>JBBBDQ010000224.1:2295000-2827500 GCA_037127315.1 Ascarosepion bandense | reverse complement strand
AAGATAAAAATGGCTAATCTATGAGAAAATTAAAGGAAATCAAGCTGAAGGGTTTTATTTTTATTATTTTTTTTTCATTTTCTTTTGTCGATTTCGGAAAATAACGATTGAGAAATTGGTAGCGAATAGAAATAGACGTGAACAAAAAGAAGAAAAAAAACTGAAAAATTAAGGACGAATGTGCTTAAAAAGTAGGTATATATATGTAAACATTTATAGTCTGTGCAAATATCTATGAAAAGGAAAAAAGATTCTTCATATAGATAAACAGATAGATAGACTGTCGAATTGGTGAGGTCAAAGAGAACATCAGTTTTTTCTCTGGCGAAATGCGTCTTTAAATAAAAAGTTTCCCTTTTGTCTCCTCGTCATCATCTCTTTTGTTTAGTATGAATGTGTAAGAGAGACACTATGTTGATGACAAACTCAGAAAGAATACTTAAAGAAACTCTGAAACAAGCCAAAATAAATAACTTCTAGAGGTTCTCTTATGTTGTCACTGGACGCAACAGACAACCGTTCACCGGTTTTGAAAAGACAAAAGATTTCGAAGAGCATGAATAGAAACATAATTTCATTATTCCTTCATTTAATTTGCGATATTTGAATCATTTTTCATTCACGAGGCAAAAACTGTAATCCATCTGTAGTCTATAAGGCCAAGTTTTAGGAGGCTAGAAGTCCTTCTGTAGTTACATATACTCGGTTTATTTCCGTTCCAACATGTTAAACGTAAAATATTCCGGTATAGTTAGCTTCATTTCCACATCTTATTTGATGATATCCAGTCAAGAAAAAAGAAATGTTCTTTAAGTTGGTGCAAATCTTATTATTATTACGAGTGCATCCCTCCCGTCAAAAATGACAGCAAAATATTTGAGAGGATATTATATATATGATAAAGCATTTTTTCATTTATCAAGAGTGTAATCTAGAAATTATAAATTACTAAATAGTACCCTAACATTATGAGATTTAACATCTACGAGCATCGAGTGAACTTAAATTCAAATCTCTTAAACGGTCACTTTATAATATGCACCTAATGATTGTGCAGTACATAAAACTACCAGTCGTGCTGTGGTGATACCGACCGAGCAAAAGCGATGGACCGGATGTTTGCTCTATACAGACCAGAAAGAAAATGACCAAAAGTCGTCGTTGCGCATCCTGGTTCGCGCAGATGTTCCAGTTGAAAAATAAAAATTAATCAAATATTAAATTTCCATTTCGCGAGCCTACGCGAATTTTATTTATCAGCCAATGGGAAGCCCAGAATCAAATACAAGTGTGAAATCCCAAATGAGCTGCTGTGATCCAAAAAGCAGATATAAAAATCGGATACAGACAGACCCCAGCGGGCTGATCTAGAGGAGAAGAGTGTAATCAATATCCCCTTGACCTAAGTTAAGTGGATACTACACTTGCCTCTTTCCTTCTCCCCTGTCTCAAAACTACTTACTGACCTAAGGAGCAACGACATCAAAGACATTCTTCATTTACACGCTCCCCACATTCCTAAGCCTTAAATCTCTTTCAGCTTATTATTTGCCATGAACATTTAACCTCCGTTGGACCTATATTCAAGTATTACTTTAATTGTAAAAACATTAATTGATATGTGTATATATAAAATGTTATTTTCAACTCAATTTGCTTTTCTTGATTTTATGATCATTTTATGACTTATAGTGGGCTATCTACCACAAGGCCAAATTCCGTTAACCTGCAACAATATACAACTACCCTTCTCTAGAACAGACTCCCACTACAACGAGAAAAGGAATAGATAAGATACCGCACTATGGTGCCACCGACGTGGGATAATATGTATATTTATTAATATATAATTTATAGTTATATTGCATTAAGCACTGTTTTATTAACACCTGAAAAATATTTTTATATACGTGCGTATACTTGAGTGTATACCCATATATATATTTATTAATACACACACACACATACACACACACACATATATATATATATATATATATACTTTTCTAAACAGATATTGTTAAATATAGCAGACAATGAATGTCTATTATGTTTAACCATGAGCTGTTCTAAACATTGTATTTTGGCTTTAATTTCAGGTGAAAATAAAGACAAAAATTGTCCAACATTTGAATAATTTTTATTATGCTGGTTCTAAGCTTTCAGCTCACATGAGCCATCTTCAGTAAGTTTACAGGGACGTTAACATAAAGACATCCACCATCAAAAATGATATTATCTTGTGTTAACATAAAATATTGCTTTGCGACGATAACAGTCACCGAATAGCAGACGCAGGTCGTAAATTTGTAATGCAGTTCTATGACGTCACACCACGTGAGAGAACAAAATGTTAACAACTGAACCATATGTCTAAATGCAATGTAATGTTTTCTGACTAGATTGAAATGTGATTTTATTGAGTGTGGGTTGATTTGATTTCATGTAGATGGCATCCAATATCTGAAGGTCCTTTTTACTGTGTGTATCGACTAAAATCTTAATAGATTAATATTAGGACTTGTGAATATAGCATTGACATGTTTCTGGAGATAATAATTTTTAGATACAATCCTAATATCTGATATATAGCCGGTGCTAGAAGAGGTGGAGTCAAACCTTTCGCAAGGGTATTTGAACGTACGAATTTGAACTCGGCTCTCTGACTTCTCATTCCGATTTGTTATCCTTTACACCATCCGCACATCCATGCTTACAGCACCTGGAATTATCAAGCAGCCACTCACCTAAGTACTGACCAGACTCGACGTTGCTTAACTTCGGTGATCGGATGAGAACCGGGGTTTAAAAAGAAGCAATAGGGCTTAATTTGGTACTAAAACGCACTCTCATATGGTTATATACTGAAGTAGCAGGTACACGTGCGTTGTGGTGCAGTGGATATCACCTCGGAATGAGTAATCGAGGAGCCGAGTTCAAATTCCAGTTGCATTCACTTACGCACAGATACACCTGAGAAAGGTATTACTCCGTCTCTTCCCTCCAGTTACGGGTTAAATAATAGGACAGATTGTGTTCTCTATAGCGATAGCTGGTAACCAGTCTAATGTAACCTACTGCACAACCTACAATGACAACCTACTGCGGGATAATCTTCTGTCCAGTCAGTTATTTGTCTTTCGAGACATGATCGCCCAAGCGTGTATCGCGTATATCACTTAACTGACTGACTGAACAAGGTACCTATTGTATATCAAACTCACTATGCTAATGAATTTGACTTCTGGTCGAACTTGCTTCAGGTAGGCACTCTACAGATATGAGCAGAAATCAGCTTTGTCGAGTACACCGGTAAACTAGTGGGGTGACTGTAAAGAATTCACGCCCTACTATGTAGTTAATGGTCTGTGAAAGTTATTAATCATCGCAAGGCGGATTACCTGTGGATGCCAATACTGAAGTAGGAATAGACACGGGTAAATTGGCGCACGAAATGAGATATTTTACGCCGTGTTCCTTCAGCTGATCATGACTCTCCACATATTCCTTTTTTATTATCTGTAAATTGTCATGACTTCTCTGGAAATATAATGGAATGGTTTCTTACTGCCTTCTTCACAAGTTGGAAATCAGTATATTCTTTCCCTCTTCAGGGTGTAGGCGATCATGACTCTCCACTATTTCCTTGTCTTTGTCATCTGTGAATTGCTATAACTTCTTGGGAAATATTGTTGGGCGGTTTCTCGCTGCCTGCTTTACGGTTTAAAATTCAAATTTTTCCTTCAATTAGACAAGTTACCACTCAAGGCTAGATAGGTTAGTTTAATGTACTATTTAATCTAAAGCTGGGCGTTGGTGAAGAAACTAATTGATGCCTTTTCCAATGGTATTTGTGCGAAACTAAACGCAGCTGATCATCCTGGAATTTGAAATCGACTCGCCGATTCAGCTTTTAGAGCTGATGTTAATAACATACAACGAACACATTCAGTTGACCAATATGCTCCGGATTTAGCCAGTGGATTAAGAAAGAAAGAAAGAAAGAAAGAAAGAAAGAAAGAATAATTCATGTAAAGAAAGTACAAGACCAAAATGACGAATAAGAAAAGATAAACGGCTTCAGTGATTAAAAAATAGTTTCAAATTAGAACATTTGGTTAATTTATCAAAGAAAATTGAATAAGCTGGAATAAAGAAAGACAAAAAGAAGACGGATGAAAAAAAATAGAAATATAGAAAGAGAAAGAAAAGATCGGAGATTATAGAAAAAAAGATGATGTGTGGACTAAGACGGCGTTTGGGAATTAAAGCGAAAAAAATTTTGTGAAGACGTTCTTTTGAAAAATGATAGAATAAATATGGGATGGCTGAAGAATTGAAATGATGAAGGAGATGATGCCAGAAAAGAGTGGTGATAGATTTCTTTCATAAAAATAATGTAAAAATAATAATTGGCATAATTATAATAGAGGGCGAAGCGAAAATTGAGAATGTAAAAGACAAAAAGAAATGCAGGGGGAAAAGAAATGAAATGAAACGGAACGAAAGAAACGAAACAATGAATGAGAAGAAAGAAAGAAAAGAATAGAAAAAAGAAAGGACAGAAAGGAAGGAAAGAAAACGATGAAAGAAAGAAAAAGAAAGAAACGAGATGAAATGAAACGAAGAAAGAAGTAGAATGAAAAATTCGAAAGAAAATATTAGAAATATAAAGAAAATGTTAAAAAATTAACAAAATATGGATACAAAAAAGAAAAGAAAGAAAAGGAAAAATTACAAAAATTATAGATTTAAAGCTGTTAGAAATAAAAAAAAATAATGAGAATGCAAGAATTCTTAAGAAAGAGAGATAAGTAGAAAAGCAACAAAGAAAAAAGAGAAAACTAAAAGAAACGAAGAGAGAATGAATGCTTTATGAGAAAGAAATGGGAAAAAGTCTAGAAGCAATTTGAGAGAAAAAGAAATAGTATTGAAAATACCCATGCAAAAAGGGAGAATGTCAAGGATAAAAAAAGGAAACGAATGGAAAGAAGGAAACATAAACTGTTAAAATAATAGAGAAAAAGAAACATTGAAAATAGAAAGAAAAGGCGAATAAGAGAAATCAAAGGAAAAATAAAAGAAAACTCGGTGAATGTTATTTCAAAGAAACAAAGAAGAATAAAGAAAAGGCAAAAAAGGGAAAAAACTAGAAATATAATTCGAAAGAAATTTGAAAAAAATGATAGCAAGAGAAGAAAAGACGGAAGGAATATTGAAAAAGTAAATAAGAAAAAATATTTTTAAAAAAAGAAGATAAAGAAGGAAGGAAAAAACGTTGATAAAAGATGTGAAGGAAGGAAGGAAGGAAGGAAGGAAGGAAGGAAGGAAGGAAGGAAAAATTTAAAAAACAGGAAGGCACATTAAAAAAGGTAAATAAGTAATAAAAGAGTTGGGAAAAAGATAAAGATTGAAAGAAGAAAAATTGTTGATAAATGTTGCGAAGGAAGAAAAGAAGGAAAAATATTGAAAAGTAAATCAATAAGAAACGAATATGAAAATAGAATAAGGAAGAAAAAGAGAAATGTTGATAAAAGATGCAAAGGAAGGAAGGAAGGAAGGAAGGAAAGTAAATGAATAAGAAAATAATATGAAAAAGTGATAAAGAAGTAAAGATAGAAAGAAGGAAAGAATGTTGAAAAAAGCTGAAAAAGAAACGAGGAAGGAAGGAAGGAAGGAAGGAAGGAAGGAAGGAATGAAGGAAGGAAGGAAGGAAGGAAGGAAGGAAGGAATATTGAAACATGAAGGAAGGAATATTCAAAAAGTAAATAAGTAAGAAAGGAATATGAAAAAGTAGATAAAGAAAGAAGGAAAGAATTTGAAAAAAGATGCAAAGGAAGGAAGGAAGGAAGGAAGGAAGGAAGGAAGGAAGGAAGGAAAGAAGGAAGGAATATTGAAAAAAGAAGGAAGGAATATTTAAAAAGTCAATAAATAAGAAAGGAATATGAAAAAGTTGATAAAGAAGGAAGGAAAGAATTTGAAAAAAGATGCAAAAGAAGGACGGAATGAAGGAATATTGTAAAATAGGAATATAAAAAAAATAATAATAAAAGGAGGAAGAAAGAGTGCTAATAAAATATGTAAAGAATGAAATTATGTAAAGGGTAGACATGTAAAAAAAAACAAGGAAGGAAGAAAAGTAGAAATATTGAAAAAGTAACTAAACAAAGAAATATGTGAAAAAGTAAGATATATTGAAAAAATGCGGTAATATTGAAGAAGAAAGGTAAAAAAAATCTTGAAAAAGAATCAAAAAGGTAGGAACAAAGGAAGGAACGACAAAAGGGGAATTTAAGAAATAGAACGGAAAGAAAATTATAAATGGAATGATGGAAGAAAGCAATGAAAAAGGAAGGAGTATTTTAAAAAGAAAGATAACTAGGCAAGAAATAAATGTAGGAAGGAATGAGAAAAGACGGAACATTAGCAAAGAAAAGAGGAAAGAAAACAATATTGAGAAAAAGAAAAGAAGAAAGAAAGACATTCGCTTAAAAGTGATGAAAAAAAACTTTGAAAAAATAATGAAAAAATCAAACAAAATCAAAAGGAAAGCCGGAAATCATTTCTTTTAAGGGAAAGAAAGAATTAAAAGACAGGATAAAAAGAACAGACGCAAATTTTCAGTTAAGAAAAACCTGACGAAAGTAAGAAATAATGGAGGAAAAGGAAGGGAAAAAGATCTGTGAAAGAATAAAGAAGAAAATTTAAAGAAACGATCGAAGGAAAAAAGTACGTACGATTGTAATGGGAATTTGAATCTCTTATATAATATTGAAATAATATCAGGTAAGTGTCATACATGATACACGTTTAGGCGATCAAATCTCTCGAGAGACTGACTGGGTAGAAGTCATAAAGTAATGGCAATAGGTTGCCATTACTTTATGTGGTAGACTGGTTGCCAACCAAGGCTACAGAACTGTGACGATAAACATTCACACTTACCAGAGCCAAAGCGTCCAAGGTGTTTTGCTTGTCGGACTGCTGTATTGTGATGGGTGGGTGCGTAAACCCACGCCAGACAGTTCGTCGTCCTCTCCTCTCGCAAGTTTGGTCCAAGAAAGGTATATTCTTCGATCTCTGTCATTTTATGCTAATTAGCACGATCCGTGGACTCTGAGTGAGAACGAGGCCGACGGCGATGATTGGTGCGTCAGCAATGGTTTTGTCCATAAAAAGGGTCTGAGACATTGACTGCCAGTGCCGTTGTGGCCGTGGTGACGTGCGCTGGTATAGAGATTCGTATTGATTGAGTTACGACTCTGTTTATTTTTGTCTGGAAGCTGGATGCTGGCTTCAAACCTCCGAGGGGAGCACGCGGTGTAAGCGCAACGTGATAGAAATCTACTGTTTAACAACAAGAACCCAATCTGTCCTGCTATTTAACTCGTAGTTGGAGAGAGAAGAGACGGATTCATACTATTCCCGAGGTTATTTGCGCGTAAGTGAATGCAACGAATTCAGCTGGAATTTGAACTCGGCTCTCCATTTTCTCATGCTGCACCATAACAGAGAATATATATATAATAATATTCAGGTTGTGTACACGCACATAGACGTGTGTGTGTGTGTGTGTGTGTGTGTGTGTGTGTGTGTGTGTGTGTGTGTGTGTGTGTGTGTGTGCCTGCGCGCCTTATTTCTGCAATTCTGCTTTTACGTGCATATATGGATGGTTGAATAAGCGTAAAAGTCATGTATGCTTGCACAGATATGAATATACACGTAAACACATTAGTAAGCGCGTAGCCTGATAGCGAGGTGTTTATGTTTCAATATAATATCCTTTTGTTTAGTAGTAGTCGATATTAATCTTATACACAGGGCATTACACAATAAATATCTAAGATCAAAATTCAGCTAATAACAACGTATCGGGCTACTAACTTATTTATCAGTCCTCCAAAGTATTAATATACGTAGTGGAAACAAGAAACAAAAATTGCTAGTGGAACGTTAATATTTTTGATGGTGTGTTGAAGATTGAACAAAAAGTGTGTCGTAAAGGTTAGTGTAGAATTATAAGCTCTCTTTTTTTCTCCTCTTTTTTCTTTTCTTTTTTATTCTCTCTTTTCTACTCTTTTTTTTTTTTTTCCTGCTTATTTCGGGATTCATTTAGCAACTTAGTCTTCCCACGATGGTTTTATTCGGAGCTTTATTTTTCATTTAGCGGGGTTTTTTTTTGTTTTGTTTTGTTTTTTTTTGTTTTTTTTTTGTTGCTGTTGTTGTTGTTGTTGTTGTTGTTGTTGTTGTTGTTGTTGTTGTTGTTGTTTTAGTCCCACTTTACGGCGTTCTCTTGTTTGTGGGTTTAAAATGCAGTCCTGGGCGAGAAAAAAAAACTTTTGGGGAAAAGCGGCAAAGTCGATAATGGAAGGCTTTTAAAAAATGTTTGATGCAATTATTAATATCTCTCTCTCTCTCTCTCTCTCTCTCTCTCTCTCTCTCTCTCTCTCTCTCTCTCTCTCTCAGACATGTCCTTCGCGAACTAGGCTCTTTTTTACCTTCAATATATCCTTTGAGTGTTAAATTCTCCAAACTCTCTTTCCTCGTTATTATTTTAGATAAAAAACGGTAAAGTCGAGATTATGCTTTAAAAAAATTAATCTGACATTATTAATCTCTCTCTCTCTCTCTCTCTCTCTCTCTCTCTCTCTCTCTCTCTCTCTCTAAATACGATGCATTTTGAAGATGTGGTCGATCGTATCCGACCACAACTTTCCTTTTTTCTTTTTTCTTTTCCTGTTGTTGTTCTACCAATTATCTTTCCATTTTGTTCTTATTCTGCCATCCATTTGCACAAACTCGTTAAGTAGGTTACATACCGTTTCCTCTTATAGGATACAAACCCTATATCATCCAACAGTTAACTAAAACACACAAAGTAAAATTGCACACCTGCAAAATCGGATTCAAATGACTAAAAACATTTTGGAAAAACCCAGACCAAGGCAAACTTCACAAGTTAGTATGAAAAGATTCTAGATTCTGATTGGATAAGAAATAGAAAATTAATCCATGACCCCGGTAAATAATATTTTTCACACCTAGAAAATGATATGCTGTTGGAGCCGGTCACATGACTAAAATCCACTAATTAAACCACAACTCTTGACCGATCAAATGAGTCCGACATAGGAGCGAATCTGGAGGACCTCGACACAATGTAAGGAATAATTTCAAGAAGCCAACCCGGACGTAAGGGCGTGTCACATTCGTTTTCCTCTCCTTCTAATTTTCTTTTCTTCGTCTTCATCCACACACCGTAAAAAAACAACAAGATACTTCAACTGACTTCGATAAGCACAATCTCCTTTATTGCCTGACTTTCTTTTGCACTTTTTCTCCAGCCATAAAATGGAAAAAAGCACAGACTTTTTGATTTTTATAGTTTCTATTCTCCTTCAGATTTCTTTGCTTTTCACATCGGTCTCAGCCGTATAACAGGACCTCTGTCAAGCCTTTTCTTCATCGATGAGGATATATTGTCCGATATTCGCTACCATTGCATATTCCATAGCAGGATAACGGTTATCGGTGATAAAAGTGGGATCGATGTGCCGATTTTTAAATTCTGACCAAGTCTGTTTCGTTCAATTTTCAATAATGTTCCTGGAAAAAATGAATATGAAGCCATCTTCTTCTGGCTATAGATTCAGTAGGGTTGGCTGGGCAATCACTCTAGGAGGACAGAAACTCTGAATAAAAAAAAAACTAAAGAAGTATGAGCTCTGTCAAGCTATATTGCAACTATGGCTGAAATACACATGGTGACCCGACGATCCTAATGGGTTACTAAGCATGCCCAGCACTCATTTGTTTTTAACAACATTTTTCCATCCCTTAATACTTTTTCTAGGTTTGTGAAAAGCATCTTTTACTAATCTTGTGTATCTTTAGATTTCTTCGTTACACTTTCCGGAAAGATAATTCATTAATTGTAGTTGACAATATGGCTATCGTAGCTTCTGCTCTTAATTGAGTGTTATTAATATAATAATGCTTTGTTTTAGTGTATTAAATTGGACTATAGTAAATAACCCGTTCAATACCACAGATTTGCTTGTCTGCTATCTGCCCATTACCAGTTAATTAGTTTATGAAGATCGATTCCCTGTGAATCTCTGTTTATGAGCAGAAGTAGTAGAGAACCAGCGAGAGATTTTTAGGTTATACTCTACTTTTATTAAAACCATATCCCCCACATTTGGTTGTGATGTATGTGCCTGCTACACGTTTATCAGACTGGGTCTCATGATGGGTATATTGAGCTTCATATATGTATAACGCACTTCCTTGGCGTATTCATCTATCAATTAATGATGATGATGATGATGATGATGATGATGATGATGATGATGATGATGATGATGATGATGATGATGATAATTACAGAAGATGATGTTAAATTTGCACTAAAAAAAGCACACAATTGGAAAACTCCAGGTATAGATAAAATTTCTAACTTTTGGCTATATTATTTAAATGCCGCACATAAAAAAATAGCCAAAGAACTCCAAGAAATGGTTGACGATCCCACTAAAATTCCTGCATGGATGACAAAAGGAATTACATTTCTTCTACCCAAGAATGGTGACACAAACAACCCGAAAAACTACAGACCAATTACATGTCTTCCGACAACATATAAACTACTAACATCTATTTTAACAAAACAAACATATTTATTCTTAGAAAGAAATGACATGATACCGCAAACGTGGCTGTTATGGCTGTAAAGACCAATTGCTAATTAACAAAATGATCCTGGAAAACTGCTACAAGTCAAAGAAAAATCTTAGTACTGCCTGGATAGACTACCGAAAGGCATTCGATAGTGTGCCACATGAAAGGATTTTAAAGACTTTAAATATATACAAGATATCGCCCGTCATCATCAATTTCATCAAACAGTGCATGTCTATATGGAAAACAACCCTTTACCTCAATCATATAAATGGAACCTATAAGTCTGATGAAATAAACATCAAAAGAGGTATATTTCAAGGTGATTCTTTATCTCCCTTACTATTCTGCATATCATTAATAGCACTAACCAGTCAACTTAATAAGACAGAATGTGGTTATAAAATAGGCCAAAAGAAAATAAGCCATCTATTTTACATGGATGACTTAAAGTTATATGCTAAGGATGATAATGAGCTGGAAGGTCTTCTGCAAACTGTAAAATGCTTCAGCGAAGACATTGGAATGAAATTTAATTTGAATAAATGTGCTAAAGCTACAGTTTTACGTGGATCAATACAAGAAACATCCTCAATTAGCCTAGACCCTGTTGTAACAATAAAAGAATTGAAACCAGAAGAAGCTTATAAATACCTAGGTGTAAATGAGAGCGAAAACATTCACCATAAAAAAATGAAAGAAATAGTGCGTAAAGAGTACTATAGAAGGCTACGAATGATATTAAAAACTGAATTAAATTCACAGAATAGAGTTATGGCCATTAATAGCCTTGCAATCCCAGTTGTCCAATATAGCTTCAACATCTTAAACTGGACTCTAAACGACATCAGGCGAATGGATGCTAAAACAAGAAAGCTTCTTTCTAAGCATAGGATGCATCACCCAAAGGCTGATGTAGACCGTCTATACATACCCCGTAAAGAAGGTGGAAGGGGTCATATTCAGCTGGAATTGTCATACAAGACAACAACTATTGGCTTACTAACCTACATAGAAACAACAAAGGATTGGATGATACAATTAGTAAGGCAACATGAAGAAAGAAAGAAAAAATATTCAATAATAAAAGAAGGCAGTAAATACAAACAAGAATTACAGTTAGTAGATTCTGTAGAAAAGCAAAACAGTAGCCAAGAACCAACTATTGCGGCAAAAAATATGAAAATGAAAGCCAAAGATAAAGCTCTTGAAAAGATGAAACAGCGCTGGCAAGACAAACCTCTGCATGGCCAATATCCAGTACGTGCCAATAAATCCAATGTTGACAAAGTTAATACTCATCGATGGTTACGTGCATCTGGATTAAAGTCTGAAACTGAAGGATTTATACTTGCAGCACAAGACCAAAGTCTTTTCACGAGAAACTTTCAGGCAAATATTATGCATAATAATATGGATCCAAAATGCAGGTTTTGTGATAAACACCAAGAAACAATAGACCACCTAATCTCAGGCTGTTCTGTGCTTGCCCCAAACGAATATAAAAATCGCCACGATAGAGTTGGGCAATATTTACATTGGGCAATGTGCAAACATTATGGAAAAGCTGTAAACAAACACTGGTATGAACATCATCTAGCACCGGTTACAGAAATAGAAGATGTAACCATTCTATGGGATTACACCATCTACACAGACAGAAAAATTGAAGCAAACAGGCCAGACATTATTGTTAAAAACCAGAAGGAGAAAACTTGTCTATTAATTGATATGGCTTGTCCAGCGGATTGTAACATAGCAACCAAGGAATTTGAAAAACTGTCAAAATATAAAGACCTGGAAATTGAAATAGAAAAAATGTGGAAATTGAAAACAAGAGTTGTGCCAGTGATAGTAGGTGCACTTGGAATGATAAAAAAATGGAACAAAACAACACATTGAAAGAATCCCTGGAAACCCCAGCTTAAGAGATATACAAAAAATTGTCTTATTAAGTACAGCCCACACACTAAGGAAAACGTTATCTATGTAATGCTGGGGATGATAGGGAAGATAGAAAAACATGAAATGGAGTCATAACAACACGCCACTACCTGCCTTAGGTCTCCCCGCAGACTTGGTTGGTAGTGAGACCAAAGCAGAAATCGAAATATGATGAAAAATGACATAATAATAATAATAATAATAATAATAATAATAAGAATAAGAAGAAGAAGAAGAAGAAGAAGAAGAAGAAGAAGAAGAAGAAGAAGAATGATAATAAACACTTGCTTATTAATTGATATGGCTTGTCCAGCGGATTGTAACATAGCAACCAAGGAATTCGAAAAACCATCAAAATATAAAGACCTGGAAATTGAAATACAAAAAATGTAGAAATTGAAAACAAGTATCGTACCAGTGATATTGAGTGCACTTGGAATGATAACAAATGGAACAAAAAACACATTGAAAGAAACCCTGGAAACACCAGCTTAAGGGATATACAAAACATTGTCTTGTTAAGCACAGCCCACACACTAAGGAAAACTTTGTCTATATAACGCTAGGGATGATAGGGGAGATAGAAAAAACATGAAATGGAGCCATAATAACACGCCACGACCTGCTTTAGCTCTTCCCGCAGACTTGGTTGGTAGTGCGACCAAAGCAGAAATCGATTTATACTGAAAAATGACATAATAATAATAATAATAATAATAAAAATAATAATAATAATAATAATAATTCCTGTACTGATGTGTGAGCTTGGAAGACCATTTAAAAACTTGAAAGAATTCTATGGGAGAATTGGAACTGAAATCAAGATTCTAGAAACTGCCATCATTTCCTTTGCGATGATTCTCCGAAGGGTTCTAGAATTGTGAGCAGTTTTGTTGACACCGTATCTGAAGAATAGAATCTCCATTGATTACCTCAATGTGCAATAATAATAATAATAATAATAATAATAATAGATTACCGTAAAGCCTTTGATGGTCTGCCACACAAATGGATCCTTCGGGCTTTGGAAATGTACAAAGTATCCTCGGTGATATTAAATTTCTTTTAATATAGCATGAAACTATGGAAAACCACATTTTTTCCTAAATCCCAATCAAGGTATCCGATGAAGAATCTTTCAAGGAGACTCCCTGTCTCTCCTTCTGTTGTGTTTTCCCTTAATTCCTTTTTCGCATGAACTAAATAATAATAACTATGGATACAAACAAACAAAAATGTTTAATCACCTAATCTACAGTGATATCAAACTCTTTGCCAAAGAAGACAATGAGTTGAAGGGTATCCTCAATACCGTAAGATGTTTCAGTGATGACATCGATATGGATTTCGAATTCGATAAATGTGCAAAAGTAACATTCTAGAAAGGGAAAATTACAGAAACACACTCTGAAAATCTAGATTTAGTCACAAAGATTAGGGAAATGGAAGAAGAAGCCTGTACATATCCAGGAGTGAATACACAGTGAAGCAGATGGAATACTGCATATCCAAATAAAGAAAAATTTGTTAAAGAATACGACAAATGCGTGTATCTGGTGTTAAAAACTGGATTGAATTCATCAAACATAATATCAGCCATAAACACTTTGGCTGTCCCTGTGGTGTGATACAATTTCAACATCCTTCATTATGCCATAGCTGACATTAAGCGAATCGATGGCACAACGAAAAAGCGTCTCACTTGTCACCGCATGCATCATCCTAAGACTGATGTTGATCATTTCTCTGTGCTCAGATCCGAAGGGGACAGAGGATTAGTTCAACTAGAACTGTCTTTGAACAGAAATCAAGGGAAATAACAATAATAGTATATGAAATAATGCCAATGTTTTTCAGTTCGATATTGGAAAAATTATTACCATTAGATTAAAGGATGAACTAGAGGAAGAAGTTATAACAGGCTAGAATAATTTCTGTGGTTATATTAAAAATTTAATTTGATGATTGTAATGTTGAAAATAATCGTTTTTATGCAGGAAATATTCGACATTCATTGACTGAACATTTAGCATTACTGCCAGTTGAAACTTATAAAATTATTTTCTTAAATCAGTTTTTTAAAAAATTAGTCTTGTTCAGTTCACTGAATGTTATTGCTCTTTCTAATATTAATAAAAATTTCCTTCCAAGCCTTTTGTTTTTGTTATTGTGGAAAGTTAACAACTGATTATATCAATATTTGTTTATACTTCTGAGATGAGAGGTAGTATTTACACTATTTACATTGTTCAGACTATTGTTTTCATCTTTATTTCCATGTTTATGACGTTTCGGCCGTAATACGCTCCAGGCTCTTCAGTTGCTAGAAATTTCGAGTCGAAATCTTTATTCTGATCACTAGAGTATATAATTCTCATTCTATGTGCAATGCCACTTTTAGTAACCATGTAGTTATTTCCCTTTAAGTTATTTGTACACCACTACTGTAGTCTGGTATCGAACTCACAACGCTTTGAGTCAAGTCACTAGAACTAACCAATGTCTATATCCACTGGGCCGAGACGTCATAAACATGGCAATAAAGATGAGAACAATAGTCTGAACAATGTAAATAGTATTGATTATATCATTATCATATCTAGTCAGTTACATGTGTTACATGTCAGTTTATAACTGGATTCTGCGTGTCTCCTTTCATATGTGCCACAGAGGAAGGTTATGAAATCAAGGTCACTTCCTGGAAAGTTGAAGTTGACCTTGAACAAATTCATTCTCTCAGCACTTTCTTCTACCCTTATTTTTCAACAAAGCCAAACAGTGATAAGGAATGGATGACGATGTTGTGAGGAATCTTCGTCGCCAAGTTGTTCTTGTGGCCTGTTTAATCCAGTAAAGAAGACACAGAAGCAAGAAGTGTATTAGAATAACAGAACAATATATATAATAATAAGTATTAGTAAAAATAGAAGTGTAAATCCGAACGGTATTGTTACGCTGCGTCTCGACTGCCTCTAGACTGTCACACGACTGCGTCACAGCTACGTCCCCGGAAGTCACTCACGTTAGTAATTGACGGAGGAAGAGTCCATTCCTATAAACAGGGCACCATAACAGACGAAAGCAGATTTTTTTAAAACTGGAAGCTTCTCGTCCTGAACCTGCAGGTTAGCGGCGAATTTAGTAATCAACACCATCATCATAAAAAGTGATCAGCAAAGAAGAAATTAAATTCCTGGATACAAGATAAAGCCGACGACAATAACATGTGCTACCCATTTTGTTGTTATTGCTGTTAGAAATGTTCAAGTGATGCGTTTTGTTTTTGTTTTTTTTTGTTTTTTTTTGTTATTTGATAAAGCTCTTTCTGAACTTGTAGCGCATGTCTATAAGGTATGCCATACGATTGTCTTTTTTAAAATTCAAAGGATCATTGTAAGTGTTGATCCAAGAAAATGGTTGCATATAAAAGATAGTTTAGAAATTTCTGAACGAGTTTGTCGTCAAGCTTGATATTCATATCAGATAATAACGTGTAAAGATTTAAGAGTCAAGTCAAAAAGTCATAAATATTAGGTTGTCCCAAAAGTTCGTAAACACTTGCGAAAAATTGAATTTTTATGCAATTTTGCGTTTATATTGTTATAGTGATCTTCATCTTTGTATTCCAGATGGCAGTTGATAAAATTGAGCTGCGAGTTTTGATTCGTTACTGCTGGAAGCGAGGTCTTTCAACCAGAAAAGCTGCAGAAGAAATTTGTGCTGCCGAAGTTGAAGGAACAATTGCATATGCGGCGAACTCAAAGTGGTACAAACGTTTCAATTCTGGCGACATGAGTCTTGAAAATAAGCCTCGTTCAAGACGGCCGTTAAAGCTGGATGATCGAGACTTGAAAAACGGGTTGGACACTGCGCCTTCATCGAGCACTCGAGAATTGGCTGATGAGCTTGAAGTTGGCAAATCGACAATTCGCCGACATTTGAAGCAACTTGATTTTGTTCACAAAAAGCCGCGCCAAGATCCGCACGAACTCACCAAGAGACGAGTTGAAATTTGCTGTCAATTGCTCAGCAATCCATTGGACGAGCGTTTTTGGAAGTGCATTGTAACATTCGACGAGAAATGGGTCTATCTGGTCCAGCACAATCGAGACATGCTATCGAGACATTCAGAAAGGGCAAAAGATACCGTCGGTTCCAAAACAAGATCGATTCGGCAAGAAAGTCATGTTGTGCGTTTGGTGGAACTTTGAAGGAATCGTGCATTTTGAGTTGGTTCCAAATGGCCGTGCCATCAGTGCCGAACTTTACTGTCAGCAACTTGAGCGGGTCTATAAAAAGTTGAAGCAAAAGTACCCGGCTCTGATCAACCGAAAGCGCGCTTTGATTCAGCAGGACAATGCCAAGCCATACACCGCCAGGAAAACCAAAGACAAGTTTGAAGAGCTTGACGGCGTTGAGGTTCTGCCACATCCAGCCTACAGTCCTGACTGTGCTCCATCAGATTAAGGCCTTTTCCGCTCAATGCAACACTTTCTGAAGGGCCGCCGATTCGACTCGTTTGATGAAGTCGAGAAAGCGTGTCAAGAATTCTTTGATTCGAAGCCGGCTGAATGGTACTTTCAAAGCTTGCAGATCGATAGCAGAAAGTCTTGGAAAATGATGATCTTTATTTTGAGCAATAATTTTTCTTGTTTTTGCGAGTAAAATTTCAATTTTTTGCAAGTGTTTTCTGATAAGCTTAGATTACTTGGTGAGTAAAATTTCAATTTTTTGCAAGTGTTTACGAACTTTTGGGACAACCTAATATGAGAATCAACAAGACAGCAGGCTCTAAACAAAAAGCCACCAAAAATCAAATCTGAAATAAGATAAACAAACAGATCAAGAGATAGAGAATGCTCAACAAATTATAGCTGATTTCAGTAAATTCAAATATATTATATGTTTTCTCTTCTAAAATAAAAAGGAGACCTTTTACAACAGGTCACTGTTAACTTAAAAATTTAAACTAGGGGTCACAAACCTCCACTAAAAAGTCCCTTTGTAAAAAGAAAAAGAAAAAGAAAACGACTAGAAACCAAAAGACAATTAAAACTACAAGGTTTCTTTTTTAATTCAGTACGTTTATATAATTATATTCTCTTGTAAACTATGAGTAATGTCCTTTATTAAATTCAATTAACTTTATCTCAGACGCATGTCTATTTTTATGAATATTTTAAATCCAGGTCTACCTTGGGTTACGTCGTTTTGAGTTAAGTCAAAAGTTAAAAAATATATACGGAAATATAAAAATCAAGTTTAAACATTTTATTCCACTTTACGTCTGTTTCGTCACAAATATTGAAGTCGAAATATCACTAAAAAGCGTTAAAAGCACATAAGATCATATTACTGTACAATAAATCAGAATAAAAGTATAGCGAATCATATTAAAATACGAATATAAAATTTAATGTAAATATTGGTAAATTTAACATAAATTAGTTTATTTTATACTATCGCAAAATAATTTTAATAACTATAATAACTATATTTGTTATTTAACTTTAACTTTACAAAATTATTTTATTTTATGTCTTAGAGCAAATAACATTGACAATTTAAGAGTCCGCGATGTACTGTAAATATCGCCAAATTGTAAACATCTACGTTTACAATTATGTACATGTATTCGTAAATTTAGATTACTTTTTTCTGTTCTATATCAAAGACGAAAATTTATTTGTTTCTGCACTATATCAAAGACGAAAATTTATTTGTCTCTAAGCTGAAAAATAAATTCTAATTGACTGTATATTATTAAAAATGAATTTATAAATAAAATACAGAACTGAGAATGGTTATTTGCGGTTTAGCCTAGTGACAAGTAAATTTGGGAACAAGTAAATTCGCCTCTCCTGGAGCAAATTACCAACGTAAAGTGAGGTATATCTGTAATAAGATAGCTTATGAGGAAAATGCATATTCATAAAAACAACTTTTTTTATATACAAAATATTAGTTGAAAATAAATTAGTTTTAAATTTTACCAATCGTATTGAATGTGTCGTGCCCTAATAAAACATTAGCAGCAATATTAGCATCAGTCCTGAGAGAATAAAAACAGGCGAACCCTTAAGTAACTTTCTCGTCCTGTTTTCCCTCCTTTCGAAATGTTATCTATCAATTTTTCACACCAAAGCAAAAAGAGCTATGAATGCTTCACACACAAATGCACCTACACAAGCAAGTAACACCCAAATGCATTAACATTTTTTTTGTGTATTCCATTTATTTCTATGTAAAGAAACTCTTAAACTTTCCTTTTGTTACTTTTCTGAAATAAATGTTATCTTTCATTGCAGATCAATCTGTTTTTGCTATTTTATGCATGTACTTTCTCACCATCATTATCCATGTAAAATATTCCAGTAGAGACCTTAGAATTTAATTATAGAAGTAGTCAACACTCTAAAGATGTTAATTTATTATATTAATTCTAACTTTGACTAATTATCAAGGTCAGTAATTATATTTTTAAACAATCATAAATCGTGAAGATGCGGCATTTTTTTTTAAATTTAAATTGGGCCATCTTCTGTCTTCCTTAATCCTTTTATTGTCTTTTCTCGTCACTAAAGTATTCTCATTCAGTTCAATTTCTAGTAACCCCTTGTGTTTTAGTGATACTGTCACCTTGCTTGCTTTGAAATGATTAAAAAGTACAGTATTTAAACTGTAAGAGAAAGAAATATTTCATTAGAAACAAAGAAAAGAGTACTGAACTGTTATATTCCTTTTATATGGCAGTGAATGCTGGACATTTCCTCACAGATGAATAAGAGACTTGAAGCAACAGAGATTTGGATCTACTGAAGGATACTGACATTACCATAAAAGAAACATGTGATAAACGAAAGAAATTCTAAAGGAAAATGGTAGTAAAAAAAAAAAACACCAAATTAGTATCTTAGAATAACAAAGAATTGAATTTTTTCGAACAAGATGCAAGAAAAAAGAACTTAGAGAATTTGATACTAACAGAACATATCAAAGTGGGACAGAGAAGAATATACAGTAACCTTTTTTCATAATCATTTCACCCCAAACAAGGTGATAATGCCACTGAGACAAAAGGGGTTGCTAGGAGTTTCTTTAAACACAAAGCTAAAACATAGTTTGGATTGTAATAATAATTATTTTGTGCGAGTGAATTATAGTGGTGTATCTTATCTATTCCGTTTGTAGTGAAGGGTAGTTGTATATTGTTGCAGGTTAACGGAATTTGGCCTTGTGGTAGATAGCCCACTATAAGTCATAAAATGATTATAAAATCAAGAAAAGCAAACTGAGTTGAAAATAACATTTATATATATACATAGCAATTAATGTTTTACAATTAAAGCAATACTTGAATATAAAGGTCCAACGGAGGTTAGAATGTTCATGGCAAATAATGAGCTGAAAGAGATTAAAGGCTTAGGAATGTGGGGAGCGTGTAAATGCGGAATGTCTTTGATGTAGTTGCTCCTTAGGTCAGTAAGTAGTTTTGAGACAGGGGAGAAGGAAAGAGGCAAGCATAGTAGCCGCTCGACTTAAGTCAAGGGGAGACACTGGTTACTCTCGCCTGTCTGTCTGCTGGGGTCTTGTCTGTATCCGCTTTTTATATCTGCTTTTTGGATCAAAAGCAGCTCGTTTGGAATTTCATACTTGTATTTGATACTGGGCTTCCCATTAGCTGGTAAATAAAATTCGCGTAGGCTCGCGAAATGGAAATTTGATATTTGATTAATTTTTATTTTTCAACCGGAACATCTGCGCGAACTCGGATGCGCAACGACGATTTTTGTTCATTTGCTTTTTGGTCGGTATAGAGCAAACATCCGGTCCCTCGCTTTTGCTCGGTCGGTATCACCACAGAATATTGCATGAACAATATTTCGAAAACAACAATGATTGTTTTTAGATAAAAGTTCTACGATTTAACCCATAGGTTGAGAAGAGGAGGAGATAGAGTCATAGATTTCCCAATGATATTTGCGCGTTAGTGAATATAATGAACCCGACTGAGATTCGAATTCACCTCTTCAATTTCTTATTCTGAGCCACTATCTAGTAAACGAATGGCAGAACAGAGATGGAGAGAGGACAGGTATTACTACAAAGAACTGGTAATTGTGGATGATGATCACCCCTTTTTTAAAAGTACAGAAATAGTTCAATGTATTATTCTATTCTTAAAATGTATAAGTTATTTCGTTATCTATCTCTGATGCAATGTGGAATTTCCAAAATCCGAACGAGAAGTATTTATTCCAAAATATTAGTTTACTAATTCCTAAATTAGAAATATTAAATTAACATGAATGAGAACAAAAAGAACAACAACAGTAATCACAAGTGCAAAAAGAGTAGTATAGAAGGCTGCGAGTAATATTAAAAACTGAAATCCTCATAAAAAAATATGGACATTATTAGCCTTGCAATCCCACTAGTTCAATATAGTTTCAACATCTTGAACTGAACTTTAAATGACATCAGATGAATGGAATCTGAGACAATAAAGCTTCTTTCTAAGCTTAGCATGCATCATTTAAAAACTGATGCAAACCGTCTATCCATACTCCGTAAAGAAGGTGGCGTGGGGATTGAAATAAAATCACAGAATAAAAATAAAATAAAAAACAATTATAATCTCCCAGGAGGCCACTAACAGAAAAATCGTCCGCGCATGCGCAAAAAAAGCGGATTCCTGGCGCAAAGTAGAATCCGAGGAATCTCAGTTTCTTCTTCGCTGGGACTCTTAAACAGACAAGACGTACCTATCTGCTCAGGGAGATTTGTCCCTCTCAAAAAAGATCGTCACCGTCTTGTGAATAAAAATCAGTCTCAAAATATTCAGCGTGTCTACGTCTCCTTCTTTTTTCCTTTGCCTATTTATTTTCAGCGACGAAAGCAATTCAACACGTATTGGATATTTATGTGAAAGAACCAAAAACCAACCCAGCAATAATAACCACGACACCCAGAGTGGAAGGGGTTTTATTCAGCTAGAATTCTCAGACAAAAACTATTATCCTACTAACATACATGGGAACAACATAAAAGTGAATGATACAATTAGTCAAGCAACACGAAAACAGAAAGAAAAAATATTCAGTCATGAAAGAAGGTTGTAAATACAAATGTGATTTACATTTAGTAAATTCTGTAGAAAACAAAAACAGAACCCAACTGCTACAGAAAAAATATGAAAAACAGACGCCTAGGATAAAGCTAAAGCTATGGAACAGATAAAACAAGCTAGCAAGACAAACCTCTGCGTGGCCAATATCCAGAATGTGCTCATAAAACCGAATTTGATACAATTAAC
This sequence comes from Ascarosepion bandense, assembly GCA_037127315.1. NCBI lineage: Eukaryota > Metazoa > Mollusca > Cephalopoda > Sepiida > Sepiidae > Ascarosepion > Ascarosepion bandense. The sequence continues at coordinate 2,805,560 of JBBBDQ010000224.1, read as the reverse complement.
ACTCATCGATGGCTACAAGCAACTGGATTAAAGGCTGAAACGAAAAGCTTTATTCTAGAAGCGAAAGTCCAGGGTCTTTTCGCTGGAAACTTTCACGCAAATATCATACATAATAGTGTGGATCCAAAATGCAGGTTCCGTGACAAATATCAGAAAACCATAGACCATATAATCTCAGGATGTTCTGAACTTGTGCTAAATGAACATAAAAATCGCTACAATAGAACGGGGCAATATTTACACTGAACAATATGCAAACACTATGGAAAGAAGCAAATAAGCCGGACGTAATTGTCTACAAAAAAAGTCTTGTTTACTAATGGATAGGGCTTGCCCAGTGGGCTGTAACATATCAATCAAGTAATTTGAAAAACTATCGAAAATTTCGAATTCGAAATAGAAAAAATGTGAAAAATGAGGAAGAGTACTCGTGATAGTGGGTGCGCTTGGAATGATAAAAAAAAAGGAACACAACAACACACTGAAAAAAGTTCCCTGGAAATATCAACTTAAGAGAAATACAAAAAAATGTCTTGATAAGTCCAGCCGACAAACTAAGAACTTTTTCAATGTAACACTAGTGATGTTATGAAAATAGAGAAACAATTCATGAAATATAGTCATAATGCACAACTACCTGCCTTAGATCTTCCTACAGACTGGATAGGTTGTGTGATCATAGCAGAAATCGGATGATGATGATGATGATGATGATGATGATGATGATGATGATGATGATGATGATGATGATGATGATGATGATGATGATGATTTTAAGAAATTCGTCGGGTATATATTATATTTCATACAGACCGATCAGCGTTGCTAATTCCATGCTAAGATTATCTGCCCTTGGCTGACTGCATCTTTTGAGGGTAAGGATTTATTGTGACATCATTCAGTCGTAAACCATTTCAGCATATGATAGAAATTGTATCTCTTTTCTTTGTAGTTTTTTTTTTTCTTCTTCTTCTTAATACTTTCCAAACTCAAAAGATTGTGTAATGGTGGAATTGTTCAGGTGAGATGAAGTATCCAAAATATCGGAAAGAAATGAGCGAGAGAATGAAAAAAGAAAGAAACAGAAAAAGATTACGAATAATTGAGTGATTATATAGAAAAATGAGGATTAGTGAATACAAGAAAAGAGGAACAGATAATCTTACGAGTGGTTTAATGAATTGTAAGAAATAATGAATAAATTAACAATAAAGATTATGTGGACTGAGTTAAAGAAGAAAAATGAATGAATGAATGAATGAATGAATGAATGAATGAATGAACGAAAATATATTAAAGAAGTAAGCTATGAAATTAGTCGAGAGAGAAAGGAAAAAAGAAAAGAAATGAAAAAGTAAGAAGTGAATTCAGTGACTAATACAAGGAAAACAAAAATGAATATTGTTTTCTGAAAATAGAGAAAGATAATAAAACAAAATTGAATAAAAAAACAACTATTATAAAAGAAAGAAACAAACAAACAAATTCTAAACTTCCCCGATAAGACCCGCCATGTTACGCTCATTGTAGCTAACCATCCTCAAGAAATAAAAGAAAAATAAATAGCAAAATAGAATTAAAGAAAATATTGATAATCGAAAGAAAGAAGTTTTTTTTTTTAATCGTATCACCCCAAGCAAGGCGGTAATGCCACTGAAGCGTAGGGGGCTACGTAAGAATGAAAAGATTGGAAAAGAGAAAGCCGGGAACCACATCCTAAACATGGAACAAGGGATGAGCCTCTACATCTGTTAAATAGACGTGGGTAGAGTGTGAACCGGGCGATAGTTTAGTCTATCTACTCCAATTGAGGAAAAAAATGAAAGAAAAGAGTTAAAAGATGGGAAAAGAGAAAGCCGAAAACCACGTCCTAAACATGGAACAAGGGATGAGCCTCTACATCTGTTCAATAGACGTGGGTGGAGTGTGAACCGGGCGATAGTTTAGTCTATCTACTCCAACTGAGGAAAAAAAATGAAAGAAAAGAGTTAAAAGATGGGAAAAGAGAAAGCCGAAAACCACGTCCTAAACATGGAACAAGGGATGAGCCTCTACATCTGTTCAATAGACGTGGGTGGAGTGTGAACCGGGCGATAGTTTAGTCTATCTACTCCAATTGAGGAAAAAAAATGAAAGAAAAGAGTTAAAAGATGGGAAAAGAGAAAGCCGAAAACCACGTCCTAAACAGGGAACAAGGGATGAGCCTCTACACCTGTTCAAAAGACGTGGGTGAAGTGTGAACCGGGCGATAGTTTAGTCTATCTACTCCAATTGAGGAGAGGAAAAAAATAAGAGAGTGAAAAGAATGGAGAAGAGAAAGCCGGAAACCACATCCTAAGCAGGGAACAAGAGATAAGCCTCTTCACCTGTTCAATAGACGTGGGTGGAAAGCCGGAAACATCCTAAACAGGGACAAGGGATGAGCCACTTCACCTCTTCAATAGTCATGGGTGGAATGTTAACCGGGCGATAGTTAAGTCTATCTGTTACGAAAAAAAATGTTCAGAATGATGAGTTAACTAAGTTTTAACTTAGTTAAAGTTCAATCAAAGAAATAGAAAAAAGGACAGCAAAATAAAAAATAAAAAAACTTCAAATTAAGCATGAATACAAAATCATGACTTACTAAAATTTCAAAAAGTCTAACAAACACCTACACACATGCTTCGAAAGAAGGAAATATTTAGAAATAAATAAAATAGAAGAGGCGAAGAAAGAAAGAAAGAAAGAAAGAAAGAAAGAAAGAAAGTATGGGCTTAAAATAAATTTCTAAACTGGGTAACATAATGTAATAACAGAGCAAGGTTCCTAAAAAGAAGAAAACAACAACTAAGTAAAAATATGACGAAGGGAGAGGGGGATGGACACATTTTGACACAAAGCACTTTCCCAAATCTAACCAAATATCAAATAACTTTTAGAATTGCTTTGTAAGGATGGAGAACATTTTAGTATCCGATTATACCAAGAAAGGAAATATCTAAAGAAATAATTACTTGGACAACAGCACAGAAAAATAAATAAAGAAAAAATGTAAGAAGAAATATAAAAAGTAAAAAAAAAGAGCGAGAAAAAAAGAGAGATAAATAAAATGAAAAGGAAAATGAATAAAAAGAGAAAGAAAAAAGGAAAATGAAAAGAAAGATATTGAAGAGAAATAAGCTAATAAGGAAAATATTGAGAATGAAAAAAAGAAAGAAAATCAACGGAAAAATAAGAAACGAGAAAAGTAGAAAGAAAAGGAACTGAAATTAAAAAAAAGAAAGAAAAGGAAGTGAAATAAAGAAAATAGACGGAAATGAAAAAAAAACAAAAGAAACTGAAAAAAAAGAAAGAAAAATAACAGGATAAAAAAAATAATCAAGATAGAAACTGATTATGAAAAAAAATGAAGAATATCTCAAGAAAACCAAAAAGAAATTAAAGAGAAAAAAAATTAAAGATATGATGAAAAAAAATGAAAGAAAACGAAAAAGATAAAGAAAGCGAATGAACAAACGTGAAAAAGAAAATAAATGAACAGAAATAAAATATGAATTGAAAAAAATTAAATAAGAATAAAAAAAAATGATCCAAAAGATAAAAGGAAAATTATAATAATTTTATTCCTACTAAATCCTAGCTCCAGACACAAAAAACTTAGTAAAGAGATAGGAAGACATATATAAATATGCGCACAACTATAAAAAAAATGATAACCACTGCATAAAATTTTTAAAGGAAAACATTTATTTACAATTGACAATTACACAATTTATTTTTGTGTGCTTATTAAGGCAGAATAACAATTTACGAGAATTTTCGTTTTCTTTCATTTTTTTTCATCATTTCTTTAATTTTTTCTCTTTAATTTCTTTTTGGTTTTCTTGAGATATTCTTCATTTTTTTTCATAATCAGTTTCTATCTTGATTATTTTTTTTTTATCCTGTTATTTTTCTTTCTTTTTTTTTCAGTTTCTTTTGGTTTCTTTTTCATTTCCGTCTATTTTCTTTATTTACCAGCAAAACAAATGGTCAAAAACATTACAACCCGTGAAAAGACAAGAATTTTAAAAATAACGAAAAGATAAAATAATAAGGCAGTAAAAACACAAAGGTGGAGTTACCTTTGATAAAAACAAAAATGCCTACCTGCAAATTGCCCGATGGGCGTTTCTAGGACACAGTAATTTTTTAAAAAGTCCTTTTTTACACATTTAATTCTTGAGAAAATTTCTCAGAAATCCTTTCGTTTATGACTGCCCAACCTCAGAAAAATTTTCACTGGAACTTCAAAATTCTCTCGTCTCTCTCTATGGCTGGCTGGTAACAGAGTCTCCTGCATGTTCTCTTTGTACCAGTGCCTTCTTTGACGTTGACCTGCTTTCTTTAATGTTGACCTACCTTCTTCCCTTGGCGTCAAAAGGTTTTCTCGTTTGCTTTCAAAAGATCTCATCGTATTTACTGACCTGGGCCTGATTTATTTAAAAATGTAGGCTCACCTCTACCCCACTATTCGGAATGCTATTAGAGTTTGAGACCACATCTCTCATTGGTCAATATATACGAAAAAATCGCTTTCCATAAAATAGATCCAAACAAATTTTAGCGGGTTTTAACCGCTAAGCCGAAAAAGATATGCAATTGTATTAATTTTTAACACAAACTCTCTGGCTTTCATAAAAATACAATTTTCTCAGAAGATCGGGCATTAAAACATAGACGATTATACTTTTAAACAAGTCTAACATTTTTTAAATAAAATTTTTATACTTGCTCCTGAAGTGAATGTGAAATAAACACAGTTTATTTTCAAGTATTTTTATAGAAAACCATTTATAGAAAACTTTACGCACAAAAGGATATATATTGATTTATTGCAAGTTTTTTTATAGGAACATATTTATAGAATTGTTTACATACCACAGGGTATATTAATTTATTGCAAGTTTTTTATAGAAGTATATTTATAGAAAACTTTTACACAAAAGGGTATAATAATTTCTTGCGACATATTTATAGAATATTCTTTAACACAAACCGTCTACTTTTCATAAAAATACAATTCTCTCAAAAGAACATGCATTAAAAAAAATTAAATGGTTATACATTTAAACTAGGCTAACACTTTTGAAATGATAAAAATAAAATTGTTATAAAATAAAGAAAAAGAAAAATGCAAATAAACTAACAGAAGCAAGAACAGGTACAAAATGAATAAAAAATATCAACTGAAAGAGAAAATAAAGAAAATGAACAGGAATATAAAAAAAGAACGATAATGAACAGACAGAAAAAAGAAAATGAACGGAGACAAAATTAAAGAAATAAACAGGAAAAAAGAAACAAAAGAAATATAGCGAAAAAAGAAACAAAATTTGGCAGAAAGAAAATGAATGGAAATGTAAAAGAAATCAAAAAGTGAAAGAAAATAATCAGAAAGCAAAAATAAAGAAAATAAACTGCACAAAATGACATAAACAGAAAGAAAGAAAAATTGAAAATGAAAAGAACGAAAATGGGAAGTAATAGGAAGAAAATGGAAAAAGAAAGAAAATGAAGTGAGATAAGATAAAAATGCAAAGACATTTTAACAAAAAAAAGGAAAATAAGAAAATCAGTTGAAATGAAAAGACAAAACAAGAAAGAAAATGAACAGAAAGAAGATAGGAACGATCAAAGGGGAAAATCAAAATGAATAGAAGACTAAAAAAATAAAGATAAAAGGATAAAATACAAACACAGCGAGAAACAAGAAAAAGAAATAAAAATAAAGAAACAAAAAGAAAGTACAAAAGTACGGAGTAAGAAAATGAAAGAAAATTAATATAAATAAAAATGGGCGAAATGAAGAGAATGAAAATGAATAGAAAATTAATGAAAGTATAGCGGGTATCTTATCTTATTTATTCTTTTCTAGTTGTAGTAGGATTCCGTTCTAGTGAAGGGTATACCGTGCAGTTTAATGCAATTTGGCCTTGTAGGAAGATAGCCCACTATAATTCATAAAATGATTATAAAACCAAGAAAGGCAATTTGAGTATATAATAACATTTATATATATACACATTTCAATTAATGTTTTTACAATTAAAATAATACTTGAATATAAGTCCAACGGAGGTTAGAATATTCATGGAAACTAATATAATGCTGAAAAGATAAAAGGCTTAGTAGTGTGATTAATGTTCATTTTGAAGTCGCCGCTTCTAAGGTCAGTAAGTCAATAAGTACTTTTGAGACAGGGAGAAAGAAAGAGGTCAGCATAGTAGCCGCTCGACTTAAGTCAAGGGGATATTAATTACACTCTTCTCCTCTCGTTTTCCCGTCTGTCTAACGATGCTTTTTCTCCGCTTTTTATATCTGCCTTTTGGATCAAAACGCTTTCTCCGCTTTTTATATCTGCCTTTTGGATCAAAACGCAGCTTGTTTTGGAATTACATACTTGAATTTGATTCTGGACTTCCTATTGGCTGGCAAATAAAAGTCGCGTAGGCTCGCGAAATGGTAATTTGATATTTGCTTAATTTTTATTTTTCAACCGGAACATCTGCGCGAATCCACCTGCGCGGAGGTGATTTTTATTCATTCGCTTTCTGGTCGGCATAGAGCCAACATCCGGTCTCGCTTCTGCTTGGTCGGTATCACCACAAAAGCAAAAAGAAAAGGCAATGAGCAATACAAAAATGGAATGTAATGAATAGGATGAAAAGCGAAAAACAAAGTAAAAGGAAGAAAAATTAAAATAAGGGGGAAAAGGATATGAACATGAAAAAATGTAATAAACTGAAAGAAAAGGTATTAAAATTGAATAGAAGTTAAAAAAGGAAAATGAAGAGAATAAAAAAAATACTAAAAAGTGAAGGTGAATGAGGGAAATGGACAGAAAGAAAAAAATGAAGCAAAATTAACAGAACGTAAAAAAAGAAAGAAAATTAACAGGAAGAAAAAGGAAAGAAAATGAGGAGAAAAATGAAAGAAAATAAGAAAAATACAAATAATATTAACAGAAATAAATAAAAAGTAAGATAGTGAAGTGAACGAAATCAAAATGAAGAGAAATAAATAAAATTTAAGGGAAAGTAAAACAAAATGATGCATTATTGTCACCCCATTGAATGCAATTGACTATCTGTGCATATATATATATATATATATATATATATATATATATATATATATATATATATAAGTTGTCATATTCGATTAATGCGTTTTAATCGTTTAGTGTATATATTTTAATATACACATTAATCGCACTAATCGAAGGATTTATATATATATATATATATCCTTCGATTAGTGCGATTATTATTTTATTATACACATTATTCGCACTAATCGAAGAATTTATATATATATATATATATATATATATATATATATATATATATATATATATCCTTCGATTTGTGTATATTAAAATATATACACTAATTAATCGCACTAATCGAAGGATATATATATATATATATATATATATATCCTTATATATTTTAATATACACATTAATCGCACTAATCGAAGGATTTATATATATATATATATATATATCCTTCGATTAGTGCGATTATTATTTTAATATACACATTATTCGCACTAATCGAAGAATTTATATATATATATATATATATATATCCTTCGATTAGTGCGATTAATGTGTATATTAAAATATATACACGAATCGAAAATGCATTAATCGAATATGACAACTTAGAGGAAATGATGTAATTTGTCTACCACAAATTTTAGTTTCATTCACAATTAATTTCTAATTTACGGACTTCTTAAGTCAAATGTAGGTACATATAAGAAAATGCGATAAATTAATGTCTATTGATCTGATTTTTATCATGAAAAAACTTATTTAGAATGGCTTGCCGTATAATATTTTATTTTTGTTCTTCATATAATTAGCGGTATTAAGAAATTAACCCTTCAATTTTTTTCGGCAAATTTGTCTGCGTCTGTGTTCATCAGGGTCTGCTTCGAAACATTTTCCTTTAAATTCTTTACTGACTTTAAAAAATCCTTCCAATTTCTTCTGTGTCATCTTCTTAAGCACCGGATAAGGCACCGTTTCTTCACATTCTTCAATGCCTTCGCTTTTTTAAATCGAAAAAAAATTGCTTAGAAATTATCGATGTTATTCTATTATTATTTTTTTTTCATTAAATTTCATATAGTTTCAGTAGGGTTCTTAACTGGGTGTGTAAGCGCCAAGTCTAATAATTTTAATTTAATTTTTTAAAATGGACACTGTGTTACGTATATTTTCTATTTTGGGAAAATTTCTCAAAATATCATGATTAGTATTTTAACCTGAAAATTTTGTTTATAATCAAATCGCCCAGTTCACACTCCACCCACGTCTATTGAACAGGTTAAGAGGCTCATCCCTTGTTCCCTATTTAGAATGTGGTTTCCGGCTTTCTCTTTTCCAATCTTTTCACTCTCTTTTTTATTTTTTCAATTGGAGTAGATAGAATAAACTATCGCCCGGTTCACACTCCACCCACGTCTATTGAACAGGTGAAGAGGTTCATCCCTTGTTCCCTATTTAGAATGTGGTTTCCGGCTTTCTCTTTTCCAATCTTTTCACTCTCTTTTTTATTTTTTCAATTGGAGTAGATAGAATAAACTATCGCCCGGTTCACACTCCACCCACGTCTATTGAACAGGTGAAGAGGTTCATCCCTTGTTCCCTGTTTAGGATGTGGTTTCCGGCTTTCTCTTTTCCAATCTTTTCACTCTCTTTTTTATTTTTTCAATTGGAGTAGATAGAATAAACTATCGCCCGGTTCACACTCCACCCACGTCTATTGAACAGGTTAAGAGGCTCATCCCTTGTTCCCTGTTTAGGATGTGGTTTCCGGCTTTCTCTTTTCCAATCTTTTCACTCTTTTCTTTATTTTATTTTTCAATTGGAGTAGATATGATTAACAGAAAATTATAATAAATGCCTACATCTTTTATATTTTTATATTTTTTAATAATTGTAAAATTTTTGTATCCAAATAAATCGTCCATTTTTTTAACAAGAAATCAAAAATTTTCTTTTAAGACCTTCAAAATAACATGAAAAAAAAATATTCCAAAAATTTTAACAGACAAATATTCAAACATTTATTTTTATTATCGGCTTACATTATAAAATTTATCTGTTGATAACTGTCCATTTTTTTAAATTACCGTAATTACTTAGATAATGTAAGACATGATAAAACAAAATTGTTTCCCATTTTTTCTTTTTAAATATTACAAATTTGTTTATTAACCAGTAACTATAAAAATTAATGATGCGGTCGCAGAAATTGTTTGACAGCCCTGACTGAGTTTTGCTGCTTGTGGGACATGGTGCAGAGTCCTGATGCCAGACACAGAGTCTTCCAGCAGTGACTCTTTTGACCATAGAATAGATCGAGCCTTAAGGGGGACAGTTGGTCACTGTCTACTTTCACTGAGCATATGTCGGGTCTTCAGGGAGGACAATTGGCCACTGTCTACTTTCGCTGATCGGGTTTCTCTTGGAAACAGTTGGTCATTGTCTACATTCACTGAGCGTAGGCCGGGTTTCTCTTTTTCTTCTTTGCTTTTTTTTTGGGGGGGGAGGGGGATTGTGCAGGCCTGTTCTTTTTATGGTAGGTGGAGATAGTTGGTTTACGAATTTTTTTTATCGGGATTATTATATACGCAAAGATGTTCGACAAAGTACGTCACAAAGACTTGACAGAGATGCTCGACATATTCGGGAAAGACATTAGAATAATCACGAACCTATACTAGCACCAAACCGCACGCATATGGAGTTTAGCAAATATATATATATATATATATATATATATATATATATATATATATATATATATATATTTTATCGTATCACCCCGAGCAGGGCGGTAACACCACTGTTGTGCAGGGGGCTACGTAATAGTGAAAAGATCGGAAAAGAGATAGCCGGAAACCATATCCTAAACAGGGAACAAGGGATGAGCCTCTTAACCTGTTCAATAGACATGGGTGGAGTGTGAACCGGGCGATAGATAGATCTATCTACTCCAATTGAAAAAAAAAAAAACAAGAAAACAAAGTGAGAAGATTGGAAAAGAGAAAGCCGGAAACCACGTCCTAAACAGGGAACAAGGGATGAGCCTCTTAACCTGTTCAATAGACATACAAAAATATAAAGGGATGTAAAAATATAAAGGGGTGTAAAAATATAAGGGGTGTAAAAATATAAAGGGGTGTGTCTTCTATTCAACTTATACAGCGAGACAATTTAGAGAGAACTAGAAGTCCTGCTAGTATTTGTTATTGGTGGTCATAATCTTAGCAATCTAAGATACGCAGATGACACAGGAGACTCGGAAAGGAAACTACAAGACCCCCTACAAAGGAAAGCGAGCAAAAAGAACTAAACATAATTTACAATGAAACTTAATGAATGGTCATAAGGAAAAAGAGAATCCCAAAATGATAATTACAGGACGAGGATATTAAAATTAAGCAGTTACAGTGATTTAAATATACTGGGAAATGTTCTTACAGAAGACGGAAAGAGCGAGCACTGAGATCCGAATGCGTATTGGGGTGGCCAAAGACCCATTCTAAAAGTTAAGCAAAGTATTGAGAGACAGGAAAAGAGTACTGGACTCTTATGTGATGTCTGTCCTATATGGTAGCAAATGTTGGATAGTTTCCTCTTAGATTAAGGAAATACTTGAAAGAATCGAAATGTAGTTCTACAGAAGAAGGCTGGGTATATCATGGACGAAACATGTGAGCAACGACAAAGTTTTCGAGAGGAAACGAAAGGAAAATTTATACTCAACAACAGGAAGAGATATCCGAAGTTTCTGGGATGCGTAATAAGGAAGAAGGATAGAAAGGGAAAGCAATGCGTAGCATACTTGATCGGCTTAAGCAAATAGATGGCAGAGCAGGGTTTGGGAAAATACCAAGAGAAAAGGTTTTAAGAGCTACAAGAGATAGATGTGGAGGGCCATGATCGTCTATGTCCTGAAGGGACATGTTACATAAAAGAAAAGGAAAATCTGAGAAAACGGTTGTATGGAGATAACAGTTCAGACATTGACTTCTATATAAAATTCTCAATCAGACGAGGCAGGCTATTTCAGAACGTGACTCAAGTTTCCAGGTCTGTATTATGGTTTTATAGCATCTGATGGTATCGATTGCAGTTTTCTTCTAAACCTTTTGTTTTGTTTTTTTTAGTAGTGTAGAAAGTTAACATATTAATATCGTTATTTTATTTTCTAGTTACATGTGCTAACTGTTTTTAGTTGTTGCTACGACTGGACGTGTTCAGGTGGTGTGGGTTTTTGTTATTTGGTATAGATCTTAGTTATCCTGTAGCGCCAGATCTGATGAAGAGTCTTTTTCTTTAAGATTTAAAGAATTTGTTAAAAAGATCATTTTAATCACTGATCTGAGAAAATAGACAAGTACTCGGATGTGCGCTGTGGAGCAATGGATATCGGCTCGGCTCGGAACGAGAAACCGGAGGGCCGAGTTCGAATTCCAGTTGAATTTAGTGCATTCATTTACACGCAAATACTTTTGGGAAAGGTATTAATCCATCTTTTTCTTCTAGGTATGGGTTAAATAACAGGACATATTGGGTTCTATAGGCTTGGTTGGCAACTAGTCTATACCACAGAAAGTAATGGCAACCTACTACGGGAAAATCTTCTTCCAAGTTAATCAAGTCTCTTTCGAGACATGATTGCCCAAGCGTGTATCACATACACACATGGCACTTAACTGACTGACTTGTCACTCAGTGTTTCATTCTATACACTTTTAGATATTTCTTATGCAAGAAAAGGTACTTTACGACGGCTCGAATTGATTCCACACTTTATGGTCATTTCTGTCAATGATCTGAAAGAAATTAAAAAAATAAGCACAAAATCCTGCAACTTGAAATATAAAAGGACTGTCTTTCTAGGCATAATATCAAAACAACGCACATATTCTGGAAAGAGAACCGGGCCGAAAACTTTGAGAGGCCGCTTCGTCTACATCTTCTTCTTTATGTTCCGTTTCCGCTGAGGGCGTAGCCGATCATGGCTCTTCACAACCTACTGTTCCTTGCAACTCTGTTATTTTCATAAACCCTGTTCTGCCATCCATTTACTCAAGCTCACTAAGTACGTTGCTACCCTCTGTCTCTCTCGCCTTCAGTCTGTCCTGTAAGTATCAAATTTTCCAAGTCCTCTTTCCTGATTATATGCCCTATAAACCTTAACTTTTTTGCCTGGTGTTAAGTATAAATTTCCTTTTTGTTTCCATTTTCTCTAAAATTTCATTACTCACATGTTCGGTCTATGGTATCCTCAGTATCCTTCTGTAGAACCACATTTCTGTTGTTCGAGTATCTTCTTCATTTTTGAGGAGATTGTCCAGCACTCACTGCCATACAAGGGGACAGATATCCTGTAATAGTTTAGTAATCTTTTCCTAGCGAAGTTCTTCTATTTCTTAATACTTTGCTTAGCTTTTTGAATGCAACTTTGGCTTTCTCAATATGCATTCAGTTTTCACTGTGACAATTCCTATCCTCTGTTAGAATACCTCCCAGATATTTAAATTTCCACACTTGTTTGATGTTGGTATCTCTGATTGGCAATTTGCATTTTTGCTAACAACCATGCATTCTGTCTTTTTGCAGTTGATGTTTCATTTGTAACTTCTGTAGGAGTTGTTTTCGCTTTCTTTCTGCTTCTGCCCTCGACACTGTGTCAACTTATGTTGTTAAGATTATGATCGCCAATAATGAATCCTGGTAGAACTTCTAGTTCTCTAGAATCGCCTCACTGTATAGATTGAATGAGTCCGGTAACGCGTAAAAATACATAAAGTTTATGTTTGGACAAATTCAAGAATGGTTATACCCACACACAGGCAAATACACGCAAATAGGGTGTACTCCTCTCTGTGTGTGTGCGTGTGTATGTTCGCGTGTGTTGCTCCTCTGTGTGTGTGTGTGTGTGTGTGTGTGTGTGTGTGTGTGTGTGTGTGTGTGTGTGTGTGTGTGTGTTGCTCCTCTGTATGTGTGTGTGCGTGTGAAAGGTGAAGATCATATCCTTTTCTTTCGTCTATTAACAATGCTCGATAGTGACCGATGACTGGTCAAAATATGAAGCGCCTTTGGCTAAAATCAAGTTTCCCATGTTTGATTTCCGTTAAGTAGCGTCCATTTCTTCAGATACTTTTATACAGACCAAGCCTCAATGATTCGGCGAAACATTTCAGCGACTCAGTGTTTGAGCATGCGCACATGAACATCAGTGTACTGCTGTTCGACCAATATGTCCGATTATCCAAAAAGCTAGGAACGTAAGTTTGATCAGATTTGACGCAATGAATAGCACATTAACATCGAACTAGATTTTGCCGATATAAATATTTCTCTAGTTCTACTTCGGAATAATATTCTTTCGTTTACTTATTTGTATATAAGCAAATGAACTTGCACGTTTCGCTTCAGAAGAAATTTCCATAACATCTAAACTTAAATTTAACTTTGTAATTCGAATTAAATTTCACAAAGAGAATTCTTTTCATTTACATTATTTACAGTCCGATTGATGTTCTTGTCATTTTGTTGTTGTAGAGTTTGGCGTGGGATGTTGGTTTTGACATTAAAAATGAATGAACACTGAGCGAACGTTCTTTTTGGAAGGTTTTGAATTTGAAAAAAAATTCAGATGCGGTTAGGACACATCATCAGTGATGTTACCCTGGTTCATTGACGGTGTCGGTCCTTTACAAACATCATACCTTTATTTTCTTTTTATGAATACAAATTGTATCCTTCCTGTGAAACGGAGTTCGTAGCTCGCGTTACATTAGAACAGAGACAGAGCAAGACTGCTCCTTCTTGGATCTTGTCAAGATTAGCGAACCGACTCATCTTTGCTAATCTTTACAAAAAGATGACTGGGTTCGTTATTCTTAACATGAGAATAATTTGGTTCGCTGTTCTAGACATGGACATTTTGGTATAGATAACTTCATGGTTCAATAGATGTTTTCATATACTGGTTTTAGTTTATTAATTCAGATGTGCATGAACCCCAAAGATGGACAGATCTACGTTGATGGAGGCCGTGAAGTCATTACTTGGGGAAGGTAGCTTACCAGCGATTGACTGAATGAAGAACAAATCACTTATTCGACTGGAATTAAAATGTTTATCATGTTATTCGTTTATGAATGGGACAAAACGCAGAATCATACAGGGAAAAGCACAAGAATAAAATGAAGTACATGCAAGGATACAGATGAGATTTTCTACCGGGTTACTTAAATCGATTAATGTAGATGAAATGAAGTACAGTAAACAGGTTATTGAGGTTCTGTAATCACCACACAATATTCTTCCAATAACTAAGGTATTTTAACTGTTTCCCATGGAAAGTGAGTAATACGTTATTTTGATTGTTCATTTATCAATAAACTAGTTTATTTACATTTCCAATATAGCTTTTAATAAATAAAACCTATTTTGGTAAGGGTTCGCTGTTCTTAACATAGGAATAATTGGGTTCGCTGTTCTTGACATGGGGACAATCGAGTTCACTAATCTTGACAAGATCCTCCTTTGTAGCAGGCAGTCGTCCTGATGAGTTCTTTGGTGATTATAGGAGTGGACCAATCTGTCGCGCTTTCTGTCAAAAAGATGGATAGAACTGACCTCAAATTTCTCTATCTCTGAGTTTGTATTGAGGTCGGTAAGTGGTTGAGTGCGATGAGTGAAGTAGGGTTGCTCTTCTATTTGGTACAGGGTCTTTCATGTTTTCTTTCGCTTGTCTGATTTCAGAAACGAAGTTAGGTGATTCACCTCTTCTTAACAATATTGGTATTAATGTTAATGAGGTGTTAAGGCGAAGGTAAATAGGTGATATCTTTCAGGAGATTTAGGAAATATTTGTATTTCATTTTATTCAAAAGCAAAAATAAACAAAATTTCAAATATTTACCAAATAACAAAAAAGAACACATCACCTGAAAACTTCCAATTGCAGCGAGAACAAAAAAGGATTGTACATGTACCTAAAAAATAATGGTATGATTAAACAAAAAAAAACCAAAGAGCATTAAGATTGGAAGGAAACTTCTATCACTACTAACGAGAACTATAAGATTAAGTTCCTGAAACTATTTTAATGAAAAACTTTTCTAAATTACAACCAATATTAAAAGCTCCATTAATCTCCATTAAAGAATGAATTACTGATTGAGTAATTCTAATTCAATTATGCAATTATTACGTTTGTACCACATCGTTTGATAGTTCATGTTTGGCTCTCTTGGTGTTCATCTGAACTCCTCTTTTCTTCGGCAGTTGCGAATTTAATTTAGACGATGAACTTGATGTCATTTAGTGCAGTGTTTTGAATTGAATCGCTTATAAATTAATTTAAAAGCAGTAATATATAATTTGAATGTTTTAGTTTTAAATTTAAATTTCTGTATGGAAACGTCTAATTTCATCATTACCATTATATTTCAGCCGTTGTACTCTCCACCCTTCTTTAGGTGTCAGTTGATTAAAGGAACCTACAGGGAGTTTCGGACACAATTCTTTATTTATGCCCATTTTTTAAATTCA
The DNA here is from genome assembly GCA_037127315.1 of Ascarosepion bandense. Taxonomy (NCBI): domain Eukaryota; kingdom Metazoa; phylum Mollusca; class Cephalopoda; order Sepiida; family Sepiidae; genus Ascarosepion; species Ascarosepion bandense. The sequence continues at coordinate 2,789,941 of JBBBDQ010000224.1, read as the reverse complement.
CACTGACTATGCCACCAAATTAACATAGATAATGTGTTGGTTATTGAATTTGGTGACATAGCAATGGTGAGTTCAATCCCAGATAGGGTAATATTCCGTAGAAACTGGATTAGCAATAACTGAAACTCCTAACAACGACGATATATATTTAGACCTGGGCAGCGAAATGAGAGCAATCTATCCAAGTAAGTTAAAGGGACCCTTTCGAAATTCCTTTTAGGCTGGCTGGCTGGCTGGGTAGATAAACACCCACTGTCGGATTGAGGTATGTGTTGCAAGAGACTAGAGGGTCCCTAAGGGGAGATAGATATAAAACTAAGATATAAAAACAAAGAAGTTTGTTGTTGTTGTTTTTTTTTTCAGATTTAATACGGATCCTTAGGACTAATTTGAAACAGTTTAGCGTATTTGGGCAAGTAAAAAGTAGAATAGCAAGTTGAGTTGCAAGTCAGAATTTATCTTCCCCTTCATCGTTATGTATTTTAGTTTGCTTTACTATTGAATTTGGATACAATCATTTCAGTTTAATATAGGCACTTCATTCTACACCAATTCAATTTAAAAACTAAGACATTCAAATTAAATATTACTGCATTTAAATTAAATTATAAGCGATTCAATTTAAAACATTACAATATGTTTTGTTATTGATATAAAATGACATCAGATTCATCATCTAAATTAAATTCGCTATTGCCAAAGAAAAGAGGAGTTCAGATGAACACCAAGAGAACCAAACATGTACTGTTAAACTATGTGGTACTAACGTAATAACTGTTTAATTAAATTAGAATCAGTGAATTGTAAATTAATTCTTTAAGTTGATTTTTTTAAATTTGAATGCAGTAATATTTAATTTGAATGCCATAGTTTATAAATTGAATGGCAAATGTAGATACGTTCCTGTAGAATGCAAAGTTCTGATAAAAATACCATGAAGTTACTAATGAAACAAATAATATGAGTTTCAAAATTATTAAAGATTTTAGTTGAAAGTTTCATGTATAAGATACAAATCTTATATCATCCATCAACTAACTAAAAAATACACAAAATAAATTGCACACCCTCAAAATCGGATTCAAACGACCAACATTTGGAAAAAAAAAACAAAGTAAAATTGCCCACATGCAAAAGTGAATTCAAACGACTTTGGAAAACCCCAACTAAGAAAAATTCACTAGTCAGTGCAAAAAGCAAATTCTGAATCCTGATTGGATTAAAAACAGCAAATTCATATATGACGTATTTTCACACTTAGCTGTAAAAAGCTTCGCTGGAGCCGACACCATGAAAAGCCTGACTATTTAAACCATGACGCTAACCTGTCAAAGGCAGTCAGTCAGATGGAAGCAGTAGCTGACAGCATCTCACCATGTAAAGAAGAAACTTCAAGCTGACTCACCTTTGCGGCCAATTTTCTTTTCTTCTTTTCACTCCACGTCAACCCGGACGTAGGTCACGCCACAGTTTCATTCGACCTTGTCTTCCAACGTCCTTTTCTTCACTTTCACACCACGCCGTTAAAGAGAACAACACAACGACAAAATGGACGTGCTAAGTACTACTTCTTTATTTGTTTTGCCTTCTCTTTTTCTCAACCTGTCGCGACCTACTAAAAAGAGGAAGGAACAAAGATTTTACATTCCGCTACTACACAACCATGAACTCTAAACTTCTGTGGACATTTCAAATACCTACATATATTACTACTACGAACGATTTTAACTACAAAACTGCATTCATTTTCTCAATGAACATTTTCCTTTATATTATATATTATAGTGTTCAGTTAACAAAATTTCACTTATATTTTCCTTCTTACACTTTTGTCATTCTGTAAATAAATCTTTGCTTTAATGTACACATGAACTATTTTATCCTTTCACATTTCAACACGCAACCTTCAACCTTTTGAAATTTAAATTGTGGGGACTTCAGACGTGTTTGGCACAAGGCCAATTTACCAAGCATCACCGAGGCCCTACACTTGTCTTACACTAAAAAAAGCATTAACTATATATATAAAAGGCAATCTGTGAATCTGTGTGTGACTGTAATCTATGCACGCCTACATTTTTAAGCTACGCCATTCAAACTTTCTAGGGACACATATCTACAGGGAAGCCAGGTCGACACATACTTTTTGAGTTTAAGTTCAGCAATTTTCTCTTTTGCACTTTTTGGCCAATGGAGCTGGTTGTTTACATTTGCTCCATAAAACATCTAAAATATAAGATGGTTGCTAGATTACGTCACAGAAATCAAATCACACGTGTCAAACGCGACTAAAAAAATGAGCTTTTATTTTTACTCCGATGTTTTAAAAATTCATTTGGTCAACAAAAAAATGTGAATATTTTTCCCTGTAATTTTGAAACAAAATAAATATTTTTCAAAGAAGTGTTTTTTCAAACAAAAACAAAATAAGTAAAAAAGAAGTGCCAAGTCTTTTTTTTTTCAGATTTAATATTTCATACTTCATAAAATAAAATTAAAAAAAATAAAGCTTTTTTTTCGCTAAATATTTCATGCAGGAAATCAACTGTCTGTAATTCGTGTGGCATTAATGTAACTTTTTCCTCTAAAATTAAATGTCTACATTTTTAAATATCCTTCGAAAATTTCTGAAATTCATTTAGTCAACAAAAATGCAAATATTTTCTCCTGTAATTTTGAAACAAAAACAAACGCAATGTTGTTTACAATGTCACACAAAACATCAATTAAATAGATTTTTTAATGGAATTTTTTAACAATTTTTAAACAACAATTTTTTATATAAATATTTTTTATATAACTGGGTTTTAAAGTGAGGCGGCGACTACAAGCGCTCGGAAATCGCAACACACTGCATTAATCATCTAACTAAAAATGTTCTGAGTTGCACGGGCAACGCCGGGCTATGATACTAGTCTAAAATATATGAGACTTTCAGTATAACAAGACATTAAAATAATCAAGAACCTATACTGGCAGCAAACCGCCTGCTTACGGACAGGAAATGAGATCAACAGATATACAAAAATAGAAAGGGGTGTAAAACAAGAATGTGACCTCTCACCGAATTTATTCAACCAATACAGCGTGACAATTCTGAGAATTAGAAGTCCTGCCAGTATTGGTCATTGGCAGTCACAATCTGAACAATATAAGATACGCAGAGGATACAGTGCTGATAGAGGATACGGAAATGAAACTACAAAACCTCCTACATAAAGTAGTTAAAGAAAGCGAAAAGAAAGGACGAAGCATAAACTACAAGAAAACTTAATGCATGATCATCAGTAGAAAGAGGAGACAAAAATGGTAACTACATGTCCGGGATACTGAAATCAAACAGCTACAGAAATTTCATTGGAAACAAAGAAGAGTGTACTAGAATGCAATGTGATGTCTGTCGAACTATATGGAAGTGAATGCTGGACAATCTCCTCAAAGATAAAGGAAAGACTTGAGGCAACAGAAATTCAGTTCCACAAAAGGATGCTGAGGATACCCTGAATCGAATATGTTAGCAACGTCGAGGTTTCGGAGAGGGTGTAAACGAGAAGGAAACATACACCAGGCAAAAACAGGTGTATTTTCTGGGATATATAACGAGGAATGTGGGCTTGGAGAATCTGATACTCACAGGATAGACAGAGGGAAAAGAGACCGAGGAAAGCAACTCATGATATACTTGATGGGCCGAGCAAATAGATGGCAGATCAGGGTTTAGCAGGAGTAACAAGAGAAAGGGTGTTAAGAGCTACAAGGGATAGGGAGATGTGAAGGGTCATGATTGCCTACGTTCTGAAGGGATGCGGCACAAAGAAGAAGAAGAAGAAGATCAGTTGCGTAAGTTTAAGTGCTTGTATGTTAAAGTAGATGCTTTTAATTTGCTTAAAAATGAGTAGTATATCTCAAATAGATAAAAAAAAGATTATGGCATTTTGAAAGTCGACAAACTTTAAACACGATTTTCTCGTTTTTTTATTTTGCGATGGAAAGTACCTTCTAACTCCAAACACTTAATATATCCTTTTTTCATAAATACGTGGTACTAACATACGTGATGAAGGAACCCCCAAATTATATTAGCCAAGGGATTCTTAAAGCCTAAATCCGGCCCTGCAGACACCTGAAGAAAACCGGAGGACACAATAATTGAAACGTTGTGTTAGTAACCACAAAGATGATGACATTATTCAAAATGAAAATGATGCTAGCTACTCAACCCAGAAACACAGACAGAAGGTATGTTAATTTAATATTTATAAGCACTATTTTTGTATTTACTGAGAATCTTATATGAGAATCTTATATGAGAATCTTGTATGTGTCATGTTCTTTCAGGACTTTGGCGATCATGGCTCTCCACAATTTCCTGTCCTTCGTAGCTCTTAGTAAATATAATCTTTTTGCTATCTCTCCTAAATATTTTTCTGTCAACCATTTACTTACACAGGCCTGTTAGGTAGGTTATAAGCTGTTGTTCTCTGTTTCTCTTGCTTTCAATATGTCCTGTAAGTGTCGTATTTTCTAAGCCCTCTTTCTTCATTATGTGCCCCATGAATTTCAATTAGCTCTTTCTGATGCAATGAATACGTGTCATTTTTGTTTTCGTTTTTCTCTGAAACTTCCTCGTTGCTCACATGTTCAGTCCATGGTATTCTTAACCTCCGTTTATCTCTGTTGTTTCAACTATCTTCTTTATCTGTGAGAAAATTGTCCAGCGTTCACTGACATATAAAAAGGACTGATATTGTATAACAGTTCAGCCAGCTTTTCTTTGATTCTAACAAGATTTTTGTGTTTCTTAATACTTCGCTTAGCTTCTGGGGTGCATATTTCGCTATTCCAATGCACCTTCGGATTCTTGTGTCGCACTTTCCGAACTTTCTTAAAACACTTCCCAGATATTTAAATTTGTGTACTTACAGAACATTAAAAGGTTGGTGATTAATACCGGTGCATATTTGTGTGTGCAGGAATAACTTCAGATAATAAAGAGAACGAATGTTTATCTCTTAAATCCGAACTGGTTCAGACATTTAGACCAATGAATTGATGTTTTATCAGCCCCTACATCAGCGATTGGCTTGATCCTTTTAAGTAGCGAAGAAAATTAGTATGAATTTTTAAAAAGATCAATTTTTATTATCGAAACAGCAATCAATCCTGTTTAATATTTATGCAAGTGGATTCAATCTTGATATAGATTTTTCAAATATCATCGAGTCAATATTGAACAAGCATAGACTTACAGACGGATTGTCCAACTTGTCTGCCAAATAACTTCTGATAAAGACCATTAGATGGTGTTAGCAAAGCATTATATATATATATATGAATTGTTTGAACATTATTTTTTATCGATACTCGTATTTAAGTAGATATTCTGTTTTTAATGAAAACAGCATTATATATTTATTTCTACCGGCCTGATTATTTACGATAAATTTTTATTACGAAAATGTGTGCCATTCGGCAGGATTCGAACCTGCGACCCCTATCTATATAGATCAGATATGTTTGTTTACGATAGATCGAAGATTGTGTTATATAGGCTTGATAAAAACCTCGTTTAGACTGGAGGCTATTCGTGGTCGAGAGGTCTAAGACGTTACCAGATCAAATGGTAGCTTCCCCTATATAGATAGGGGTCGCAGGTTCGAATCCTGCCGAATGGCGCACATTTTCGTAATAAAAATTTATCGTAAATAATCAGGCCGGTAGAAATAAATATATAATGCTGTTTTCATTAAAAACAGAATATTTAAATACGAGTATCGATAAAAAATAATGTTCAAACAATTCATTTCAAATTGTCGGTTGCTTATAACCAAGTTTCGTTGATTTTGGTAACATCTTTGATTGGATGCCCCCATGATATGGAAGCTCGGGACCGTTGTCCTCATGGTTTTCTGCTTCTGTACACTACTGCTTTGGTAGCCAGTAAACCTCATATCCCCCTTTGGTGGAGATAAGTCTCCCTTATCTCTCTTTGGTGGAGAAAAGTCACATGGGTCACATGATAACAGCTTAATATACATACAACGATGAAAGTGCCTGTCATAATTCAGTTCGTCTTCAGCAGCCACCACGTAAGGTTACTTTTAATCTGGACTAAAGAGCACCAGGTGCCGTTTCCCTTTAAGGATATATATTTCCAAGATATAGAATGAAACTCCAGCTCGCAGTTCTCAATTTGAGAAGACTCGTTATTTCCTGTTCGTGGAATATGACCTCACTAGGACCCCTAAAAATGGCTTCTCCCGGTAAAGGAGTATCTCAATATCATATGTAAGACCCTTCCTTTTGTTTCTCTTTACACTCTGCGTTTCTGTGTAGATGTATGTCTCAGCATGTTTTTCCTTTCGGCCAATCCGTTTTGTCCGTGAAATATCAATGTTATTATATCATGGATGTAATAATGCCCATAACATGAGAAATACAAATAAGCACTCAGGAAATGGTTCTTGTTTCATTAAAAAAAATTCTCCAGCACAAAAGCTCTTTGGCTGCTGTGCTTGACTGTAGCTTTGAACTGGTCGATCATACTCTCTATTCTCCTGATTTGGCCCCAACTATCATCTGTTCCCTAACATAAAAAACACTTGGCCGGAAACCAGTATAGCATTAATTATGACGTTATATCTGCTGCTGATGACGATGACTTTTTTAAAACAGGATGAAATCCTTTTCGCTAGTGGGTTCCGAGCATCACAACCCCGATGGAAAAAGTTTGTCAACTTTATTGAAAAAAATCTTATTTGATCGCATTCCATGAAAGTATCTTGGCAAGCCTATAAACTTTTAAGCCGATCCTTGTATGGTATAGCTACTCAGCATGAACCCTTAGCTCAAAACTGGATAGAACGCACCCCCAAAACTCTTTACGATAAATGTAATGTATGTTTATTCGAGAAAATTAAAATAATAAAGTATCCTAAACAAAATTTACTTTTAAATGTGTGTAAGGAATTCATAAGTAAATGCCACCATAAATCTAAATTTCTAAATTTTAAATTTTAAATTATAATATAAAAACCCTACTAAAAGTAATCCAAAATTAATCTATGTCTGATAGAAGCTTTTCTCCCCTCTTCCTAATCACTAGAGTATTAATTAAAATGACCATATAAATCTAGCTTTTTAACTCTTACATTCTCCGAGCCCATGATTTTAGATAGCAACTAACCACAAATTCTGAGTTTGTTTTCCCGACCTCCCGAATACTTCCCCTGCCTAAAATTTTCATTTTTATTTTTTATCTATCTTTTTAATGGTTCATTCATATCAATAATCAACTTACTGATAATCTTAAGGGAATCTATGATCTACACTACAATTATGTATATCTTTAAAATTCCCTATAACAATTTTTCTATATTAGGTAATTTCCATTCTATTTTTGTGTATTCATATATTTTCTTTATAAATTTTTCTGTATTCATATATTTTCTTTATAAATTTTTGTGTGTGTGTGTATATATATATATATATATATATATATATGTGTGTGTGTGTGTGTGTGTGTGTGTGTGTGTGTGTGTGTGTGTGTACATATTATTTATCAAAATCCCCTTATTTGACGCCTCCAATGCAGTATTCTTTTTCTGCACCTCCCCTTTTATTCCAGTAGTAGAATTTAAAGTAATTTTATCCCTACAATAGTAAGACGATATTATTTTAAACGGAAAAAATTCTGAAAAAACTTTTTGGCAGAGCCGAACATTACATCATGTTAACCTTTTCTCTATTTCCTTTTTTTCCCCCTTTTTCTTTCTTCTTTTCTTTTTTTATTTTATGCATATATCCTTTTCTTCACACTCTCATTTAGTTGGTGTTTCTTTCGACGGCTGTCTGGCGTGATTTTTTCATTTTTTCTTTTTTTTTTTTCTTCTTTCATTCTCCCTCAATCTCTCCTTTAACTCTTTCCCTGTCTACCCCGTTGTTTCTTTTTCCCTTCTTTCTATTTCTCTTTCCCCCATTTACTTTCTTGTAACACGCTTAATTTTTGATTTCTTAACATAGATGTAGTCTAAATATCATTTTCAATGATCTAGTCCTGAATTCTCTTCGCTGTCTCTCTTTTTTTTTTCTTTCCCCCTTCTTCCTTATTCTCTATATCAATGTCAAGACGACAACATTCTAACAAAATCTACTCTCTCTTTTAACACCCCTCTCATTATTCTTTCAGATATTTTTTCCTTCATGTAAACTTCCGGTTATGATTGTTTTTAGTAAACTTCCGGTAAATGAATTTTGTACTGTATTTGCCTAATAAATGAATTTTGCCACTGAAAAAAGTGAGGTTTTTCCTCGCTGAAATGGCCATACGGGATATGTAAATTTAGGAGTTTTATTTGAATACATATATATATATAAAAGATTTATGCATTTAGGCAGCAAATTTTCTTTTAGACATTTAGATTAAATAAATTGAAAACATTATGTCTGCTTATTTTCAATAAAATCTGTTCATATTCATGGATAATCTTTCGCGTATTACAATTGAAAGATGTCAGAGATTAACTGTAACTTTGACAGGTGATTTTATTATTCATTTCTCGATGTTCCCAAGTACTTTCAATCTTCTTCCGAGATCATCTTCAGGAGTGTGAGTTGTGGTAACAAAAAATAACCGCAAAGCTGTGTCGTTAACAATTACTGCAACTTTTCTTCTTGCTTCAAATATAACGGTTGACAAATTGCTTAGTGTTCATCAGAACGTGAAAATTATCCAAAATGGAATTTTATTATGTTGTAATTTCATGGTCATGCACGAGTTAAAGCATGAAAAACTGTTCTTTAGAACATTTTAGAACATTACTACAGTATTCATAGCTGATTCTATTAACTAACGGTTTAAGTTTTTTCATGAATATTGCCTCGAGAATCTGTAGTTTGCTTTTGTTGGTTTCTTGGTAAAGGATAATTGTGTTATCGATCATTACTTTTTATATTGTGAATGTAGACAGGAATGTTGCCGTAGATGTCTAGAAATGGACGAATGGTCAGACATGTCTAATGTAAGACGTCTCGTTAATGTAATTGTTGTAAATCCAACATATATATATTAGTTTTTGTCGGAGTTTCATTCTCCAAAGGTACATTTGAAGTAATGCATAATGTTAGTTTTACGTAACACATCGGTTGGTGGGGAGAAGTTATTGCGGATAATTAAATTAGTTGTTATTGTATTTTTATAATATATTATTTATTAATTAATATCTTATTAATGCATATATTCTTATTTGCTTCTCAACACCAAATTAAAATGGCAATAATAACATTAATATCAAAGATCAACTCTTATGTAGCAAAGAATGCTGATCAATTCTTAAAGATGAAGGAAAGTCTCGAAATAACAGAAATATAGTTCCATAGAAGGATGCTGAACAAGTGAGCAAAGATAACTTTGGAGAGAATAGAAAAAAAAGAAACTTATGCTTACCATCAGAAAAATACAGATTAAGTTTCTGGGACACTTAATGAGGAAGGAGAGCTTGGAAAATCTTCTACCTACAGGGCGGATAGAGGGGGAAAGGAGACAGAGGAAAACAGCTCATTACATACTTGATGGACTTAAGCAAAAGAATAGCGGAGCGGAGTTTGGGAGAAATAACAAGACAACATGCATTTAGAGATACAAGGAACAAGAAGATGTGAAGGACCATGACCGCCTGCGTCCTGAAGGAACACGGCACATAAAAGAAGAAAGAACTCGTGGGGGCGTTTAGCTAGATAGCCTGGTGACTATTACTACTAAATAGCGGGTGCTATCTTCACTGGATACTCTATACTGGTGGCCTTGTGTCAAACTAAACTGAGCAAATAGCAACAACATTAATCTCAAACTAAAAAGAAATCCTTTTTTTTAATAAGATTTCAATATATTTCAAGCGTTTCTCTTTGTCGTATTGGTCAGTAACTTGATCCTGTATGCCACTGTTGCAAGAGAGCTAGACCTTGAATATACAACCTCAGCCGTCACCAACAACTTCACCCCAGTTTCCGTGGGTGTAAATAAAAACTGAGAAAGATGCACTGTAAGAAACGGGAGGCGAAATATTGCCAGAGTGAGAGAAGAAAACGCGAATATGTTTTCAATATATTGGGTCCTTTATTGCCGGATTCACCTGGCCCGATCTTGGGTAGTGGAGGTTAGAGACACTTGGGAAAATCTTCACTGCTGCTACTGTTTTTTCTCACGACAAACTAATGGATCAGATCCTCCCTTTGGCAAACGAGAACCCTGACTATCTCTCTATTCATTTCTGCAACTGTCTGGATATCTCGAACATGACTGCCTGCGTGATTCTCATCTCACATCTGAGCGATAGATCACCAGATGTAAGTTAAGACTTCTTTCTGATGATTCTAGCAGGCGAATTGATTATGTAGACCCACGACTTAGGATTCTTACCTTCCAGTCGAGTGACACTGGATCCTGAAACTTTTCATCTATTTACACTATTTCTTTTTTTTTTTTTTTTTCACCACTTTGTGGCTATCAGGTGGTTGCCTTATTGTAGGTTATTGTAAAACCAGGCCCAGACAAAATAACTTAAAATAACCATACATCGCATCAATCAGTGAGTTAAGTGTCACGTGTGAGTAATCATGTCTCTTTCGAACCGTGACTGACTAGACAGAAGATAATTTCGCAGTAGGTTACCATTTCATTCTGTGGTAAATTGGTTGCCTAACAAGGTTGTAGAACCCAATCTGTTCTTTTAATCCATAGCTAGAGGGAGAAGGGATGGATTCATACCTTTCTCAAGGGGATTTGCACGTAAGTGAATGCAGCGAATTCAACTGGAATTTGAACCCGGCTCTTCGATTTCTCGTTCCGAGTCGATATCCATTACACAAAAACACGCATACATAGCAGAGCCTTCTCATAAACTAAGATGGCATAGTAAACCATTACTGCTGTAGTGAGTTCGATCCACACCAAGTTGACTCAAGCAAGTAGTTTTGTTACAGACTAATCCAAGTATACCGATACGGCAGTGTTTAAAATTAGTCTTGCTTTTATTTGTTTCCTACATTTTTTTATTTCTTGTCTCTTTCTTTCTCCGAAAAAAAGGGAAAATATTCAGAGAAATGAAGAAAAGAATTCGATAAAAAGAAATAAAAGAAAAATTTGAAAGCTTAAACTAAAAAATATCTTATTGGTGAAAAATGCGCACGTCTGGTGGATTGACACGTCGTCACTGGAGATTCATCTGAAAGGTTCGCAGACAAAAAGTGAAAAGTATTTTGTTTGGAAAAACTTTAACGAAAAGCACTTCTCTTTGTCGTCTGATTCGCTGTCAGTTCAATCGGAGATTCCTAATGTATGACTCGTTTCAAGACGAACGAAATTGGATAATATTATTGATAACCAGAATTTAAACGTGACATTCTATGAGAGAAAAGCATGGGATAACTCACAATAAACTTCCAGCCAGTTAATGGGCGAAAACAATCAGTACAATTTCTTTACTTTTAAGAAATCTGCGTCTTTTTATTTTGATTTTTATATTCAGTATAGCCGACTGAAGACAAATTCAGATTATCTGGACTCTGTGTATGTTCCTGGCATCAGTTTAAATTTACGCCATTTTTTCTTCCCATAAAAAGAAAACCCTCGGGAAATGCATTGAAATATGTCTATTTGAAATGAAAAGAAAAATGCGATCTTTAAGCAAAGTGGTCACAATACAGAGCAGAAATGGAGTATTGTTGTCATATCTGAGCTGGTGCTTCCTAATTTCCATCCTTCACAGTGCTCAAAAGCGTCTACACGTCTTTATCAGTGATTAATTATTTTCCAACCTACATTATTTTTCACATGGACGAAAAGATGCAAACCTCTCGCTAACTTTATCACTATTTCCATGGAAAATTTCCTGACCAGCTTTATTCCTCACAGACCTTTACAGTTAAGATCTGCCATGCCACTTACACAGGATCGAATCATCATTATTCTCTTCATATTCCATTAGTAAGGAGGAAGTTCCACTCAAACAGCTTTTTCCCAAAGCTGTTACTTTGTAAAAGAGACTCTCGAGAAGATTCTTCCCCGATCACTTCTATCTTGACCTCTTCAAGACTAAGGCCAACCGTTATCCTCATAAACTACACTTCTTGCCTCTTTCTTTTCAGTCAATACAACAGATTTATTCGGTCCTTTCTATCTTTAGTGGCTCTTGGGCCTTGTACTGGTTGAACAAAATCTTTAAAAGTAAAGAAAAAAGAAGGCGTCAGTTTAAACTGGTGCCTAGAGGATATTAATTATATTTTTATTCAATTCACCCCAATCAAGGCGATAATTCCGCTAACACGCAAGCGGTTACTGGGAGTGAAAGAGAATGAGGAGACTTTATGAGGAACCGGAAACCCAATCCTAAACAAGAAACAATAAATAAACCTCTACTCCTGTTCAAAAGATCAGGAGCAGGAAGTGTGATAAGCGATCCTATCTAATACTATTGAGGAAAATAAATTTAAAAATAAATAGTACATAAAATTTCTAAATTTAAGCGGAAAAGTTAGATGTATAGTCTTGAAGTAGACATTAGAAGGGACAGGAAAAAACCAAACCTAAACAGGTAACAAGGGATAAACCTTTATTCTTGTTCATAAAAACGGCGAGGAGTGTGAACCTGGCGATAAGCAATCCTATCTAATCCTATTCAAATTAATTTCAGTCTTATAGTTTTTATATTTGTGACTGCTTTATTAAATTAGAATAAGGCATATGGCCGTTTTATTTTGTATTGACCAGTCGTTTTTTTGGGGTTTTTTTTCTATCGTTTCCTTCTGTTTATGCTTATATATATATATATATATATATATATATATATATATATATATATATATATATCATTGTAAAGTCCTGTGTCATCTCTTTTATGTATTGTTTCATATTTTATTCGAGTTTTACATGATATCGAAACATTGATGAATAAACAGGCTTTCCGTTTCATCATATTCTACTGGTTCAAACTCGATTCTTGCTCTGCTCAAGGCGATCAAAAACAGCAACAGTGATTGGGGGCCTAAATAGGCTTCAGTAATGTGTTGGGATCTTCCTAAGAGATATGTGAACCCGATATGTGGTTGGTTCATCCTAATATATACCAAACTAGATTTTCACGCCTTGCAATATGCCAATAGCTGCCCTCGTGAAAATAAACAAGGGGTCGATCCAGTTGCACCTGGAATGTGCTCAAGTGTGACAACAGATGATACGAGATGGAAAAGACAGAATCTTTCACATTCTTGCAAGATGATCCCTATTTGAAAGAAAGTTCCTAAAACCACCCACCCATTTTCTGGTATTCAGTCAGTTAAGTGCCATACGTGATACACGCTTGGGCGATCATGTCTCGAAAGAGACATGACTGACTGGGCAGAAGGTTATCCCGCAGTAGGTTGCCATTGCTTTCTGCGGTAGACTGGTTGCCGACCAAGGCTATAGAACCCAATCTGTCCTGCTATTTAACCCATAACTGGGGGAATAGACGGATTAATACCTTTCCCAAGGGTATTTTCGCATAAGTGAATGCAATGAATTCAACTGGAATTTGAACTCGGCTCTCCGATTTCTCGTTCCGAGCGGATATCCACTGCGCCACAACGCACATCCTTGCTGGTATTAGTGAACGAAAAAACAATAATTTTGTGTATGACAGATTTAGTCTTTATTACGATAACGTTGCTGCTGCAGGATCAAAACTGAGTCTTCGTTTCAATTGATAGACACGCTTCCACTTCAATTCCATCAAAACAACACCTTCACACGCAAAAGGCTTTTCTTCTTTTTTTGCTCGCTTCGTGTTGTAATAATCTACTTCAACCTCTTGCAATGTGGTCAAAGAGTCACTATTTTCCATTTTTTTTTTAATCATATCACCCCCCGAGCAAGGCGGTAACGCCACTGATGTGCAGGGGGCTACGTGAAAGTGAAAAGATTGGAATAGAGAAAACCGGAAACCACATCCTAAAGAGAGAACAAGGGATGAGTCTCTTCACCTGTTCAATAGACCTGGGTGGAGTGTGAACCGGGCGGTAGTTTAGTCTATCTACTCCAATTGAAAAAAAAAGTGAGAAGACTGAAAAAGAGAAAAAACCGGAAACCGCATCCTAAACAGGAAACAAGGGATGAGCCTCTTCACCTGTTCAATAGACGAGGGTGGAGTGTGAACCGGGCGATAGTTTAATCTATCTACTCCAATTGAAAAAAAAAAAGTGAGAAGACTGGAAAAGAGAAAAAAAACGGAAACCGCATCCTAAACAGGAAACAAGGGATGAGCCTCTTCACCTGTTCAATAGACGAGGGTGGAGTGTGAACCGGGCGATAGTTTAGTCTATCTACTCCAATTGAAAAAAAAAAAGTGAGAAGACTGGAAAAGAGAAAAAAAACGGAAACCGCATCCTAAACAGGAAACAAGGGATGAGCCTCTTCACCTGTTCAATAGACGAGGGTGGAGTGTGAACCGGGCGATAGTTTAGTCTATCTACTCCAATTGAAAAAAAAAAGTGAGAAGACTGAAAAAGAGAAAAAACCGGAAACCGCATCCTAAACAGGAAACAAGGGATGAGCCTCTTCACCTGTTCAATAGACGAGGGTGGAGTGTGAACCGGGCGATAGTTTAGTCTATCTACTCCAATTGAAAAAAAAAGTGAGAAGACTGGAAAAGAGAAAAAAAACGGAAACCGCATCCTAAACAGGAAACAAGGGATGAACCTCTTCACCTGTTCAATATTGTCTCCCTATTGTCATGACTTTGAACCGATGCATTAAAATTGTCAAAAAAGTGTTAGAAGTGATGATGAGGTTTTAGGGTAATGCAAGAGCACATATTTCAGAAAACACTCAACAAAACAAAAAAAAAAACAGGTAGTTAGAATGCAAAACGCTTCTTTACTCTACCCCACGACTACTTATTGGATTTTTCTCTTTCCAGCTGGTTTACGGCCATCTCACATTGAAGCACCGGTTCACGTACGGTCACCGAAGTTAAACAACGTCGAGCCGGGTCAGTACCTAGAGCAGCAACCACTTGGGAATTGATATAATAACACTTATAGGCTATTTACGTTAAAGTCCACCAACCACGCCGCCTGCTTTCAGAGAGATGGTTGATAGGACTTGATGTAAGCGGATTCATTCAAATTAGATTCGGAATTAACCGACCTCAATACTGAAAACATGGCTTTAATGAGTCAACTTTCAATTCTTAGTCGCAAATGGCTTTGGAAAAGGTATGAATCCGCTTCTTCCCCACCCAGCTATGGGTTAAATAGTAGAACTTATATCAATTAAATCATTATTATCTCCAAAATATATTTTCACTGATAAGCAGTAAAAAATAAATCAATGTAAAATTTTTCCAATTACTATTTTTCTGGGTACTTAAAAAGTATATGCGCGTCACCTGGTGCACAGTAATAACCAAAACATAATTTCAAGAACGCCCAAGATGCTAATGGATATGGAGAAGCGCAGGGGGTGACAAGAAAAAACAAATCGATTATATAACAATAAACAGGAGATTCAGGAATGCTGATGTTCAATGGAAAATTTATCCAAATGTCGACTGTGGAAGCGACCACTTCCCAGTCACTTGTAAACTAAGGATGAAACTTCAAAGACTGAAGAAGCAAAGGGCAGCACCCAGACTGCAATACAACAGACTTGTGAATGATCTCAACCTCCAGGAAAACTACACTGACAATGTGAAAAACAAGTCCCTGGAAAAAATTAGAAACGGAAACTCGAAATGGAACACGCTAAAGGAAACGCTAGTGTCATCAGTAAATAATATTATCCCAAAGGAAATCAGGCGTAGAAGAAAAAAACGAGTGGATAACTGAGGAGATTTTTGACATAATGCATAGAAGACAGAAAGCGATGCCAAGATATCGAACGGAATAAAGAAAAATACTCAAGGAAATAAGGAACAAATGTAGACAGGCTAAAGAGAAATGGCTCAACAACAAATGTGCAGAAATAGAGAAATTGAGCACAGCTAATAAAGGAGACATCCATAAAAAATAAGGGAACTAACAGGACAAAAGACTTGCTCCTCAACAGGATGCATAAAATCCAAGGATGCAACGCTCATATTAAAGAAAGAGAAAATACTCCAGCGATGGGAAGAATATATAAGAGATCTCTTCGACGACAAGAGAGTGCAACCGACTATACACAGAGATACTGACGGACCGGAAATATTCAACTTATACAGCGAGACAATTCTGAGAGCCCTAGAAGTCCTGCCAGGATTCAACATAGGCGGCCACAATCTGAACAATATAAGATACGCAGATGATACAATGCTGATAGCAGACACGAAAAGGAAACTACAAGGTAGCTGAAGAAAGAAAACTAAATGCATGGCTATCAATAAAATGAGGAGCCCAAAATGCCAACTAGAGGCTGGGGATACTAAAATGATATGGAAGTGTTCTAACAGAAGACGGAAAGTACGACACTGAGATCTGAAGGCGAATTGGCATGGGCAAGGATGCATTCCAGAAGCTAAGTAGGATATTTTTTTTTAATCGTATCACCCCGAGCAAGGCGGTAACGCCACTGATGTGCAGGGGGCTATGTAAGAGTGAAAAGATTGGAAAAGAGACAGCCGGAAACCACATCCTAAACAGGGAACAAGGGATGAGCCTCTTAACCTGTTCAATAGACGTGGGTGGAGTGTGAACCGGACGATAGATAGATCTATCTACTCCAACTGAAAAAAAAAGTTATCTACATTCACAATGTATGATTCATTGCAATAACACAGGTAACTTGGGAATATAACTGATTAAATTTTTTTTATAATAATTTTACCCCAAGCAAGGCAGGATCACCACTGGTGCACAGGGGATTACAATGAAAGAAAAACAAAATGTCGAAGAAAGAAGAAGAGATGGACGGGAATCAAGAAGATAGATGATGACATTGCATTTATACTTTGAGATTATAGCTATCAAGGAAGCAAGCAAACTTAAAAGAGTTCCACAAACGGGAACTGCGAGAAAAGAAACTATCAGAGTAGAAGAGGGGGTTACATTTAACTATTTTAAGTGGGACTTTGATGCCAACTTAGTAGCACGAGTAAATACTTGTGGTCAGGGAACTTTGGCGGGGGAGCACGTCAGACAGTCAGTTAAGTGCCATACGTGATACACGCTTCGATCATGTCTCGAAAGAGACATGACTGACTGGACAGAAGATTATCCCGCAGTAGGTTGCCATTGCTTTCTGCGGTAGACTGGTTGCCGACCAAGGCTATAGAACCCAGTCTG
Organism: Ascarosepion bandense; assembly: GCA_037127315.1. NCBI lineage: Eukaryota > Metazoa > Mollusca > Cephalopoda > Sepiida > Sepiidae > Ascarosepion > Ascarosepion bandense. Next base: position 2,772,646 of record JBBBDQ010000224.1, on the reverse strand, counting down.
TCCTGTTATTTAACCCATAACTGGAAGGAATAGATGGATTAATACCTTTCCCAAGGGTATTTGAGCGTAAGTGAATACAATGGATTCAACTGGAATTCGAACTCGGCTCCCCGGTTTCTCGTTCCGAGCCGATATCCACTGTACCACACAGACAAGTTGTATAAAAGACAAGAAAGTGACTGAAGATGGGCTGCTATGTCAGGATTAATTATATTGCAGATTCTCCTTTGAATTTTTGATGAGAACCTTAAGATGAATAGCAAGAGGACTCTAACCGATATAACAGTATTCAATGCACAAAACGAATTTTGACAAGAACAACTTCCTAACCTGGCAGTAACCTAACCCTCCTAGCAGGAGATGCAGCTAATGATTCGATGTAGTCAATCCATTTGAGGTCATTTGAGAGAGTGAGACTAAGGAGGTGCAATAGAATATATAAGTGACGTTTTACTAAAATAGTTCTAAAGTAGTTCAGTACAAGAATACAAAAATACCAAAATTCAGCTTTGGTTGGCAACCAGTCTAGGAGAAAGTAAACTGAATCCCCAAACTCAGGTAAATAAAACCCGTTATTATTGGAACATATAGTCATCTAAAGAAAAGAAAACCTCAACAGAAAATTAACCCTTCTCCAGAGTATGAAAATTGGTCATGGGACCCAATTGCCCAATCTGTGAAACAATTTGATGACAGAAGCCTCACCAGGAGACCTTATGTGCTACCAGGCACTGGTACCACTAAGGTATTCACGGAGTCTTTGATTTTAGGCCCTAACTATCCTCCCTTGCTTACAGAACACGACAATAATGGTAACAATTAAAAGCTGAATTTAGATACTGAATTCTTAGTAGAATTCTAGTCTCCGAGACAAGCCTTAGAGGTTGATTATCATTCACTTTGGACTAATCGAGAAAATTCTTCTATTCCCCTCTCTCTCTCTCTATAGTAAAGCACACCTAGGGTAAAGCCCCTCCAAGCACAAGTCTGCTCAGAACTACACAATTTTTCAATAATGACTTTAATCAGGCTTATCATGAACCTAGACAAAGACTTCCGCCATGTTTAACAGAGCTGGAAGCATTTCATTCCCTCCCCACCAAGCTTGCTGTTTTAACAAAGCAAGGGATATACCTCTTGGAAACAAAGAAGGGAATACTGGATTGCTATGTGATGTCTGTTCTTGAATATGGCAGTGAATGCTGGACAATCTCCTCAAAGATGAAGGCGAGATTTGAAGCAACCAAAATGTTGTTCTACAGAAGGATGCTGAGCATACCATGGACCGAACATGTGAGTCATGATGAAGTTTTGAAGAGGATAGACACGAAAAGGAAACTGATACTTAACATCATGAAAAGACAGCTGAGGTTCCTGGGGCGTGTAATGAGAAAGGAGAGCTTGGAGAATCTGATACTCACCGGTCAGATAAAAGGGAAAGAGAGACAGGAGAAAGAAAAGCGTAACATGCTTGATGGGCTTGAGCAAATGGATAACAGAGAGGGGGTTGGGTGGGGTAACAGAGGAAAGTGTGCTAAGAGCCACTAAGGATAGGGAGATTTGGAAAGCTATGATCGCCTACGTGTTGAAGTGACACGGCACATAGAAGTTATACAGCTAAATACACAAACGTCTTTATTATAATAGAGGAGATTATAATCAGTGTATCTCTTGGTATTATTTTAAGAGCATTTCCGTGATTTGTATATTTATGTGTATTCTATGACAACCGAATTTACTTTCTTCCGGACATTATATAACCCGGCTTGACCTTAGATTGCTGTTATCTCCCGTTTCGTTGATCTACTGTTCCACCAAAATAATTAGCGTCCTTGGATTTGTCGTTATCTGCAAGCTGGGTGGGGTAACCAGGTTTCTGCAGGCAATTCACCCAATGGACGTCGTGATTCTCTTGGCATTGATTAAAAAAAAAAAAAAGCAAAAAAAGATTTTAAATATACAGTTCGTCGTCAACTTAAGACCAATACGACTTACAACTGTTCAATTTTACGTCTACGAACGCGAATTGCTGTCTGGCCACGACTGACAACGTGAATGTTTCTAAGCTTTGTGTCCGGCAATTTTTGTCCCAGCTCCCATATCGTAGAATTTACGAGTAATAAAAGAAACAAACAATTTAGAGTTTACAATGTTTGTGGAAAAAAAAAAGACAACTGCACCGGCTACTGATGTTGACGATCCAAGGTCAAGTACCAGCCGTTAATAAGATGTTTTGTATTTTGATGTTTTACAAATGTTTCCTGCTTTTTTAACCTGCATTTTTTGTATGCTTATCAAATATTAAACCAACTGAACTGTAGTATTCAGTGTTTCACTTAAACCTGAAGAACGCAAAAATAAGAAACAAAAGAGAGAGTTGATTTTCTAAGGGCTGCTTAGACGTAGCACAAGGTCGAAAATATGGGTAAGGGTCGAACACACTACTCAGTTGTAATAGGTTCTTGCTAACTATGCCTAAAGAAATATAAAATGAATTTCTAAGCATAACTTAGTTGTGGCACACGCCCAGAAGTTTGGGGCTCAGAGAGAGGATCGAACTCACTATTCAGTTGTAATAGACTCGGCGAAACAAGCTTGCCAGCCATTATACCACGTCGAAGTGCCCTGATTTTGTTACATGCGGCACAAGGCCGAAAGTATAGAGCACCCGGTGAGGATCGAACTGACTACTCATCCGTAATTAGTTCTAACAATAACAAGCTTGTTAGTAATCATAACAGATCGAGCTGCCCTGAAAAGAAAGAAAAGTTGATTGCAAAATTAATTACAGGGCAACGATAGGTAGGTAGACCAACCGACACGTGGAATGCAGTTAGACCAAACCCTTGATGTTGATTTTTTTGTTAATATGTTTGTGAGGCTTAATAATATTTTAAGCAAACATGGCAAGAATTCTTCTTTGGAATTTAGGAAATCTTATAAAGCTGTAAATATTGTAATACTGCCCCAGAGGCAGGTGGGCAGTTTAGGAAAGATCTAGCTTTATAAAATCTTAATTATTAGTCAGTTAAGTGCCATACCTGATACACACTTGGGCGATCATGTCTCTTTTGAGACATGACTGGCTGGTCAGAAGATCTTCCTGTAGTAGGTTGTCATTTCTTTCTGCAGTAGACTGGTTGCCCACCAAGGCTATAGAACCCAGTGTTTTGCTATTTAACCTATAGCTGGAGGGAGACGCGACGGATTCTTACCTTTCTGGAGGGTGAATGAATGTAACGAATTTCTCGATATCCACTGTACCACAACGCATCTTAATTCTACTTTGTTCAAATCTTCCTAAATCCTTCTCAAACCTCATTTAATGGATTCTCTTTATTATTCTTTCTAATCTGTTTTTCTTTCCAAATTCTTCTTGAAGCTTAATTAGTTTTTTTTTTTTTTTTTTCCATTTAATATTAATTCCTGCTTCAAACTAACATGATGCATTCTTACACATTAAAATATGGAACCAAGCTATACAACCTGATATAAACTTATCTAGTGTTATTCCACTAAAGGAATATGCACTTTTTCTTATGTTGTAGAAAGTATACAATAATGTCCATTGTCCGCCAAAATAGTGCAACTGATGTAGGGGTCTTGATGATGTTTATCAAATTGGCCTTGTGCCAAATGCAACTGAAGTCCCCACAATTTAAAAAAATCAGGTCATCAGAAGATGGGAGTCAGAATGTGGAAGAATAAAATATTTCGTCTTGTATGTTAAAGTAAAATTTTTATTAACAATAAATTTTTAAGAAGACATTCAAATAGAAAAATGTATGTAGTTAATTAATTTGTAAGTGCTAAATGTCGAAAGAGAAAAATGTACGTAGTTAAATGTTCCGGAGAAATAGTAGTAAGGAGCTAAGTGAATTCATAGCTTATAGTTGATAGTAGCAGAGTGTTTGTATGTAGGAAGATTAACAGGTTACTAATAAAGTCTGTGTTCCTTTCCTTTCTTTTATGTTCAGCAAGTGACAAAAAGATGACGCAATAAATGAAATTGTACTTATCAGAGTTAATATTTAAGAGTCAGTTGCAGAATTTTGTTGTCGTCATCTTTGTTGACTGCGAGAATGTTGAGGATGGAGAAGAGGTAAAAGAAATTAGTATGAGTGAAGAAGGAGACCAAATGTGTGATGGGACATTTAAATGTCCGGGTAATGCTTGAAGGTTTTGTTTTTTTTTGTTACATTCTTCATGACCTTTTCACACTGGATTGTTAACTTTTCTCTCAGTTTTGCAAATCATTTCCTTTCATTGGTTAGAAAATTAATTTAACATCTGCTTGCAAAATTTGGCTTCATCTTTTTCTTTCAGTATGGGGTCAAACATTTTCCTATTCATCAAAATTAGGATTTCACACGTAATTATGAATTTTTGGCTTGGACTGGGTTTTTTCAAAGGGTTTTCAGGCATTCTGATCCATTTTTATGAATGTACAATTTTACTGTTTGCGTTTCAGTTAATTGTTGGATGATATAAGATTTGTATCCTATACCGACATTAATGTGTAACAGGTCGAACCTATAACAATGATTATTTTGTCGTTCCCAGGGGATGCAAATGTGGTTTTGTAAGAAAAATCAACGGATGAAACAAGAGGATAACTCAAATGTTTATTAGTTTAATTACAAGCCAGATGGTTACTGTAGCCAATGAACGTTTGGTGATGATGAAAATGGGCCTTGCTCAACTTGCTGTCATGGCTGACTCGTCCCAGAATGCCTTGCTTACAAAAAAAGAAGGGGGGTGTAAGCAATAAAACTTTTTTTTTTTTTTTTGCCGGTCGGGTAAAAGGGGGACAACTTGTCTTAATATTTTTTGTTAGGGCTAACTGTGCACTATAGTTATGATATAATGGAAGAACTGTTTCAATCTAGAAAATTTGCATGTCAAGCAAGGACTTTTAATACAGAAATGTTTCAAACCTCATCAACACTAAAACAAGCCCCAGTCTATTTTTTCTTAGACTATGCCTCGAGAAAAGGATGTGAAGAAACTGGCACTGGTCATTTACGCATTCCCTACCACATCCCAAACGAATCTACTAAGAGAAGACAACAATCCTGATTCTTTCCTCACGTTAATGTACTGATGATTAGGAGGTAATGCTGATGACACAGTCATAGTCTGGGTAAGAATGATCTTGACCAGAAAAATCAATATCCTCTATCACATGTTAGAAGAAATAGGACTCAAGATTTTCAAAAATTAAACTGATCTGAAATTAGTATGAAAGCAGTGATGATACATACACTAAACAGTCAGTCAGTTAAGTGCCATACATGATACATGCTTGGGCAATCATGCCTTGAAAGAGACAAGAGTGACTGGGCAGAAGATTATCCCACGGTGTTTCCATTACTTTCTGCAATAGACTGGTTGCCAATCAAGGCTATAGAAACCAATCTGTCTTGTTATTTAACCCATAACTGGAGGGGAGGGACAGCTTAATACCTTTCCCAAGGGCATATGTTTTGTTTTTTTTTGTAATTCTACAAGAGTCATCAGGATTTCTGCAAATCCCCAAACATTATTTATTCTGATTAACTTCAATCCTGATGTATCGTAATAAATGCATTTCTAACTTTATTCCGTTGTAATTGGCGGCCACCATCTGAACATAAGATATGCAGATGATAGAGCTGATAGCAAACACGAAAAGGAAAATACAGGAACCCTTAGAAAAGGGAGCAAGAGAAAGTGAGAAGAAAGGACTAAATATAAACTACAAGAAAATTAAATGCATGCTCATCAGCAAAAAGACACCAAAATGCCAACTACAGGTTGGGGATATTAAAATCAAGCCGGTATAGAAATTTAAATACTTGGGAAGTGTTCTGACAGATGAAGTGCAACACTGAGATCTAAAGATGCATTGGCATAGTCAAGGACACATTTCAAAAGTTAGACTATTGAGAAACAAGAAGATCTCAATGGAAAAAAGAAAAGAGTATTGGACTGTTATAGGATATTTGTCCAATATGGCAGCAAATGCTGGACAATCTCCTCAAAGAGGAAGGAAGGACTCTAAGCAACCGAAATGTGGTTCTCCAGAAGGATGCTGAGTATACCATGGATATAACTGAACATGTGAGCAATGACAAGGTTTTGGAGAGAATAGAAATGAAAAGGAAACCTATAGTTGGCATCAGGAAAAGACAGCTGAGGTTTCTGGGTCATGTAATGAAGAAATGGGGGTCTGGACAATCTGAAACTCAAAGGATGAATAGAGAGAGGAAAGTGACAGGAGAAACTAACACAAGACATACTTGATAAGCTTGAGCAAGTGAATGGCAGAGCAGGGTTTTGGAGAGATACCAAGAGGAAAAATGTTAAGAGAAACAAAGGACAGGGCCAAATGGAAGTCCATGATCATCTATGTCCTGAAAAGACATGACACAAAGAAAAAGCTTCTTTTAGTCAAACTTAATGGCTCAGTACAACTAATGAGTTGGAAGATCTCAGGTACTGCAAAATGGATTTTGACAACGTGCTCCTTATGCCATCTTCACAATTATCAGGTGGTCTTCTGGCTAGGTTTATGAAAAATGACCAGTCATCCAAAGAGGCAGCACATAAGGCTCTCTCCTCAGTTCTACACTCATTCTCTAACAATTTCACAAGGAAGACACCAAGCCTCATGTAGAACTCGTATATACAATCCATCACTGAAGATGGAAGAATTGTCAACTCCTTGTACTACACCAAATGTAGCAGATTCCTTCTGCCATAATTTACAAGAATGAGATTACAGCGAAAGTGAAAGATTGCTGCCTTAAGATACCAAATCCTTACTTTCCAGCCGAGATAAGAGTTCAAAATTGCTTAGTCTTAAGAACATTTTCCACAGACACAACATTACATGCCTAGTGATACTCTGCTGCTATTCCCACAGAAAATAGTTCAGACCTTTAAAGCTAGGAGTTGCCATTCAATGTCCACAAAGTATAATCCCCAACATTTCTTATCTATTCCTATGAGGGAAGTTCCACTCAGACACTTTTCCCCACCAAGCCAAGAACTTCTACTCTGGAACAAACTCCCACATTCATGTTTTTTCCTGGCCGCTACAATCTTAACTTCCAAGTCAGGGGTCAATCACTAGCCGCCTTATCCTCATAATCTTTACTTCTACCTTTACTTACATTCAGTAACCCTCTACCCTCTTCATTAACCTTGTATTAGGTAGACAATAGCTTAAAAAAAAATAAATAAATAAATAAATAAATAAAAATTAAAAAATAAAACCTGGACAGGAATTTCCCTATTAACAGCAGTTCAGTGAAGCCTGTTTAAGAACCATGATTTAACAGCAACAACTACTCTTAGTTTTAATTTAAAATTTTTTTTCTCTTTTCATAGTTTTGTGCAAGCTTCTGGCCTCTTAAGGTTAGTCTTGTTCAACAATTGCTAAAAGCAGCCCAAACAATATTGGGATGGAATATCAAATGCTGTTGAAACTTAATTTGGAATTCATTATCACAAAGTAGCAGGCAGATAATTAACAAGATGAAAGAATTCTCAACAACTCCTACTGATAGAATGCAAACTGAAATAAAAAATGTAAAAATGTTGAGAAGCTTTCAACAATAAAACTTCTTTTGAATATTTCACAAGTTTTCTGCCAAGATTTTATACCAAATTTCAAAAAGAAAGAAAAAAAGAAAATATTTGTTTCAGAATTTTTTTTTTATTATTTCCTGATGTAAACTTTGCATTTGAAGTATTGTAAAACATTAAATACATGCTCCACACAGCAACAGTTGGTATAAACATAACAAAGTCTGTTACATTGTTTTACTATATCATCAATACTTACAACAGCTGTCTGTATTTGTCAATACAGTTTTCAATGAACCTCTTGTTGTCCAAGGTTAAGACAGTACTGTCCCAATTAATGTACAGGTTTCAATAGTTAGTGTAGAAAAGTGAATTGACAAGTCTGTGTAATCAGCAGCCAAATAGAGTCAGATAGAACCAAGTGAGCAGAACTGGGTTTGGTTTTCTTTTGCGCAACGAGTGTGTAATATCTTCAACATAAGTTGTGTTTAAAGAAAAAGAAAAAAAAAAAGCAGAAGGATGGATGGAGCCAGATAAAAATAATATTTCCTTTACTTATATACTTGCACATCATGCAACTTTTTGAAGAGCAAATTTTGGAGCTAATTTTAAAGTGGTCACATCACGCACAAGATAAAATTAGCATGTGTAAAGATACATAATACGCAAGTATACACAGTAACTATCATTAGAGATAAACATTACCAGTTAGAAGCCATGCCATTCAAAACATAACACAGAAGCAACAAGAGGGGAGAAGAAAAGAGAGACCTATCTTTGTAAAAAGAAAAAAAAAATAAGCTTTCTGTATTAAGAAATAACACATTAAAATTTCTTTTAGCAATCAGGTCAAGGTTTACAATGTTAGGATTTACAGTATTTTATATAAATATATTAGCTAATAAAATTGATTCTTTTAAAAGAACTGATCAGTTTGAGAATGTAAGTGAAGGAAAAACTAAAAATCATGTATAGTTATTTTAATAAATTTCCAAATAGAAAGTGAACTGAAAGTTTCCAAAGATAAGAGACACCAAAGAAATATTTATAAATCAAAAAGGAAACAAAATGGTCAGACAAAAAATGTAAGTGAAATATACTAAAGTAAAATAAAAACTGAACATGTTAAATACAAAAATGAAAGAAAAATATAATGGACAATGAGAGTTAGCAAAAAATATTACCACATTTTGGGGCTTGATTGATCAAAAAATAAATACTGTCCAAAGATTGAGAAGAAGGAAAACATCTTACAAAATGGCCATCCAAAGAAATATTTCACTCAAGTTATAAATTTTAGCTTTTTTTGTGATTTGCATTTCAATTTCATTTTTGAATAGATTTTTTTTAAGGAGGTAGCTTTTGTCAGAATTGATATTCTTATCAAAATTACAGCTTTTGAAATTGTAAATTTTTTAACCAAATAATTTCTTGCTGAGGGACAGGCACAATATGCAGACACATTCAGAAACTGCACTTCTTGTCAACACTTCAAAAGTAGCTTTTTTTCCTTTTAAAAACAGATAAAAATAATCTGATTTTTCCTACAGACAAATTATATATGTATTTTTTAAATTATTTTTTATGTATGTACAACATTAAAACCATTCAGCAGTTAGACAAGGACTAGAAAAGAGGAGGGAAAGAGAAAACAATTAACATTATCAGAATTATAATTATCAGCAGCAAAGTGCCCCCAGCAATATAAATTGTGCTCCTGAAATGAGTCTAAACAACTGTGTTCTTAGTGAAGCCAACAGTTGGTTAATAGAATGTGGGCCTTTTTCAAGAATAAAAAAGAATATTCTAACAATAAAAACAAATTTCACAAAACATAAAATATTTTTTTCTTAATATTTGTAGAAATACAAAACAAGTTTCTCTTTGCAAACAAATACAAAATAAAGGATTATTTTATTTTTGGAATAAATTTTAACAATTTCCCACCAGACAAGAGTTTATTTAAAGTTTGTTTATGTTAATTTACAGTCACTTACAACTGAATTTTATGCTCAATGATCACTGAATTTTAAGTTTCAAGAGTGGGAAGGAGAGAAAAGGCCTGAATTATTAGACACATCAAATATAAACAATGGCAACCTAGAGTGAAAGAAGAAAGTTTGCTTTTGTGTTACCCAAATACACACAGATTAATCTAGACACGTTCTCAATCAGACATCACATGTTTTGGCTTAACCTTTTCAAAAGTGGTTTTTATAGGCAGGACCCTAAGATAAACAAAAAACCCACCATCTCCAGAAAAACTTATTTTATCTGCTCTGTGTTATTTATTCTAATGAATTTGTTGCTGTCATAATTTCAACTAACTAAACAGTAGATCAGAAATGTAAACACACTCAAGTTCATATTTAATCAAGTCGTTGCAATAATATCACTCAGTAATTGCAACAAGACAAAAAAATTGTTGAGAAGGAAAGATGGTCAGAATTCTTGAACTAACATCCACTAATACTGATTTGTTGTGTTTCCATCATTTTTATTGTTTAATAGACAATGCAAAAATGAGCCCAACTGAATATCAGCTGTTATGGTCTCTGTTCCCCAAGTGCTGACTCAATGACTAACCGATTAATCCATTTGTTCATCCACCACTGCAGCCACACCACCATGTCCACCACCGGTGGTTACCCATCTTTGTTTTTATTTTTTCTGTGGTTGTGCCATCATAACTCATGGCTATCACTTCTTGCTGCTACTGCTGCTGCTGTTGCTGCTGAGGATGAGAAGAATGACAATGACAATATAACATTTTGCTGATAACGGCTTCCCTCACACTCCATCATTCACTCACTCAGGCACACTTCAAATCTATCACAAGCTTTCATCACTTTCCATGGCTTGCAACTGTAGATCTTCATGATCAATGTTGGAGATGTTTGACGAGTTACTCTGTGAACCTGCCTCCTGAGAATCAGCCTCTCCACCATTGTCCTCCAAGCCAACTAAAAGAAAGATAAAATACTTTTAATAAAAATGAGTTCACCACAGTCAGGATCGTCTAGTCAATGCTAATGATTCTTTCTTTAGCTACATAGTAGATGCTTTGCCAGAGCTACATATAATTTTAATTTTCTGTATAACTCTTTGCAACAAGCCATCTTTTAATGACATTTCATAACTCTTAGGTCAGTGCAAAAATTACAAGCCATAACTTTTGTACATCGTTAGAAAAATCTGAGATTTGATTTTTATCAATTTATACAACCAAATCAACTGTCATGGGCAATTTACAACAGACCTTAGAACAATTTCATAATTGAGGAATTCCACAGGAACTTACACACAGAAATATCAGTCAGCATTTATACAATTTTGTTTTTCTCTTATTGTTCAACACAATGAAGGGCATTTTTGAACAAGATGGTCATTAGCAATAAAAAATGAATTTATTATAAGGATCAATGAAGTAAAATCAAGACAGCCTTCAACATGAACTTCATTTGATTCTGCTTAATATTTCTTCAAAAGGAATTATGGCTCACAAACTGTTGTACAATGCTAAAATGAGCAACTGGTTTATTTAACCAAGGATATGAGAAGAGTACTTTCAATAAAGCAAATATGAGGCAGTCAACCATCTTGAAGCTGATACATGAACATCTTATCATATATTCAAACTCACTCAAAATAAATGCAAACAGCCAAAACAGACCAAATAGAAATTGTTATTTACCTGGATCATTCATCTTGACAAGCGAGTCATCATCATCTGTTACATAGCGTTTGTCTATACCCTCTTTAATTTGATTATTTATTCCTTTTGGATCCAAGTCCATTGCCCAAGAAAAATTGGACAAGGCTAAGTGGGTATTACCAAGTTTTTTATGAACCTGAAATCATAATCATCAACCAAACTTGAAATAAAGATAACATAAAATGATTATCAGCAAAAAGACATTTTAAATATCCAAACATAATTCTCATTTTCTCCAACAAAACATTATATTCACATTCATACTTAGACAATTTTTAAACCATGAGTTTCTCCTGAGAAAAGAACGCATCCTAACTATGCAATCAGATGTTGAGAAACAATAAATCATTGATGTTGAGTTATATTTTGGAAACTTGGTCAAGCTGAGAAATGTTTCAGTACCCTCTAATATTTAAAACAGCCAAAAGAGGGGGGGAAAAGGTATCAAACACTTTTAGTTGGTTGGTTTGTTTAACCAGCATATCAACTTTCTTTGGGTCATTTAATGCTGAAAATCGTTTATTTCAAAACTTTTAATTGCTTTTGAGGTTGTTTGTCTTCAAACTTTTGCTTTCAAAGGTGTTTGATCAAAATTGTTTGCCTTCAACCTCTTGGTTGCTTTCAAAGTTGTTTGCCCTCAAATTTAATTGCTTTTAGACTGTTTGCCTTCCAATTAAAAAACTTTTTAGAAGTTTTGCTAAGATGAAAGTTTATCACTTGCTAGCATCTACTCATAATTCAAAACACTTATTTGATAAAAAGTTTGTTCACTATGAACTAAAAATAATGTCTTAAAATATATTGTAGCTGAAGATAAATCATTTATAAAAGAAGAAAAAATTCACTAGCTTCAAATGTTTTTTCTAGCAGTTTTAAACTTTTTTAGTTCAAATTATAAATGGTGACAGAATTCAAATTCAATTATGCTAGAAACTTTAAATATATTGAGCTGTTTGGAAATCAGATGATTCACCTACTTAAGTCAAGATAAGAATTTTGTAATGTTAAATTTTACTTGATATCATAAAACGGCAATATAAAACGATGCCAATATAAAGGAATGTTAAAGTTTTATTTATTTATAGTTCCAATTGATACATTAATAGCTTTTAATATAACTGAAAACAATTTAAGAGAGGTAACTTCTCTTTATTGATCCTTGGTTACTCCCCCTACAAATAAACTGTTTATAAAGGGAAGTAAGCAATATTAGACCACTAAGAAAAAAAAAATAGAAATGTTTTTGAATTAACCATTAGCACTAATCATAAAAAAAATATTTGTCCTACAATTGTAGAACAAATGATTTGAACCCCATGTTTGTGTTAAAAAGTCCTGCTATAACGGTGAAAATCACCTTGCTTAAAATTCAGAATAAGGACACTGCAGTTAAGGAATCAAAGTCAAAAATATTGCCTGTGAATAATGCAGCGTGTTAAAGGTTAAATACTTGGTAACTTAGCTCATCAGTGTTAAGTTTATCATTTTAGACAAATAAAACAAATGGGAATTGAACTGCACATTCAAATCAAATTTTCAGCTTTAGATATGTAGATATTTCTATTTACAAATATCTTTTAATCTCTGTAGATATATATATTAAAATAATAAAACTGTAATCAAATAATGTTTCTTTATAAGGTTTTAAAAAATTGTTTCATCACTGAAGTTTGCTCAACAGCTGTCTGTTGTTAATCAGTGAAACAGTGTTTGTTTGTTCCTGTTTAACGGCCTATCAAAATCTAGAGTCATTTAAGGCCGGAAGCGTATTTTTATTTTAAATCAGTTATTCACTGAAAACAGGCTCATTCGAAACACAGCACGCTATTTTACCCATAGCTAGGAGGAAATGTTAAAGTTTATATATCTATGTTGAAGTTTATTAAATAAAGTTAAATTTTATTAAATAGGTCAATTTTCCGAAGGAAGGCTAGAATTTTGTCAATGTTGATGTTTTCAAATAAAGATTTCAAGTTCTGTACTTTATAAAACTGTTGACGAATTTTTGCCAGGTCTGTACAATCAAGTAGTATATGTCTTATGCTATTATTCATCTGGCATTTAGAGAATTTGGGCAGATCTACACCTCTTAACAGCCAGGAGTGCGTAAAAAAGGTGTGTCCTATCCTAATTCGAGACAGTATTACTTCTTCCTTTCTGGATTTCCTCAAAGTACCTCTCCACTCTCCCAAATTTGGAAGAGTTTGTTGTTTTGACAGGTCACCAACGTTTTTGCCATTTGAGTTGAATATATCTTTTTATTGCAGGCCTTTGATCTGTGAATGGGACCTTCATATTGAAGATATCCTCTCTCAGAGACTCCTTCGCAGCCATGTCCGCTTTCATGTTACCATGAATGCCAATGTGGTTGGGGATCCAACAAAAGACAATATTCTTGGTTTTTATCATGTTTAATCGATTTAAAAGTTTAATGATAATCGGGTTATTAAGATTCTTGTTGTGGATAGACAATAGTACAGAGAGTGAATCAGGGAATATAACAAAGCTGTCACTTACATTGTCAGTGATCAGATCAAGTGCCAACTCAATAGCTGTGGCTTCGCCACTAAAAATTGATGCCCCATCGGGTAGACGTCTTTTTTTTTTGTGACATTATCCAAAAGGGCACTGCATCCACATTTCTCACCATCTTTTGATCCATCTGTGTATACATGTTTATAGGAAGGGAAACTATCGACAATCTTGTTCAGTTCTTTGTAGAAATCAGTAGGGTTGGTCTTTGATTTAGGGAATTTGGTGAGATTTAGCAATACTGTTGGTTGGATAATTTCCCATGGAGGGCTTTCTGAAATGAATGAATTCATTCCAGGTTTATATTGGATTCTCTGATGATTTCTTTCATTCTTAGGCCAAATGTTTTAATTGTTTTCTTTTTCCTATCACAGAGAGGGTGATATAATGGGTTTACAATACAGTCGTAGGCAGGATTGGATGGGCAAGAGAGGATTTTGGTCAAATATTGTAAAGCTAGTTTGTTGCGGTGAATTGATAATGGCGGTTCATTGGCTTTTGCATATAGACTATCGATGGGAGAAGTTCTAAAGGCTCCCAAGGCCAGTCTAAGCCCCTGATGATGAACAGTGTCTAATGACTTTGTGTATGACTTTCTGGCGGCACCATATATGTAGCAGCCATAGTCCAATTTCGATCGCACCAATGATATATGTAACTTCAGTAAAGTTTGTCTATCAGCTCCCCAAAATCTGTGTGGGCAATGACTCACATCAGCTGGATAGCTTTGTTACGTTTGTTTTTTAAGTGCTTGATGTGAGGAATAAACGTGAGCTTTTTATCCAGTATTAGTCCTAAAAATTTATGTTGGTCTACAACGGGAATCTGAATCGCATCTAGTTTTAACAGAGGATCTGGATGTAATTTTCTAAGCTGGTAAAAGTACATGCATTTTGTTTTGTTAGTGGAGAACTTAAATCCATTCTTGGTTGACCATTTATTTTATTTTGTCAATGCATTGTTAAGCTGCTGCTCAATTATGTAGATATACCTTGAGCTGTAGCAGATTAAAAAATCGACATACAGCGAGCAATCCACACCTGGGTTTATACATCCAACAATATCATTGATTTTTAAGTTAAATAATGTTACAGACAAAATACTCCCCTGTGGGACTCCCATTTCCTGTTCCTTGAAGTCCAAGAGTCATGTTCCTACATGGACATTAAATAATCTTGTTTAAAAAATTATTGATGAAAATAGGTAGTCTTCCCATCAGTTCAGCTTCTTTTAAATTTTTCATGATACCATATCTCCACGTGATATCGTATGCCTTTTCTAAGTCAAAGAAAATAGCAGTAATATGTTTTTTTTTGGATAAAGGCATTCCTAATAAAAGTTTCCAATCTTATTAAATGATCCATAGTACTCTGCTGTTTTCGGAAACCACATTGAAGGCTGGTTATTATTTTATTGATTTCAAAAAACCAAGCTAATCTGTTATTTACCATTCTTTCAAGAGTCTTACATACACAGCTTGTTAGTGCTATGGGGTGGTAATCGGAGGGGTCAGAGGCATCTTTTCCTGGTTTTACTACAGGAATGACTATGGCTTGTTTCCATATGGAAGGAATATTACCACTGATCTAGATGTCATTAAAAATGGATAGTAAATACTTCAATGATTGATCAGGTAGTTGTTTTAAGAACTCATACGATATCTCGTCTGGTCCCTCAGCTGTGTTATTAGCCTTCTTTAGTTCATTAATAGAAAAAGGTTTATTATACTTTTCTTCATTATTACTTTTAAAGTTCAGCTTGATTTTTTTCTGATTCTTGTTTAATAGCCTGGAATTTTTTAATGTGATTTCTGGATGACGAGTTATTTGCAAGAGAGTCTGCAAGCAGGTTGGCCATGTCCTTTTTTTGGGTTATTTTGTTGTTGTTTATACAGAGATGCTTAGAGGGGAGAACTGATGTTTTTCCCTGATATTTTCCGTGCCATATTCCACATGGTTTTATTTTTAGTGTTATTAATTTTGGAAACAAAGCTCTTCCATGACTCCCATTTGACTTCTTTTATTATTTGACACGCTTTAGCTCTGCATACTTTAAAATGGTTTAAATTCTGAGCAGTGGGTCGGTTGTTGAATTTTCTTAATGCAGCACGCCATAGCCTGATAGCCTTTTTACAATCGTCATTAAACCAAGGCCAGTTATACTTAGTTGATGAAGTTGTTTTAGGGATACATTCCTCAGCTATAGAAATAATAGTATCTGTAAAATGAGTGGTCGGGTCTTTCTCATGTTTTCCAGGTACGAGTTTATATTTGCAGAATTGTTTGAACTTATTCTAGTTAGCTTTTTTTAAGGTTGCATTGAGGGTTTTTTGAGATTATTTCAGGGCCAGAATGTTCTGTTTTTGGGAAGTGGTCGCTCCCACATTTGTCCTCATGAACAGTCCAG
Organism: Ascarosepion bandense; assembly: GCA_037127315.1. Taxonomy (NCBI): domain Eukaryota; kingdom Metazoa; phylum Mollusca; class Cephalopoda; order Sepiida; family Sepiidae; genus Ascarosepion; species Ascarosepion bandense. The sequence goes on along the minus strand of JBBBDQ010000224.1, from coordinate 2,756,421 downwards.
TCGTAATCCATAAAGATACTTGGATTACTTATATAAAGATCAATTGCTGAGAACGTGTTTGTAGCAGAGTAAATAAAAGTTGGTTTCTTATTATATATACATAGGTTGTTATTGTTGATAACATTTTCTATTATGATTCCTCTTCTGTTTGTGTCTGAGCATCCCCAACTAGTGTTGTGATTGTTAAAGTCACCTAATAGTAGGAAGGGACGAGAGAGTTGATTAATAAGATTTTCCATTTCGAAACAGTGTTGTAATTTTTTCTTTCCATCATAAAAGGTGACAACAAAAGCCATGTAATTAATGACATCCATATTTTAACATTGTTCTAAATGTTAGTAATATATTTGTTTTTATAAACAAAGTAGAGAAAACATTCTTACATTTGACTATATAGAAAATTTTTATAATATTTACCTTTCCTATTAGAAAATATACTAATGATTCTTTAGGGACAATTTGTTTCAATTCTTCTAATTCTTCTAAGGCTTCCTGTGGGGGAGAAAAAATTATAAAAATGTACAGAAAAGAATTTCATTATTTTGGTATAAACATTTAACTTCAGTTTTCCTCATACATAGTCAAATTGTTTATGCACAAATACATGTACACACACTATTGTTACACTATAACATAATAAAATATATAAGTTCCACTGTTCTTTTCAACCTTGGACATTAAAATAAAAATAAGGTGAATGGTACCTACTCTATGTTTATCATTAGCAAATAAAATGGAAGCTCGATGGAATTTGCAAAGAGGGTTGTTTGGGTCAATTGAAATAGCTTTATCTAACGTCTGTAGGGCCATTTCAGACTTTTTAAGGGCGTGCTGTACCTGTAAAATAAAATAAAAAATACATAAATATTTTATAATAAAAACTGATTTTAAATAATTTTGTACACTAAAGAAACAATATTTAAAAATTGTACTAGTGAATCAGTAAATAAATAGTAGGAAGGTCAATAAATAATCTCAAAAATTTAAGCAGCAATAAAACACTTGACATAAACACCTTCCTTTGGGTTAATAAGTTTCAAGTATCAAAATTACAAAACTAATCTTAAAAAATACAAAAAGTACAAAAAAAAAAAGATACAAAAATACAAAAAATACAAACATATAAAAAATAAACAAAAAATTTTAAAAAATTATAAAAAACATACTTACAACCCCAACATGACAAAGCAGAGCAGGACTTTGAGGATTGATCATCAACGCTTTATTGAAATGTAATTCAGCTAAATTGAATTTTTCTTGTTTGTAATAGATCATTCCAACCCCATACCTAAAAAGAAAAAGTATTCATATGGCATTGAAAAAATTTTATATAAAGACCAAGAAATACAAGATACAATCAACTTTTCTATACATGTAATTTGGCCCTTAAATTATATATGTAAGAATACTAACAACCCTCTTTGCAAATTCCAGCTGCTTGTGTGTGTCTGATGTGTTTGCATTTTGTACTTTGAATGTTCAGTTTGAGAGGAAGTTTTGGATGAATATAGCCATTCTTCATTTTATATCCATTTTGCGCATGTCTTTTAGGATACCATACTTCCATGTGATGTCAAGGAATTTTCAAGATCAAAGAATATTGATACTACATGACACCCTTGAACAAAGCCATCAAGAATAAAGGATTCTAGCCATACAAGTTGATCACTGGTTCCTTTTTTTCCAGGAAGATTTGGGTATTGTTTGTCTTGCTATTTGTGACAGTATGTTTGTAAAGATTATTAATTCTGGTTCATTGACAATTTCCACGTTGATTTGCGATGAACAAAGTTCATTGACAATTTCCACGTTGATTTGCGACGAACAAAGTTCATTGAATTTTAACCAGTGAACTTTGTGTAGTTGCCATTTTGGATTTCTTTCTTTCTTGCTTATATTTAGGAAAATAGGTAAATGGTTAGTCCTATCATATTAATGTAATTTCGATTGTTGCCCCAAGCCATTATGGTGTTCATTTTATTCAACTAAATGCTGGCTACACTATGTTGGTGGATTCAGCAGCCTTTTATTGGTCTTAGTGACAAGTATGCAAAGTATGTAAGTATGTTCACATTATTCATCATGAACTTTCTATTGAAAGTTCATAAAATTTGATGGGAGCATATGGTTAGGTTGATAACTGATGTTGATCTAGTGCCTGGGTCTAGATGTGTGTGCATTTGGTTATTAAGGATACATAGATCACATAATTCTAGTAGAGATTCTATAACTTTACCAGTTAGATTAGAGTTCTTACAGCCCCACATTTTGCTATGTACATTAAAATCTCCCATTAGTAAAAAGAAACTGGGAAGCTGGCCAATTAGCCCTTCTATTTCAGTCTTATTCAGTCTGTTTTTTGGAGGAATATAAACTGAACAAATGGTTATTATTCAATGAATTAAAGCTTTTACTGCCATGCTCTATAGATTTGTGTTTAATCGTAGTTTTTCATGGGGTAATGATCTTTTTTTTATGATCATTGACATACCCCACCAACTTGGCCTATATTCACTATTGTTAATATATTTATTGTGTGCTAAGTATAATATACTTTAAAGGAGATGTCAGTTTCTTTGAAAAAAGTCTTTTGTAAGAAGATTATATTTGGAATATAATCTGTAAGGATTTGTTTAATTTCCTCATAATTTGGTTTAACACCTCTACGGTTTCATTGTTTAGTGCTTGTATTCCATTTATCCATTTGAGTGGTAATTATTTTATTTTAGTGAGTGGATCTTAAGAACGACTGCGTTTGGTTATCTATTTCCATGTATTTAATACTTTCTATACCGTTTGTTTTTCTTGTTTGTGAACTTGTTCTTAAAGAATTTGTATGTTCTTGATCATTTGAGTTCTTTTCATTTTTTTCTACACCTTTGGAGGAATTTAAAAATTTATGTGGGTAGACCCTTACCTTTATATCATGAATTTGGTCATCCTTAGAGTTTCAGAGTCATGTTTCTTTTGACACCTATGTAATGTAATATTTCTATTTTTTTTTTTTTTTAATATTTTTGAGTTATCCAAGCTGCTACAATTTTTTTTCTATTACAAAAGGTGACAAAATCATTATTAGTTTATCTTCTATTTGTTTCATTACTCAGAATTTCAGAAATTTTTCCTTTGATTGAATTTCAGTATCACTTTCTGTGTCAATATCAATATGTAGTCTCTTGGCTTTTTTTCATATTTTATTATCATTCAGCTATTATCCCCACACACCTCCATGGCTACATAACTGGTATACACAAACATGGGGAGGGTTCCAAGCACCTGTTATATCTGAGATCATTTACCCAAGTATGGGCTTTCCTCAGAGGTTGAAAATCATGTCAGATTCCTTTAATCCCATTCTGATTGTCCTTGTAGTTGCCACTTACATGTTTGATATGATAAACATGAGCACATTTTGTTTGTTTTGTTAGTCTGACTTAGAGCTTGATGTGACCAGCCAGTTGATTGGATTGAGCTTCTTTAACCACCTGTCTAGCTCAAGTAGGGGCAAACATGGGGTGTTGGAGTTTAGAGTATCTGTTTAGCCTAACTTCTAAAACCCTGAACTACCAGGTTCTCAAACATCACAGTGAGGGAAAAAAGCAATGCAAGATGCATTCATTAATGGCATGGCTTATGCAATACAAAAGTGTCTCCTAGAATATAAGACTCTGAATCTACAAATGGCTTGTACTCGGGTTACCATGTAAAACTTGGCTCAACACAATTATGACTTCCAGATGCTCAAATGACTGCAATAGTTAATCTAGAACATTTTCAAGTATGTGAAGATTTCTTTGACTCTACAGCCCCACTGAATGAATCACCAGTGGCAGCAGCCTCTCAAAGGAGGAATAAATACTACTTCTGTTTTTCCTTGCTGTTCCCAGGATAGGTGTTCTGCATGGGAGGCTACTTGCAATAGACATTCCAAGTAGCGACATTATGTGTCGCTACTTGCAATAAACATTCCAAGTAGCGACATTATGCGTGTGCATGCAAATCAAAGCCTCCCCAATTTCAATGGTCACAGTGGTTAACTCACATCCTATCAACTCTAACATACCACAGAGACACCTACCCACTGCAACACATGACTGTGGATAAAAGTAAATTTAGTGCCCTTAATACATATAGCACAGACAGTTATATCAACAAAAGAATTGTGTGAAAGCTAAAGGTTCACTGGTCTAAGGAAAACATTATGATGACCAAAAGAACTCTGAATATCAATTCCAAAGGCTATGTGGTAATGAGTTTAACTCTTGGCCTTAACAATCAGGCATATGATGCCACACATTTTAGCATCTTTTCAAGATCTCTTCCAGGAGTTAGCATGCCAGCAACAAGAGTAATGTTTAATTACAGTAGTCCCTTGTAAGAATTCAACATAGACGGTGGTTAATATTGTGCATTGGCCCAGGCAACACTAGAAGAAATAGCTTTTTCTAAAGTTATTGCTGAGCTCTAAACAGATTGTTGTCAAATCAGGTAATTTCAGTAAAGACCAAGCTTTCATCATGAAATAAATCTACCATTTACTCTTTGAAGGCATCATCTTGGCAAACTCAGGTAGCAGTTAGAAAAGATCCTAATGATCAACATAAATGTTCACTGATTATTCACAGATGAGTTATCAATATACAGAACTTAACGCTTACACTTTGTCATAAAAAGCTGAATTGATAAACAGCCTCATTAAGTATAACATCTTCTCTACGTTTAACTTCCAAAATGCTTACCACTAGATGCCACAGAAAAGAAAGTACACTGCCTTTGAAGTGAATGAATGTATTTTAATTCTGTAGGACTCCATTTGGGGTAACAAAATGCCTTTCAGGGGGCAGCTATGAATAGAATGATTAGAGAAGAAAATCTGCACACTGCTTTTAACAATATAACAATTTCAAGTCACATGCAGGAAGAACATGGTAAAAATGTGAAAAGATTCTTGGAGGAAATATACATTGGACAGATTGAAAACTGTGACATCAGTATGCCCTATTAATGTGTTAGGTTATTGTATTGGGAACAGAGAGATTAAACCTTATATTAAGAGGCTTCATCTCTTGAGACAGCTTCCTTTGCCCAAAAACTTTTAAGCCTTTAAAAAGAGCATGTGGATTTTCTTTTTTTACTACAATAAGTGTATCAACAAGTTTTTAGATAAAATTTGACCATTGATAGAAACAAACAAATTCTCAAAAGAAAAGAAAGCACTGGGAGACTTCAATAAATTAGAGGAAGCTATGCTCCACTCACTAGACAAAAATTTATCCTTCAGGGTACAACACCTGATGTGGCTATTTCAGTTGTCCTAAACCAAAGAGAACACTAAAGGACAGGGTTTTAAAATGCTATATTATAAAGAAAGCAGCAATAGCCATTATTGGAGCAGTGTTTAAATGGTGTTACTATTTAGCATGGTGATTTTGATCACAGACTAGTTTATATTCAATAGCAAAAGACATACAAAAAAATAAATTCAAGAATAGAGAATGGTACTCACAGTATACAATTATATATTGACCTGGCAAGGAAAACGTGGTTCCAGATACATTTCAACTATTACAATTATTACTACCACACTATAAGATATTCACAACAAACTTTGCCACCCTGGAATCACTCAGTTCCTACATTATATCAGAGCAGGAAATATGCCCTTTTCTATAGATAATATAAAGAAAATTTGTGCATCTTGTCAGGTCTGTATAGCCCACCAGAAGACACCCTCATTGAAGCAACAAAACCTATGGAGTGGCTTTGTATTTATTTGACCACTGCCTTCTGTCATGCACAATATATACTTACTCACAATAGTGGACAAATACTCACATTTCCAATTTGCTTTCCTGTGTCCTAACATGGTGACACAACATGGATAAAATGTCTGGCTGAGTTACATATATTCCAACTAAGGTAAGCCTTTAATGTCTTAGGAATTGAAAGATTGTCTTTCCAGAAAGGATTTTTCACTAGTAAGACAGGCAATGTGCAGGTAGAAAAGTTTAACAGTACCATATGGAAAGCAATTCTGGCCTTTAGGTTATGTAAACTGTCTGAAAAGCATTGGAGACTCATACTTCACAAGGTGTTACCGCCATTAAGATCATTACATACAACAACAAATGTTCAACCTCACAAACCTTTCCTTTGCATTCCTGTTCATCCCATGAAAACTTAACTGTCCTCACCCGGACCAATATTATTAAGGAGGTTTGTAAGGAGCAAAAAAAAGAAAAAAGAAATCTATTCATGGAACAACTATTGGAAGAGTTTTTTCAATAGTAACCTAACATTAGATATCTAGATTGACAAGCGTCTCAACAGTTTCAATTCACAGTTTGGCACACTGTCCAACAAGATCCTAGTCATACCTGTGTTGGAAGACAGCAATATGTCATGCCACGATGAAGGCAATGACAAAAAGATTGTCCAACAGGTGTTAAGGAGATCCAATCAATGATCAAAACCTTCCGATCAAACCTCTTAATGTTGAGGTTATATTTTTCTAATAGAGAAGAATGTACTATTATATCAGCATTTCTCTACCTTTTTACCCTTGAGTAACCCTTAAAATAAATTATGTCTCAAGGAACCTCTGTGCAAAAACAAAATTATATACCATATTTTTCTCATTTTATTTTCATCATAGTTCACATGGTCGATATCAAATTATATATTTTTGAATAACTGGTTTAAAGAAAAATTAACACTTCTTTGAAAGATTTTTTGGTAATGCTAAATAAAATTCATACTGTTTGTTTATAATACATCAGGAAGTTTTCATTCACACAAAAAAATTCTAAACTGAAATGTAAAACAAACGTAAGAAACCAATATCATATCCCTAGAATATAAATGTAAACAGAACAAAGAGATAATTGCAGAATCAGTTTATTATTTATCCTTTACTGGCAATATTGTAAAGACATAGGGTAGATAAAGGCATTAGCTTATCTCACTTGTTGTTGTGGAATCTTAGGGTTCTGAGGAACCTCTGGTTGAGAAACGCAGTATCATGTATAGGCTTCTATATTAACAATAGGAACTATGTAATTTGTTACTAATGCTATTAAAAGGCGGGTGACTGCCACCATATTGTAGCTAGCTTTTAATTGAATACAGTTTGGATTGCAGCCCCAAGTCCCTTAAGTGTTCACTTTATTATATTCTACAATCAAAATGAAGTTAAATTCTAAGTAAATAAAAGCAGAGTTTTTGCAAATGTAACATTGAGTGTATGAATTAGAAAGGTATAGAGAAAGTACCTAAATTAGACATCATTTCTATATACTGAAGAAATGCAAAATATTTCTGAGTATAAATAGTAACAGATTTAGTAATAGTTAAAAAAAAAAAAAAAAAAAAAAAAACAGAATCTGAAAAGGACTTACCATGCATTGTAATGTCTTGGATCCACTCTGATTGAATTACGGAAACTAGATAAACCTTTCTCAAATTCCTCAGTAAAAACATATTCATGACCCAATAAAGTATATGCATAGGCAAAATTGGGGTCAACCTAAATAAAATAAAAAATTTAGAATTTTTTCATAGTTTCATTTGAATTCTCAAAAACTAAACAATTTTAAAGTTTTTTTATAAGCTTAAACTTTGAAAATTAGAATTTTATTTACATCAATACAAATAGAATAGACTTAATGACTATGAATTTTTCTATTTGCCATATGAAGTAAAAAACAATTAAAAAAGTATCAAAAACAATTAAGTATTTAAAACAATTAAAAAAGTATCGAAAAATTACTACAATCATTGCAAATGCCAATCTCTTTGATAAGATAGGAAAACAAAAGAAAAAACATATACAGGCTCAATTTTATTATTCTATTTCTGTCTGAATTTCTGAGACAAGGTGTTACCAATATTTACATTATTTACACAGACTATTGTACCCCATCTTTGTTATCACATTTTGGTCACTTTAACTTCAGACTTCATCTACTAGACTGAATTTAAATTGTTTCAGTTATCAATGTTTTAGTATTAACTAGAACAATAAATATTATTTACATGTGGACTACTGTCTTCATTTTTTTTATCACAATGTTTCATCCTTCAGAGAATCGTAAACTAGAAATAGCCTAGTGGATTACAGCATTGGTTTGTGAATTTTCTAACTTAGTAATTACAAGTTCAATCCTTTGGCCAGAGAGTGGCGACTGAGCAAACAATAACTGAGTAGTGCAAAATAAGAACTAGACAAAAAGTCCCTGGTCATGGTTAGTAGAATAAAAACAGTCTACTTCTGTAGATTAAATAAAGTGTTCAGTTTTAAATTCCCTAAAGTTTACCTCGATTGGCAAGCACCTGACAAAAGCTGAAACATTGTAATGACAACAATAATGTGGACATAAACAATGTTTATTATTTCAGTTCATTACAGCATTGATAACTGAAATAATTCTGAATCAATATAATAGATTTTCTTTTTAGAATCTAAAACTATCTTCTATAACTTAACTTCAAGTGAGAAAAGTTTCAGTGGATTTTATAAGTCACTTACCTGAATAGCTCGCTGAAAAAATTTGATAGCAGTGTCATGTTCTTTCTGCAAACTAAAACAATTCCCTGTTGCACACCAAGCCTGCAATTAAATAGGGGCAACAAAATTTAGTATCTAACTTTCAAGTAGGAACAAATACATTGATATTTCCCAGCAATTGCCAAAGTAACATGCATGCCAATGCAAAATGATTAGTATTAGGGACACGCATTTTAAATGAACAACTACTTTGTAAAAATGTCATCAATTTCTGACAGTGGAAATGCAAGATGACAATTGAAGAAAAACTGCAAACAATCTACCTTACATCAGAAGTATGTCAGAAAGGTTTCAGAGAATCTACAGCATATGCAACATCAGGATAATATCAGAAAGCATTTCTGTGATATTATAGATGCCCAATTAGAAAGGGAGGTGGTGGTTTTATCACAACCTTAAGTGTTTCTGTTTGATGGATCAGCATATAATTCCTTTTTTAAAGTTTGGTCTGCTAAGAGGAATGGGAAGTAAAGGAATGGATTAGAGGTTTGTGGAAATCAAGTGGTAACAAAACTCAGAAATAGGGCATATCTAGGTGCTGGTCTATATTAACAGACATGGTCAGGATTTGGGGAGTTTTCTGGTCTGCCTTTGGTGGGAGACAGATGTGTTGTGTGGTTTATGTGCCCTGTGTATTGCCAACCACTACATCAGCTAAGTAAATGCGCAAGGAGTTGGTAAGGGAAAAGGCTGACATAACAGAAGTTATACAAGTTATTATCTATCATACCATCCCCACTCAGACATGCAGGCAAAGTCCTGAATAAAATATACACATATATGGGAAACAAGGTTTGCATTCTTATAAATCCACATGGAGTTTGTCTATCATCATGCTACCTTGTGAGCATGCAGCATTCCCTTCCCCAGTTTTTGGTGCACACTGACGAGATCAAGAATCAAAATGCAAAGTGTGGTCATTATTGACAATTTGGTGAAAAGCTTCAGTTAGGGTTAGAGTCAAACTGAATGTTTATAGTTCCTCTCTTTGGTGATAATTCAGTAGGCATAGACTACTACTGCCTCTTCAAAGTAAAGATTAAAGAATATCAAAAGTTGTAACCTGTGGAGAGACTATGAAATCAGGTACAATTGATTGATTGTGTGCAGGACCGCCCCCCCCCGGGGGGGGGGGGGGTGTCAAATATTTAAAATCAGCCTACCTGCTGGAAATTAAAATAAACATTTTATTATATTTTCATATGTACACTTATTTTATAGATGGCTATATATAGCTTAATAATAAAGTGTTTTTTCTTATTTCTGTAAACATTAAGCAATTGCTGTTTGTTTCTTTCACTGTTTTGTTTACATTGTTAATCTTCACATCAGATTTCTTGTCACTTGTTCCCTAAAAGGAGAAATTTCATAATACACTACCAAGTTACCCACTTTATTCTGTTATTTCTAGGATTATTGTTCTATAAACACTGGAGATCACAGGCATCAACTTCCAATTTATTTTTCCAATATGCATGCTAGGTACTCTGATAAGCTCCTCAGGTCTTTGATCAAGGAAAAAGCATTAAGAGTGCTATTTTGGCAATTTGTGAGTTTAGTCTCGAGGTCATATTACATTACTTGTAATGTTAAAATTTTCAATAAAATAATTTCATAGAGCAACATATTAAGTTTAATTATTTTAAAATAGCAAATGATTTCAAACAATTTACAAGTTTTTTCTTTTACCTGACCCCACCCCCACCTTTGTTAGCTGCTTTTGCAGAATGTAACACTTGAACAAAATGAAAGACTTGGTAATTTAAGCAAATAGACATCTTAGATTGGTACAAAAAAAATGGACTTAAAATATTTTTCTCCAGTTAATGAACTTCAGTTTTGCAAAACTTATGAGCAATGATCAACAATTAGCAAAAGTCAGATGACAAAAACTTAGTAAATGAAAATAGAAGAGGTGACAAATGTATACAACAAAGAATATAATTTTCAAAGATGTTCTTTCCTAAGACTGACACTTCAGTACAAACTATGATTTCATGATTCTTAAACTTCCTAAAGTGCAAGTATATATAATTGCGCAGAAGATTATCCTGCAGTATGTTGCCATTGCTTTCTGCGGTAGACTGGTTGCCAGTCAAGGCTAAAGAACCCAATCTGTCCTATTATTTGACTTATAGCTAGATGGAGAAGACAGATTATATTACATTATTGTATTAAGTATAATTAGTGGAGATCAGTTTATTACTTCACAACAATATAAAACTGATCCCCCAATTTATACCCAGTAGAAGCCTTAATCATGTGTCCAACTATTATATTCAGTCAGTCTGTTAAGTGCCATAAGTGATACACGCTTTGGGTGATCGAGACTGGAAAGAGACATGACTGACTGGGCAGAAGATTATCCCGCAGTAGGTTGCTGTTGGTTTCTGAGGTAGACTAGTTGCAAGCAAAGGCTATAGAACCCAATCTGTCCTGATATTTAACTTACAGCTGGAGGGCAAAGAGAAAGATTATACTAAATTATTAGGTTAAGTATAATTAGTAGAGGATCAGATTACTACTTCATAATAATAGAAAACTGATCGCCCATTTTTATGCCCATTAGATGCTTTAGTCATGTTTCTAACTATTATATTCAGTCAGTCAGTTAAGTGCCATACGTGATACACGCTTTGGGTGTTCATGTCTCGAAAGAGTCATCACTGACCGGGCAGAAGATTATCCCACAGTAAATTGCCATTATATTCTGTTGTAGACTGGTTACCAGCCAAAGCTATAGAACCCAAGATGTACTGTTAGTTAACTCATAACTGGAGGAAGGAAGTGGGTTAATGCATTTCTCAGCGGTATTTGCGCGTGAGTGAATGCAGGGAGTTCAAATAGGAATTCGAATTCGGCTCCACGATTTGTCGTTAATTTCCACAAAAATAAGTCTGACATGGTATGTGCATTGTGGTACAGTGGATATGGACTCGGAACGACAAATCGGGGAGCCGATCTAAACATCTTATTTTTACAAATTGTAGGCTACTGCGTACAGAGGAGCCGATAAATCAGAGTTAATGATAAGTAGACAAGCTTAATCTATGCAGCCAGCATTCAAGTATCACTGCCCTGGGTGACATTTAAACAAGTTTTACATGATTTGCTTTTGTGATTTATGAGATAAACAAATCATATGAAATTGATCTGGATTCTTTTCGTTTGCTACCAGTCTATGAGAAGTGGAATTCGGAAATCAAAAGCGAAACTACTCCACTATATTTCTCAATAATGCATAGCAATTTTCTCTTTTCCAATCTTTTCACTCTTCCCGTTTTTTTTTTTGTTTTTTTTCATTTGGAGTAGATAGACTAAACTATCGCCCGGCTCACACTCCACCCACATCTACTGAACAGGTGAAGAAGCTCATCCCTTGTTTCCTGGTTAGGATATGGTTTGTGGTTTCCGGCTTTCTCTTTTCCAATCTTTTTACTCTTACTTAGCCCCCTACGCATCAGTGGCGTTATCGCCTTGCTTGGGGTGATATGATTAAAAAAAAGAAAAAAATAAATAAATCTTAAATAATGGTTTTATATTAAATAAAAGATTTAGCCTTAAAAGTACATTTCAAAACAAAAAGATTGGTGATTATTTGAAACAAAACTATTATAATAGTTTGAATAACCCTCAAGCAGTTATTTCCCTTACATCAAAACAGTAATACTGCGGCAAACGTTAGCATTTCATAATTCTCAGTTTTAGAAGATCTGTAAAAATTCAAGTACTAAAAAATTACAATATAAGACTATTTCCAAAAGAGTTTAAAAAAAATAAATAAAAATGAAATTTTTGCAATGAAGTTCAATATTAAGAAAACTAATACTTTCAGTAGATATAGAATTTTTTATTTACATAATTTTTCTAAAGGGAAAAGCCATTACCAATTTGTTTTATATATTGCCAAACTTATTGTTGAGCTTAAACTAAACTCATTAAGTAAACAAGGAATGCATTCTGTAATTAAAACTGATCAAAAGGAAAGAAAAAACATAAGGTTAAAAAATACAAGTTTTTCTCTATTTTTGTTTTTCGAACATTCTACAGGGATTATATTTTTAACAAACAATTTATCCACAAACTAGTCACAGATAGTCAAGGCTCTTATACATACTGATTGTTCAACCATGTTCACAGCAACAGATTTCCACAAAAACGAAAGACCTTGAAATACTTTCCTACCTCAGGGGCATTCTTATTCATTTCTGTTAATTCCTGTGCTAAAGCAGACAATTCAACTTCCCGTTGCAGTTGCCACAAAGCAGTGCTGTACAGATCCATGCCTTCCATATGATACGGCTCCAACTCACGTAATTCAGCAAACACTTTCTCAGCCTAACAACAAAAAACAAGCGATTATTCAAAAACAGGACAGGTCCCATTATTTGCTAACATCTAATGCAATTTAAATAACACTAACAAAATTTCTCTAATAAAAAAAATTAATTCCACAACATCAAAAATTTATTTATTCAATGAAGAAAGAAAAAGAAAAAAAAAGATTATGTGCTAAGACAATTAGATTAATACTGTGGAGCAATATTATTTTGTAAAATATTTTAAAAATTCAATTCAATGCATTTCAGAATATGCCAATTTTTATGTATATAACAAATATATCTTGAAGTTGACAAAGTTGCTTAACTTAAAATAAGGGAAAAGTTAATTTATTGAAAACTTTTTTAGAAGAAAAAATAAACTGTTTATATTTGCTATTTTTATTTTTTAAGTAAATCACCAATGATCTAATTAAATGCCTGGCCAGCTGTAATAGTCCTTGCTGTAAATAAGTTGTCTTGTTAAAAACTAATATCACAAAATGAGAAAAAAGAAAATGTTTCTTTTCATAAATTTGTAATGTTTGGCAATTATGAAGTTCATAAAACTGTATTTAGCTTTCTATTGTTCATACATTAAAATAAAATACTGCAAACAAACAAAAAAAAAAAAAGGTGTAATAAATGCTTCATTTTTCTTTTTAACAGTATCTAATTTCTGTTCCAAAGATCTTTAATGATTGATAGTGTATTTCATAATTTAAGATTTCCACTTTTCATCACTTTCAAAATTTGGAATCTGTTTTAAGAAGTTAATATTAACAAAAACATTCTTCTGATTTTGCTAACAGCGACCACACTTACTTGTAGATAATTATTCAATTCAAAATAAGCCCGAGCCACTTGACAGAGAACCCATCCAGTCTGATATTGATGTGGAGGTAACTCATTGAGCAGTTCAATGGCATGTTTGCATTCATACTGGCTTAGTGCCTGGAATGCTCGACCCATACTTTGGAGAAGTTTCAAAATGCCAGCTACAATAGTCAAAAAGATGGTAAAGGTGAAAAACTACAAGCCAGTTAGAAAAAAATTGAAATATTAAATATTTCTTCAAACTAATAACTTTAAAACTTCATTATTGTTAATTATGAATAGAATTGACATCAAGAATTGAGTATGTTAAAAATATATTTGATAAAATTTTATCTCATTAAACCCATTCAAGAAATAATTGATCCACAAATAGTTTGTTTTGTTTTTTAAATAATTCCAATTTGAAATGAATAGTTTTTTTTAAGTACCTGGATTAATTTTAAGACATTCAAATATCATTAATTATTTAATCAATCTTTGATGCTAACAATAAAATTTGAAAGTCATTCATACAATTTTTAACATGAATAAGAAAAACGCTATGTCATAATCACAGGTGTAAATTCTGCTAATAGAAAATAAAGATTGTGTTCAATCAAATTTTATTGTACTTCTACAAAATACTTGAAACACTAACAGATTAAATGACAATATCTAAGACATCAGATTCAAAATCTGAAGTCTTTTGTATATTGTCAGCAATCGCATCATAAAAAAAAATTAATTGATTTTGTGTCATCTAACTTATTTCAATTTTTACTATGAAATATCACTGGTAACTGAAAGTCAATATAAAGTTGTTGCAATGAACAGAATTCTCACAAAGAATATTTATTCTAAATAAACTGTCTTTCAAAGATGCTATTTAAAAATCAATATGCTAGAGACTGCAGTTTGATCCTATTATTTAATGAGGAAATTAACTTCCTAATAGTTCTTAAAAGAAATTTCCTTTAAAGGAATGAAAACAAATACATTAAAAGTGCAATTTCAAGAAGCACCTTGTTAATTGTTTATTAGTTTTACCAGCAAATTTAGTTTCAGCATTAAATGATCCAGTGGATCATTTAATGCTGAAACTAAATTTATTTTATTCAAGTATGTTTTAGAACTTCAGTTACAAAGCTTTATTTTCTATAGAAGTTGAAAGTATTTTGTTTTCTTCAGATATCCTGTTATTTGGGCAGTAGATACATTTTCGAAGAGCATGTTAAGTTTTTGTGCTTGGTAACAGTTGCTACATATTTATTTTACTTCATGCATTCTATCAAGATATACTTGACAATGAGAAATTGCTTGCAGTGGATACACTGAAGTATAGTTTCTTTGTGCATAGGTGGGTGTATCCAATTCTCATTCTGTTGAGCACTATATCTTGCTTCATTTTCTTTTGATATGTTGTGTAATATTGCTTTTGTTATATATCGCCGTACGACAACAAAATAACGAGAACACGCATATATAAAAATATAAGGTTATATTTTTATTCTTGACGACGAACCCGTGTGAATAGAGAATGGAAGAGTGAGAGCGCACATAGAATGGGTCGACGGGAGTGTAGTCTTGACTGAGGTGTCTCTCTGCTTCCACTGGCCGTTCTCTGCTGGCGAATCCGTGTGTCGAGGTCTTTTTATAGTCTTCTAGAACCGGGACTTTTCCTTCCGGTTTTGCCTCGCCCACGCAACGCCCACGTAATTCCAAGAGACACCTGTTCTGTTTGCCTCCGTAGTCATTTCCACCGCTGTCGGAAATAAGGTCAAACGAGCCTGACTCATAACCCTGCGACATCCACTCCAGGCCCCGACAGGATGTATTTCTCAAACACCTGTCTTGTCGTTCGCCGACCCCTTCACCGACGGGAAACACCATCGATTGCATCAACCTTCCTCGGGTGGGGCCAGATTGCTATATTACACTTTTATAATCTGTATAGGGTAATTTGATGATGGTTATTTTCATTTTCATTGCCTATTTTGCTAATGTGTTGGCTTCATGATTTTCCATAATGCCTATATGGCTAGGAATCTAAACAAATATTATTGTTTTGTGCTTTATTAAGTGAGGACATGTATCTAGGATTTCTTAAATAAACAAATGATTTGGTTTCTTTTCTTTAATTGCTGTTAAACTAGATAAGGATTCTGAGAATATAAACTTCCTATCTTTTGAATTTTCTATCATCTCAAATGCCATTTTAATGGCTTGTAGTTCAGCTGTAAAGATGGATGCATTATTTGGTAGCCTGGTTTGTTTAGGAATTTGCCTGTCTAACAAGTTGCTACACCTATTCTATCTAGGATTTTTGATCTATCTGTGTAAAATGGTTTATAATCATGAAATTTGTCTCTTAATTTTCTGTAAATACTTTTGCTGAAGGGTTTTTTTTGGTTTTTTTGTGCCAATGTTAGGTCAATGTGAGGTTTGGAGATTGTCCATGGAGCTACTTTGTTTATTGTGAATGGTGTTACGTCATCAGGATCTTTGTTTATTAGTTCTAATGCTTTGTTAATTCAAACACCAGGTGAAGGGATAGCTGTTGGTTTATTTCTATAGAACTGGATACATTAAGGTTTCTTGGCATGCTAAGTTATTTTGGTTGGATTGTAGTTTTAGTACATATTGGATTGATAATATTTTCACATTTCAGAGATATAGGTGGTTCATTATAGAGAATTTGCATAGATATGAGGTCTGGAAGACTCCAAGACTTATTCTCAGTTCTTGATTGGTATGGTTTGTAGTTTTTAAGATAGGATTGATGTGTGGCACTGTCAATAATGCATCCATAGTCTAATTTTGATCTGATGTGTGACTTGTATATTCTGAGTATTACATTTTGCTTGGCAGCCCAATTCAGTTTTGATATTACTTTTAGAAGCTTCAAAGCCTTTCGGAATTTTTGTTTAAGACAATCAATGTGCAAATTGAAGTTTGTATCTAGTATGATTTCATGGATTATAGGAATTAAATATCCATTTAATTTTGGATCAGGGTGATAAGTTCGTTTTGCAGAAATTCATACAAAATGTTTTTGTTTTAGAGAAAGGGGATCCATTTTCATTTTTTTATCTTGTTTAAACATTTGTACATATTTTTCAAGGGAAGGCACTTTTGGTGACAAGTTCAATATTGAGAGATCATCTACATATAGGGATTTTTCAATTTCTGTATTAATGATTTTAATAATACTAGTTATTTTGAGAATAAATAATATAACTGATAAAATGCTACCATGAGGTACTCTTGCCTCCTGCTAGTGTGTGTCAGATGTGTTTACATTTTGTACTTTGAATGTTCAGTTTGATAGGAAGTTTTGGATGAATATAGACATTCTTCATTTTATATCCATTTTGTGCATGTGTTTTAGAATACCATACTTCCATGTTCCGTCATGGGTGTTTTAAAAAATGGTAATTGATTTCATTTGAAACAGTTACTTTTGTTTATGGAGTCTTTTAAATGTATCATAGTAAAAAGAATATTGTATTCTTTATTGTTTGAAGTGAATTTAAGTTTTTCTTGTTTCATAATGTTTTTATATTTTTGAAATTTGGAACAGTGATTTGTTAAGGAGTTTCTTTGAAATTCAGTTACTATTCATTTTTTTTTTTTTTCCTACTGCATTTATCTCCATTTGCTTTGGCTAAGTGGACTGTTTCAGTTTATGTTTTTCCATTAATTTTCCTTATTATTTTCTATGTTTCATTTATTGGAGTTTATTTGTTTAGTCTGAAAATGTTCTTTCCATATTCTCTTTTGAATTTTTTTGCTTGAGTTTGTTTGTAGTTTGATTGGGATTGGGTTGTGTAAGAATATCTTCATTTTTTTCCTGGTTTTAATAGATTCTCTGCATTCAGCTGTAATCCAGGGTTTTGATTTGGTAAGTGGTTTAAAGGAAAATTTGGGTATTGTTGGTCTTGCTATTTGTGATAGTATGTTTGTAAAGGAGATTACTGGTTCTGGTTCATTGAGAATTTCTGTGTTGATTTGTGATGAACAGAGCTCATTGAATTTTAACCAGTTAACTTTGTGTAGTTGCAATTATGGATTTCTTTCTTCTTGCATAGGTTTGCTTATATTTTGGAAAGTAGGTGAATGGTTACTACCACATTATTCATCATGAACTTTCTATTGAAAATTCATAAAATTTGATGGGAGCATATGGTTAGGTCAATAACAGATGTTGATTCAATACTTGTGTGTGTGTGTGTGTTTGGTTATTAAGTATATATAGATCACATAATTCAAGTAGAGATTCTATAATTTTACCAGTTTGATTGGCGTTCTCACAGCCCCACATTTTACTGTGTACATTAAAATCTCCCATTAGTAAAAAGAGTAGAAGTTGGCCAATTAGCCAGCCTCATTCAGTCTGTTTTGAAGGAATATAAATTGAACATATAGTCATTGCTTTTTCTGCCATGGTCTGTAGATTCCTGTTTAAGTGTAGTTTTCCATGAGGTATTGATTTTTTTTAACCAATATTTAAGTATCACCACTTGGCCTATTCTCTATTGCTGTTGCATTTATTGTGTGGTAAGTTTCACATCCTTTGATGGAGATGTCAGTTTCTTTGAGAAAGGTCTTTTGCAAGCAGATTACATTTGGAATATAATCTATGAGGAGTTGTTTAATTTCCTCATAGTTTAACACCTCTACAATTTCACTGTATGATGTTTGTGTTTCATTTGTCCATTTGAGTGGTAATTATTTTATCTTAGTGTTTGGAGTTTGAGAATGACTATGTTTTTGGTTATCTATTTCTATACTTTCTATATTGTTTGTTTTTCTTATCTGTGAACTTTATGTTCTTGATTATTTGGGTTCTTTTCATTTAGCTTCTTTCTTTTATATCTTTATGTGGGTTGTCATCCTGTTTATTAGCTTAAAATTCCGATTCTTCTCTTTTTTTGGATTTCAATTTTGTTTTGGATTGAGATTTGATTGGTTTTTGTTTTATCAGTTTTGTTTTCTGTTTGTGGTATTTATCATTTGATAAGTCTTGAGCATTTTCTCATTGAGAGGTTGTTGTCAATGAATTTAGTGTTGGATTTACATTGTTTGTGGATAGTTTTGGTTCAGTGATATGGGTCATTTCTAAGTTTACAATTGACTTTAATGTTTTCAATTAATTCTTGAATTAAAAATGTTAGCTCTTGTGTTTCATGTAATTTGTTTGATATTAGATTTTCATATGTTTAGCTTGATGTTGCTTGGGTAATTTTGGCAAATGATGGTGTATTGGAGTTTGTTTCAATGCTTTTCCTTGCTTCTGTGTAGGGAATTTTTTTGTGTATTTAATTTTTAATATATTCTTTTCTTTTTTTCAGGTTTCACTGATGATGCAGGTTGCCCTATGTTTTTTTTTTTTTTTTTGTTTTACAATTAGGGCATTTGAATTTGTGTAGTTAGGATCATTCTTCCCGTATTTTCCATATCCCAACTTCCTTGTACATTTATTTTTATCATGTCCATATCTTTGGCAGGTAAAGCATCTTAAAAGGTTTGGAATATGTGTTTCTACTTTGGAAACTGTAACAACAATTTTTATTTTCTGTGGTGGTTCTGGGGCATCAAAAGTAATGATATAAGTATTGGTACCTATAATTCTATCATTATTTTTATTATTATTGTTCTTAATTTCCTCCTGTGTACAGAGAGAGAGTTCAGTGCTCTTCACAATGCCTTTGGAGGAATTTAAAAATTGGTGTAGGTAGACCCTTACATTTATATGAAATTTGGTCATTCTTATAGTTTTAGCATCATGTTTTTCTTTTGATTTCCATCAGTAAACAATTATTTTTATTTTTTTATATTTTTGGATTTATCTGAGATGCTAAGATTTTTTTCTATTACAAAAAGTGATAAATTCTTCATTAGGTTTTTTTCTTCTATTGGTTCTATTACTATGAATTTTGAAAAAATTTTCTTTGATTTTCTCCATTAATTTTTCTGTCTATATCAATGTGCAGTCTTTTGGTTTATTTTGTGCTCATATTTTATTTATTATTTTCATCAGCCATGCTCCCCACACACCTCTGAA
Organism: Ascarosepion bandense; assembly: GCA_037127315.1. Classification (NCBI taxonomy): domain Eukaryota; kingdom Metazoa; phylum Mollusca; class Cephalopoda; order Sepiida; family Sepiidae; genus Ascarosepion; species Ascarosepion bandense. Next base: position 2,736,656 of record JBBBDQ010000224.1, on the reverse strand, counting down.
ACCCATATGAAGGAGATGAAGAGGAGGGAAATCTCATTCACCTCATTCCTCCAAGGCTACATGACTAGTATGCTCAAACATGGGGAGGATGTTGAGCACCTGTTATATCAAGGATAGTCCACCCAAGACTCAGAGAGCACATTTTGTTTTTGTTAGTCTGACTTAGGGTTTGATGTGACCAGCCAGTTTAGTGAATCGGGCCTCTCCAATTGCCCATTTAGCTCAAGTATTGGCCAAAGTGGTGTGTTGGAGTTTATGTGTGTAGCCCAATTCCTAAAACCCTCACCCACCAGGATTCCATCCTCAAGCATCACAAGTTGCCACCCACAGCAAACAGGTGAACCTCTTAGAGGACTTTTACCCCCTGTAGAGGTGCAGTTGGCATATTAAGCCCCACTGACAGGGAGGAGCACATTATTAAAGGAGAAAAAAACCTAAGTATAAGAAACATTAAATTGTATAATATTCTTAAAAATGTAGAAAAAAATGTGAACTCAAAATCTGAGATTTATTCTTAACAGCAACCATGTGAAACAAAAAAAAAAAAATAAACTCAATTTCTAAAAACCTACTTACATCAATAAAGTCATCTTTAGATTTCAGTAAATTTTACATCTTTAAAATGACTCCTTATATTTCTTAGATGAGGTATTGTAATTACTGACACTATTTACATTGTTTGGACTGCTGTCCTCACCTTTGTGGCCATATTCACAACATTTTGGCCATTGTACACTCCGGCCTTCTTCAGGTGATTGAAGGACAGAGTACAATAGCCAAAATATTGTGAATATGGCAACAAAGATGAGATAATGTAAATAATTTTTTATTGTCTAAATTATCATTGATGATATACATTCGACAAAAAAAAAATTCAACTTTTGAACAGTCATGAAAATTAAAGGCCTAGATTATAAAATCTTATACACACACACACACACACACACTACAAAGGGCTTTTGCAATTCATAAACACGAGAAACATACAGCCAAATACAAATAGCTTGGAATTTTACATGCATAATAAAAGAAAGAAAATGGGAAAGATAAAGACATTTTATAGAAAGAAAATCTTTGTCACATGCTTTTACTAGCAGACAAGAAGACTAGCATGCGAGTGTACAGATGCACAATTAATTACATTTGTTTATGTCTTAAAAGAAAAATGAAAATAAGAGAGGGAATATAAAAATGAGTGCATAGGTTATTTTAAAAATTATCCCCTACGTAGTGTTAAGATTTATTGAATTTATATGTTAAACTAAATATTTTAGTGACCAAATTCAAATAAAAAGGAGTAGAGTCAAACATTAAAATGTAATTCCTTTTTTGATTACTTTCTACAAGGATTAATTATTCTAGAATACTCAAGTTTACTTGACAAATGTAACCAAGAGCTTTGAATTTTTGAAGAACTAGTATATTAATGCTATCATACATTGTTTGTTGTTGACAAGTTTAAGTTTGTCTTTTAATCAGGTAACATTATAAGAAATGTTATTAGGAGTCCAATGGTAAATTCATTTTGAATTGTTAAATTTTGATTGCTTTTAAATTAACAATCAAAAATAATTTTATAAGTTTCCATTATGACTTCAAGAACTCAATGGAAAAAATCTTTTTTCTTTTGCCTTCAAACAGCTGAAAAAATGTCCTGATAATACATACTGTTAATGATTATTGGAGATCCACATTATAGAAAAAACAATTTCAATACCTGAAACCACCTACAAGAGGTTATGATTTCAGAAAACAGGAATATAAGAATCTCCTTGAGCAAAACTGTAAACATTCTAATAATACCAGAAAGTAACTGACTTCAAGATAAACAGTATTTTTATTCTTTAATGGACAAAAATTCTTTCTGCCTCTCACACAAATCTCTTTCAAGAAACAGGAAAATAAAACCATTTTATGAACCAAGAAAAAATTGTAGTTACCTTCATTCAATTAGGTTACTGTTTGAAGAATATTTTTTTCACAAATTATTCTACTTATTAAATGATCTGAGTAGAAGGACAAAAATTGCCCTTAAGGAGGTGGGGGGCTTTATATTTCATTTAATAATAATAAAAGCTTCGTTATCAGAATCACATGAGAAATTTACATGTTTTAATATTGAGTTTTCTTTCCAAAGGTCTGAATAACATTTTTACTAATTCAAAATATGAAGAGTTTCTATCCATAGCTTATTTGATGTAAATGTTCAGTAAAATGTTTTTTCTTAAAAGAACATTCATATTTATGAACTCACCACTTTGAGGAATGAATTCATCCATTAATGTTTTTAAGGCTAGAGAGTCACTCAAAGTAGGTTACTGAAAAAGGTCTATGATATGAATATAAAGAAGTAGTAAGTGAAGATATGGAGGGACAGGTAACAACTGACTCTTGACTCAAATAGATTAAGATTATAAGACTCAAGAAAGCATTCATGCAAGAGTCTGTTCCATAAAGTTGCAGTTCTTGAGGCAAAAAAGCTGAGCAGAACTTCCTCCTTACAACTGAAATATAGAGAGAATGAGGCCATTTCAACTCAACTACATAGCATAGTGGGTCTTTGTTATAAAGGTCTGAACTGGTTTGATTAAATAATGAAACTCATTTGATCATTTGCCGAGGAAATAGAGAAAGTAGTGACAGGCTTGCAACATTACATCTACAGGGTAGTGGCTGCAGGATAAAAAATATGTCATCCTCTACAAGGCTGGATAAATGGCTTTTAACTATCAAGCAGGGGAAGTGGGAATAGAGCAGCCTTGACACAAATATGAAAGTAATACTCCATTTTTGGTCTAATCTAACCACCATAATGATTAAGCATGGTAGAAGGGAAGTACTTTCTGGAACATTCAAGTTGTGAGTTGATCATTCTTACAGCATCTATAGCAATAAATTGTATAAATGAGCTCCACTTGAGGTCTGGAGTGAACTTTAGTCTCAGTAGCTCTTCAAAGAATATAGATCATTGAGAGAGCATCTGTTTGTGACTGGAGAAAACTCAGAGGCCTGATCAGCAACTGATGAAATGATATGAGTTTGGTTTTGAAGGTATTGAAAATTACAAGGCTGATTGAGTTAGGTCAGTGGGAAGATGAGCTGTTAGTTCTGGATCATCCTCATATTTGGAGGTGCTTCCATAAACTGTAGTACCATTTGCATAGATGTTTAGTAATCATCCGAGAATGTTCCTTGGCAGATTATTAATAAAATGTAGAAAGCTAGTAGGACTGAAAAGAGAACCTTGGCAGACACTTGCATTGATCTCATGGGGGCTTCAGAAGTCTGGTCTTTCAGAACAACCTTCATGGACCTACCCGAGTAAAAGAACTTGATAACTGCATAGACCCTTCTAGAGCTGCCATAGCTAGAGAGTTTATGTAGCAATGAGAGAAAGACCAGTCATTGATTTCATATTTACCTAAATAAAATAATCCAAAATAAAATTAAAAAGACATTCAACTTTTTGCTACTTTAAAGCACACACGTGGCTAGACCTTTGATAGACTATGTGTGCATGTATATTTCTGAATTTCTACATGATCAACATCATTTTCATTTTTTTTTCTTTACAAAGTTTCATTTGAAGCAAAACTACTATAGCAACTTACCACTAATATCCACTATATTTCAAACATCTACTACAGTGACAAACACAAAACAAGTTAAAAATCAAAGTTTACTATAAAACTGAAATATGAGAAATAAAGTAAATTGGTGCCTACTTACATCTTCCTGTAAAGTCCAGAGAAGATGCCAGACAAACAAATAGAACAAAGTTGTTCAAATATTCAATTAATAGAAATATTTGTCAAACAATATAAAAATATCAGAAGAGGAAGTCAGATATGCTAAATGTTGGCTACATAGATTATTAATAGCAGAAATAAGGCATTCTCAAAAATATTACATTCATCTAATAAGCTTTTAAAAGATTTGGAAAATCTATTTTTTTGGTTTTAGTTTGGATAATAAGAGTTTCTACTTACAGCACAATTAAAGTGTAAAATTATTAAAAATCAAGATTGATTTATTCATACTCCTTTGTGTAACATTAATTTTCTGGCACACTAACATCTAGAAACCATTTAAGCACCATTTATAATAACTGTATGAAGAAAAATCTATTCTCACCTGTATTCCCTCAACTTTGGAGTTAAATTCTTCAAATGTTATGTAACACCTGATAGTTTGAAGAATCTGACTTCATGATATAAAATATTATTACAGGTAGTTATCTAATAATTGTTTATTTAGGAAGTCCATAATAGATTTACTTTGTTAGCAAATGTTAAAGCCTAAATGTAGCAGCTTGTTCTTAATTTTGAAGAGATGAATAATGACATTTTCATTTATTAAAAGTAGGCACTTGTAATCTAAAAATTTAAGCAAATTCATAAGATAAATATATTAAAAGATATTGAGAATCTTACAAACACAATATACTAATGTTGATGATATAACAAAGATCATACAGAGCAAATTTGAAAAAGGTTAAGAAAAGGTTACATGAGTAAAACAAACATGTAAATTGTTCATGATAAATTGATGTCAATGAACAAATAGAATCATCCAAAAATTAATTATATATGAAAAGAAAAGTTGTATTTGGTGCATTTTCTCTAAATATTGTTCTTAGAGATAGTATAAAGAAAAATATTGCCCTTATAGGTGTTACTGGTAGTGATTAACAAACTCACAATTAGTTATTTCATAACAGATTAAACTTGTACGGCCAGTGGAATTATTACTTCAAGATAATCTATAGTCACTGGTTCCTTTATTTCAAAAGGTAAGACTAACAAAGATATAACCAAAACAAGTGATACTTACCTAATGACTGCTGCCTCATGTGGGCTAACTGTGCATAATTTGGCCCCTCATACCCACAAGACTGTTTACAATCGAGAATATTCTCTCCTTTGTTGATCTCATTTAACTCTTGTTGTGACTTGCTCAGTTTGCTTTTAGACTTCCGAGTGCCAGACTTTGGACTTGTAAAGCGGGACTTACTTTGACTCTTGTTATTTTCCTACAACACCACATTATAATTATTACTTCTACTATTCTTCCAGAGACAATAGAAAATATGTAAAACTGGATTTACTAAAAATACACAATGTAACTTCTTGTACATAAGGTTATATATATTTATATATAGGGTTGAAAAGTAACTCCCTATTTTATGTAAGCAGGAGCCCCAGCAACTTTTTCTATGGGGTTGATTAAAAGCCAAGACTTTGAAAGAACTTGTAGGGCAAATACAAGATTTGTCTTCCATACCACAAGAGTACCTGGTCCTGATGAAATTAGTTTATGCGATTCCTGGTTAGCTCAAGGAGCTGATAGCTAAATCTGTTGTCTATATCAAATTTTAAATAAAACCTCATGCTAAACGCTTTTTTTCATATACACTTCTTGTAAAGAAATAAGTATTTTAAATGGGGAGTTACTTTTCAATCACTGTGTGTGTGTGTGTTGTGTGCATATACATATTTCTCAAGTAGAGTATCTGTAGAAGAGACAAAATGAATAAAAAAGAAGAAACAAAATGAAAAACTGTACTTCAACACTTTTCATCCTATGAATGACTTTATCAGGGTAATGTAGGATTTATTATGCTGCAAGTGTTTATATCTACAGCAGCAAGGATGTCATTAGTTTATCAGACGATTGAAAGGTCAGTCAAAGCATGAGAAGGGCACAATGTGTCCTAATTCAAAGTCTGGTGAAAAGTAAGAATGAGTAATATTCATATAATTTTTTATATTGTTTGAATTTCAATTAGGTTGTTATGTGATGGATGTTTGGGCTGTGCATATTTAAAGGTTGAAGTAATGGATTTAATTTTTTCAACATATTGTTGTGTATGCTGGTTTAGGAAAGGCGAGATTGGGGAGATTTGATGGCAGCATTCTCAAGGATTTTTGTTCTGAGTAAATTACTTTCTCTTTTGATGAGTGTGACATTTTTAGATCAAAATTGTGGTTCAATTTATTTCTGTGTATGAGAAACCTTTTGTGTTCATAGATACACTTTAAATTTCTGCATGTTGCCCCAATGTATTGTGAAGAACAGTTTTGGCAATTTATATTGCCTGATTCTGAATTACTATTGTTACAGGTGTTTTTAATTCTGATTATATCCATAACAGTTTTGGAAGTGGTTGTAATTATTTAGATGAGTTGTTCTGGATAGTGGAAATTATGGGGCTGGTAGGTAGTGTTATATATGTTTTTGTTTAGTTCATTATTGTGAATAATGCTATTATTTTTGTTGCAGTCATATTTTTTTTTATAACATTCTTTTTTCATTGTTGATGAAGTGATAACATTAGAAGTTTTCTGATGTGTTTCTTCTTTGGGTAGGTATTAGGCCCTGCAAATTCTTAATGCTTAAGTAGAAACCTAGATTTATTAAATTTTATAGGAGTGGTTTGAATAGAAGTTAACCAGGTCATTTTTATTAGTAGCTTGAGTTTGTTGTTGTTGTTGCGTAACACAATATCTAAGAAGGAAAGAGTGTAGTTGGCTTCAGGTTCAAAGGTGAAGTCTGTAGTAAGTTCAATGCTGTTAAGTTGGTAAACAAGATCTGTTAAAATAGTTGATATATTAGTAGGGAGTCTGTGTATCTGAAATAAATTTGGTGGTAGAATGTTTTTAAAGGACAACTTTCTAGAAATTCTAAAAATAGACAAGCAAGAATGCTGCTGAGAGAAGACCCAATCAGTAAGCCAAATTTTTGTCTGTAAGAGTGGTTACTGAAAGCGAAAAAAAAACGTTTGGTGATTACCTCACATATTTTGATGATTTATTATAATAGGTACTTTTATTTGTGTTTTTAGCAGATTTAGGCATTTCTCTACAGGGACTTTTGTGTATAGAGATTTTATGTCTTAAATGGCCAGATATTTGTACTTGATGTCTACTTTTTTTTAATTTGTTTAGGACATCCCCTGAATTTCTTGTGTGGGGCACTAATTGTGTCAAGTGGAGTGAAGTTAGAATTTTGCTTAGTGTGCTGGCTAGTTTGTTTGGGGTGCTGCCTATCCCTGATATGATAGGTCTCATTGGTATATTTGGTTTGTGTGTTTTTAGTAGTCCATATATTATATGGACTATCATATAATTTTAACCAGGAGGTGTTATTTTTTAGTAATTTTTTTATGTCACTTAGGAATTTTTGTGCCGCTTTTGTGACTGTTTTCATTTATATAGATACTGTCATCGATGAAATCATTTTTTTGTTGGTAGACGTGTTCAGCCATAATTCCCCTGCTCTTATCAGGAGGACATGTGAATGTTTTTGTTGTGTGCTAATTCCTTCAAGGCTTTTTTATGTCTGTAAGAAAGTGAGGGATCATCTGATTTTTTTTAAGTGTGGCTGTGATTAGGCCTTTTGTGTATCCTTTGGTAAAATCAGAGCCATCATCATGGTGGTTTTTAATTATGAAATTCAAAGTGTCGTTTTTCAGCAATCTTGTAGATTTTTTACCAAAGCTGGGGGCTTCTAGTCGTGTATCCAATAGTTTGAATTCTGACAGATTTGTAATAAGATCTTTTCTGTTGACTTGGATCATTTGCTTTTGCAAATCAATGTATTTTGTTTGTTTGTTTTGTAAAATACTGATTTGCTTCTTGTTGTCAGAGATGAATTTTTAATTTTGGTCCTTTCATGTTTGTGGAGAGCACTTATTGCTATGTATACCCTGTGGAAAAGTGCAGCACTTTTTTCTTCCAATTTCTGTGTTGAGGAAATGTCCATCTCATAAAAACCTAATTACAATTCAAACAATATTCATAAGAAAAAAAAATATCACTTGAATATTACTCTCACACTTTACTTTTCATCAGACTGAATTAGAACACACTGTGCCCTCCTCGTGCTTTGATTGACCTTTCAAACCACCTGATGAACATTCATAGATGTTCTCAAATTTACAATATGATAAACCAATATTCCTGGCTCTCTGTATAAGCAAGTTTTTTTTTTTTTAATCGTTTCACCCCAAGCAAGGCATTCCACGGCCACTATTGCGCTTGGGGCGACATAGGGGAAAGTAAATAGAAAGAGTGGTTAGATATAGGAAATGTCAGAAGTGGGGTGATAGGTAATTGGGAGGATGGGAAGAGTGTTTGAAAAAATGGAAGCGAGTTAGTGTGTTAGGAGGTGTCTAATGACCTTACATTTAAACTTCTGGAGATTGTAGCCATCGGGAAAGCAGTCATGTGGAAGGGAATTCCACAGTCAGGAAGAACGAGAAAAGAAACTGTTGGAGTAGAAGTTGCGGTTGCATTTTATCGGTTTCACTGTAAAAGGATGGGATCTCGTTGCTAATCTAGTATCTCGTGCAAATTCGAACATTTAGGGGGCACCAGTGATCTAAGTTCATCGGAGCAGAAGCCATGGAAGTATTTATAGAAGAGACACAGGGAAGCCACGTCGCGCCGGTGAGAGAGAAACTGCAGGCAGTCTGCCAAGTCAGTATCAATCACATTACAGACACTCCGCTGTACCTTGTCAAGAAGCCCAAGGAGAATAGCAGGGGCACCTGACCAGATATGGCAACAGTATTCAATGCACGGGCAGATGGTAGATTTATAAATGTACAGAATAGATTCAGACGGAAAAAACCTCCGGGCCCTGCACAGAGAACCGACTTTCATAGCAGCGGATTTAGCAATGGATTCGACATAATCATTCCACTTGAGGTCAGCTGAAAGTGTCAGACCAAGGAGGCGCAGTGTTTTACTCTCTGGGAGGCAAGCCTGGTCCATGCTAATGGGAGGTAGGTGCAGTTGTCTATGATGGTTAATTGATAGTAGCTTCGTTTTAGAAGCATTAAAATTTACGAGCCATTTCTTACCCCAGTCCACTACGGATTGGAGGTCCTTTCCAAGCTCGGCTGCAAGGTTACCTTTGTTGCCCACACCAGATTTTTGATCGAGGCGAGAGTAAACTGTGGTGTCATCAGTGTACATACCTACTTGGGATATTATGGTATCAGGGAGATCCCTAATGTAGATCAGAAAGAGCGTAGGACCTAGGATAGAGCCTTGAGGGACACCCGCGTTCGTATGGTAGCTCTGGGAGGCATGTCTGTTTAATACCACTTTCAATGTGCGGTTAGAGAGGAATGACTGGATTAGTTCAAACAATTATCCAGCTATACCATAGCTCCGCAGTTTGCAGAGAAGGCCAGCATGCCAAACTCTGTCGAACGCTTTAGAGATATCCAAGGCGACAGTTCAGGCTTTGCCATTCCTGTCGAGTGCCTGGTATATATACTCAGTGATGGTCGTTAGCATATCGCCAGTAGACCTGGTGAAGCGGAAAGCATACTGCTTGTCCGAGAGGAGCCTGTGTTCTGTGAGGTGCTGAATGAGCTCGGCATTGATAATGGCCTCGAACACTTTGCCAAAGATCGGAAGAAGGCTGATAGGGCGGTAATTTGCGGGGTCCGAGGGTTCTCCAGAGTTTTTGAATATAGGAACTACAGAGGAAGATTTCCAACAGGCGGGAAAGCAGGAAGCAGAGAGGCAGTAGTTGTAGAGCTTAGAAAGGATAGAGGAGAGTTGAGGGGCACATTTCTTTAAGACTATGGTTGGGATTCTGTCCCCTTCGCTCGCTTTGTGGGGGTGAGAGTTTTGAGACAAGCGAGGGTGTAATGTGGACGTCATTCAGTTGAGCCTCAGTTCTAGGTGAGAAGTTGGGTGTAAAAATCCCAGACGAGTCCAGACTCGAATTGTTCGAGAATCTCCGTGCAAAGCATTCAGCCTTGTCCGCTGAGGAGGTGAGGACCTCAAAATTATTGATTAGTGGGGGTATTGTGGACTTGCTCTTGTTAAGTACTCTTTTACAGAGTCGCAGAAATTTCCTGGCAGGGATGAAGGCATCAATGCCAACCTTAACCCAGGAGGAGACCTCGGATGCACATTCTTCGATGGGAAGACTAAAAATGTTGTTCCATGGGACATCACAGAGGAAGTCTCGGAACAAATCCCAGTCTGCCCTTTGGTAGCAGTAGGATATTCTACTGGTCTGGGTTTCTTGGGTCGGGCGGGAGAGGAATGAAATGTTGACGGAAACTACGGTGTGGTCAGAGTTCTCAAGTGGGCAGAGTTGTTTGGTAGTGCAAGAGTCTGGGATGGAAGTGAAGCAGAGGTCTAGTAGTGAGTCCATTCCGTTGGGGTTGTCGGAGAAATGCATGGGGAAGTCCACCACTTGCGTGAGGGATTGGGTGATTGAAAAATTCATGGTGTGGACACCAGCAGGGTGGGATGACAGAGTTCTCCAGCCACTTGGTGTGGTGGGCGTTAAAGTCACCAAACACAAATATGTGGGCAGAGGGATGGGAAGAAATGGCTTTGTCGATATTGTCAGAGATGCTGTCAAGTAACGAACAGTCAGAGGAGGAAGGGGAGCGGTAGAGAAAGAAGAGATAGCTAATCGAGCTTAGAAGTGAGAGACAGAAGCACATGAAAGAATGATCCAGGGATTCAAGAGATGTCACCCTAGCTAGGGAGAGGTGTTCACTGACATTCACACCAAGCCCATGCATATGAACATTGGAGTCCTTCCTGAAGAGAGGAAGGTAGCCAGGAACGTAGAACTCAGAAGAGGGAATAGAAAGGTTAAGGTTAGTTTCGCATAAGGCTAAGATATCAGGTGAGTTAGTGTGAAGGAATGAATCTACACTGAGGAAGTTAGTGCGGATACCACATATGTTAGTGAAAGAGATGCAGTGCAGCATAATAAATCCTACATTGCCTTGATAAAGTTTCTCAGAGAACAAAATGCGTTGGTAAGTAGATTTTCCCTGTCTCTTTATTATATAAATAAATTTTTTTAAAAATTAGTTAAAGCAACAATGAAAAAAAATTATGCATCCCTTTAGAATAAGATTTATATTTCTGAACAAAAAGGCACACCAATTACAAAGATATGCATGTGTATAAATCTGCTTATCATTTGAATAAAAAAATAAGGTAAATGGACAAATATTGAGTTTCATTTATGGCTGTTTAATTGGCGTTTACATTGGATTTACATCCACCAAACTATATAAAATAATTGTTGCCTAAGAGAAAGATGTAAATGTAAAGAAACAAATTATCATTATCAGTTTTAATGTTTATTTCTTTAAAAAAGAAAAGATTTTTACAACTAACCTTAACAGAGCTAGAATTACCAAAAAGTCTTTGGCTTCGTCGTACATTTGTTACATTTGTTTGCAGTCTGAAATAAAAAAAATGTTACGACAACGTCAAGCACATAAAAGCAAGCAACTGAAATCAAAACTATATTATATATACACACAGTAGATATGCTCATGGAATCTGGTACTAAATAGTAGCCTTTCATTTATACACTGACATTAAAATTGATCAAGGTATCTAGTGTTAATGTACTAAACAATAATAGAAAGTTTATTTTAGAAAAATTATTTTTATGAATAAATAAAAAATATTTGAAAGCTTAATATCTACATTTCTGTTGGTAATGAGATCAATTTTGCGGTTTTAAATGAAACACTCCATAAGATGGAAATCTTAACATTGTTACAAGTTTTCACCTAAAAAAACACTTTTTTCCTCCCAGTCACCACCACTGGCTATGTATTTTCACTAACGATAAACAAGAGCCAGCAAAGGTGAACCATTTCTGTATACAGCAGTCTGTCTTCATAACGAATCATTATTAGTGAGTATCTCTGCAGATGATACAACAGATTACAGGTGCACAACCAAAAATCTGGAAAACTCGAACCTAGCACCTCATCTCTCCTCTGACGTAGTCCATGCTCAAGCTTGTAGAATTCAATATGACCAAAATCAAACTAGTCACATTCTATTACCACTGATCAAACCCTGGAACTTTCACCAAACCTCAAGTGGAACTCATATATCCAATCTTATGCTAAAGATGCTTGAAAAATGTTTGGCTCATTCTAGCGCTCCAGTAAATATCTGAATCTCCCTGCTATAATCTATCTTGGCACAAGAGCTAGATCAGATTGAAAATGGAGTATTATTGCCATATCTGGGCAAGAGCTGCCGAATCCTCATTTGCCTGGCTTGAGTTCAGAAATATCAAAGTGGCCTTGTAGATGATTAATTATTTTCCACTCCAAAATTTCTTTTCCCACACAGATGAAATGTTGTGAGCCTTTCACTGCTTCATCACTATTTCCACAGCATGTGTTTTGAGGAGTTACAATCCTTAGCTCCACCACCAGACCTTTACAACAGGGACCCATCATGCCACATACTCAATTATCACCATTCCATTTGTATTCCAATAGTAAGAAATTCCATTCAAATAGCTTCTTCCAATGGACTGCTGCTCTGTAAAATAGACTCTCAGCAGGAAATTTTCCCAATAAATATGATCTCGACCTCTTCAAGTCTAGGGTTAATCGTTTTTTCCAGCATAGTCACAAACTTCTTGCCCTTTCTCATACACCACCACACAGTAAACCCCTAAATTGAGTGGCTCTTGGACCTTGTATTGGGTGAACATTAGTATGAAAAAGTTAATGAAATATTTAAATATAGAATATGCTCCTCATGTCATTTCTGAACAAGCCTAACTAATTTGTACAATCTTCTCAAAGAGTGCATGTGAAATCTAAAATTATTTTACAGATTTGCTCCCCAAACATTTACCAGAAGCCAAGCCTAATATATGATTGAGAACATGCAAGATATTTACTTACCCTGATTGCTGGTTGGAAGTGGCCAATTCCCGAGTGTTTGTGTTACCTGATTGGCTAAACACTGTTGGTTTTGGCATGGAGGGATTCTGGTTTTGATTCTGACTTCTGCGAGTGACAGGCTGAAACAAAAGAAAATGCCATGAAGCCAAAATAAGTAAATCATCTAAAATAATTTGGCCAAAGCTTGAGAGGTGGCACCATATTTTTGTAGATTCGAAATTGATAAACTATTCATGATTGTTTGCCTCAAAAAAGAGTGGATAAAAAGAAAGAAAATTGCGAGAAATGCTTAATACTGTATAAGCCTAATTCAGATGAAAATTCATTGCTTTGTTCTGTCTGAATTTCTATGATGAGTAATTATTGTTTACACAATTTACATGTGGATTATTGTCCAAATCTTTGTTATCACAACACTTCAGCCAATGCACCCACCAGCATTCATTAGGTGGGTAACAAGGAATTCCAAATTAAACAGTTTATTTAATCCATGAGGATAGATTTTTATGTTCATATCTAAGTAAAATTCTTTTTCAGTGGAAACAGTATGAACACTAACTAAGCATTAATGATAAGAACTAAAGGAGGTATACATAGATATGAAAAACTGCATTAAATGAAGCGTTCAGGTCAGCATTACCTGTTGGTTGCCCAGATCAACATACACCTGATAAAGCCTGGAGCACAAAATGGGCAAAACATGATAGTAACAACAAAGATTAGGACAATAGTCCACATGTAAATAATCACTGCTTTTTGTAATCCAAGAGGCAAAAAATAAAATTGCAACATAAAGATGGATCTGAAAATTTTGTCAAAAGAGATTTCAACATTTTAAACATTTGATTGATTTGTCTGTTTAACAGCATATCAACTACTGATGGGTCTTTTAATGCCAAAACTTAATATTTTTATTACTTCCAAGAAAATCATTCTGCCTTCATAATTGAATACATGTAGACATGCTTTTATGCATACTTTTTTTTTATTTCTAATACAGTTGCATTAAACTTATACTGCTCGTAGAACACGTTTACATCTTCAATCAAACAACCAGATTTTTAAAAAAAGACTTCAAAAAATATCCTACAAAGAAAAACTGATATTTAGTAACTCAAAAGTTTAGAACATTTTTTTTATTTTTATTTACAACAGCTTTTTATGAAAGCATTCAAATTTTCCTAAAATGTTCCAAATTAGTTTAGAATGTTCCAGATTAATTTCATGATTACTTTTAAGAGTGATTAAAAGTATTGCATCATTCTTTTTCTGTCAATTGTTCTTTTAACATTGACAAAATGAGGAAAAACAAAATAATTGATCAAGACCTCTGTAAATGTATTGTTGACTTTCATACAAATGGACTTGTTTAAAAGAAGACATCTAGTTATTTAAATGTGGCATTGAGTTCATTTGGTACTATAGTTGATTACTAGAAATGTCATCCATTTGTTTTAAAAAAAAAAAAAAAAAAAAAAGCAGCTCTGGTCATCCTAGAAAGGTAACAGAACATACGACAAGATTACTGGCAAGAAAAGTTGGGCCCCAAGTTACTTAAGCACTTCACAGACAACTAGAAGTAAATGGAGTAAAAAATTGAGTACAGATACAATTATCATTTACTTCATTGATATGACATCTTTTCAAAGACTCAAAAAAAAAAAAAAACAACACTTAAGCAAAAACATGTTTTTGCTAGACTGGGTTTTGCAAACAAGCATTGTATCAAACCTGCAGTATTTTGGGAAAATTTACATTGGTCAGACCAAAGAAAAATTGAACTTTTGGGCAGAAATGCTGTGGGATGGTATGAAGAAAGAAGTGAACTGAATATTCGAAAGAAGACTATCCCAACAGTAAAATTTGGAGGCAGATTAATCATGATCTGTGGTTGCTTTAGTGCCCAAGATGGAATGAACTTTGAAATAATAAGAGGATGAATGGAGCATATTACAGGGATATTTTGGAGAGAAATTTGTCAAAGTTCACATTCGATGGGTTTGAAACCAAGTTGGGTCTTTCAACAAGACAATGATCCTAAACATACTGCAAAGCTTACAAAATCATGGTTAAGTTAAAACAGAATCAGTCAGTCAAGTGCCATATGTGATACATGCTTGGGCACTCATGTCTCGAAAGGTAGAATATTTTCCGAAAGGTAGAATATTTTTCCTAAAACGGTAGAATATTTTCTCATAGTAGGTTGCCATTGCTTTCTGCAATAAATTGGTTACCAACCAAGGCTAGAGAACCAAATAGAATAGACATTCTAAAATGCCCAAGTCAATCTCCAGATCTCAATCTGATCGAAAATTTATGGAGAGAGCTGAAACTGAGAATTCAAAGAAGGAACCTGAAAAATCTTCATGAACTAAAAGAATTTTATCATTAAAGAATGGAAAAATATTAGCCAGGAAACATGCAAGAAATTCTTAGGGGACTACTCTAAACACCTATATGCTGTAATTAGTGATAATGATTATGCTATGAAATATTAATAGATAATTTAATAAATGTATTGTAAACCTTTGCGTTATTAAATATCGGTTTTTCTTTGTGAGAGATCTTGATTGATATTTTTTTTTTTTTTTTACATCTGATTGTTTGAGTAAGGGCTTAAACATAATATTATCAGTAAAAGTTGCATTAATCTGTGTTAGAAATATCTAAAGAAACATTTTTTGTAATATATTGTAAACTTTTGCAAGGCACTGTACATGTTTGTGTGGACATAATTACTAGAGGCAGTAATATGTGCATTTTATGTTGTAGTTATATTTTGGAATACAGTTTGATTTAAGAAATTATAGGATATTATATGGATTAATGTCATAAAATAGTTCATGTTGATCATTTGGTAGTATCTTAAAAAGAAGTAGTTATTAGATTGTTACAAAAATAATTGTCGATTTCAGAAAATGTTTTTCTTGAAAAATTAACTATAGAAATGTTGAAATTAGTCAAAATACAAGCCTTAAGCCTCTATGCACCTCTGCCATTGATCAATGAGATTATTTATCCTTGTTGATAAAAAGTTATTGGCTGTAATGCAAAAAAATCTTTGAAAATTGATTCCACCTCTGGTTTTAAAAATGTGTTTAACTGCTTAAAAAAAATGATAATCAATGGGTGAAAGATTAGGAGAATATTGAGGATGTAGTAAACTCTCATATCCTAAGTCTGAGAGTTTTTGCAATGTCATTCTTGCAACAATGGCCACGCATTATCGTGGAGCAGAATTGGATCACATTGATTCACAAATGCAGGTCTCATTTTTTGAAGGCATGTATCCATTTCAGCCAGTTGATTGCAGTAAAGCTCTGCATTAATGCTCTGACTGGCTTCTAGAAAGCTGGAGTGGATAACACCAATTGCAAACCACCAGACACTAACCATAATCTTCTGCTGATGCAGCTTTGGCAAACGTTTGGTGGACCCATCACAATCAAACCATGAACCTGATCATTTACGGTTATTATAAAGGATCCACAATTCATCACAAGCGACTATTCAGTCAAAAAAGAGATCATTGGTGTTACGCAGAAAGAGCATTGAGCACACTTCAAAACGCTGAAGTTTTTCATTGAGATCATGAGGAAACCATTTATCAAGCTATTTCACCTTGTCAATAACCTGCAACTGGTGTGAAACTGTTGCAGTGCTGACACCAAGCATCTGAGATATTTCTCCGACACTGACATGGGTTTTTCCCAACAACTGTTTGCAATTGTTCGTTGTCAAGACTGCATGACCATCCTCCACCTTCTTAATCTTCAAGGCTCTCATCACCATTACGGAATTTCTGGAACCACCTTCATACCGTCCAATCAATTATGGACCCACCTCCCCATGCTCTGTTGATATTAGAAATTTGGGAGGCACTGTGCCCAAGCTTAAACAAAGATCATGTTTTGTCATGTTCATAATTAAGAGCTTGTATGCTTCAAGAATATTTGTGTCTTAAATAAGTTGATTATTGAAGAGCATACATACACATTATGTATGACAAAATTCACATAATATATACCATGAATACTATGTTAAAATGGCTTTTCAAAATACAATATTGGTAATCTTTTTTTTTATATATAAAAATATATTACTGGTATTTCTACTATAAAAACTTTTTTTTCTTTTCTGTTTTGTTTAGGGTACACTATTTGCACATAGCTGGGACCCTAATATGTGCTACCACCCTATATATATATATATATAAAACCAATTGTATAAGAATCTACAAAATGTGGTGAGGCAGTAATACAAAAAGAAAATTTAACATAAAAAAATAAGAAAGGTCAAAATATTTTTAATTTTTGGTATAGTCATTCTATTAACCAATTTTCACCATTTTCTAGTTTCTTTATATTCTATGATTTGAGAAATTCAAAATATAACCTATTTAAGTCATATGATTTTTAAAAATACAAATTCTCTTTTTTAATTTTCAAAATCAAACGAATGATGACAATTACCTTTGGTCCCCGGGGAGCACGAGGAGCTTCAGAGACGAGATTCTCTGAAAGCGCAACAGGGGTTACCTGGGAAATGTATGGGACACCTTCCTGAGGGCTTGGTGTTTCTAAAGGAAACACTCCAAAACTGGAAAATAAAGCAAATGTTTTAAGTATGACAATTCAATCTTGCGAATTTTAAATAACTTCTCTTTTCAAAAACCTACAAATATTCAGAGGAAGTTTATATTCTCTTTTTACTTTCAACAAGAAAGCATCAACTTACATAATGTCACCCGACTGAGAATTTATTCTGGTATTTATTAGCAAAATTATTTAAATGTTTTCTGAATTACTTGATTATTTTTTATTTTTGTAAGTAAAAATGACCTGAATAAAAACAAAGAACAAGATAAAAATTTTCTCTAATTCATTCAAAGTAAATTATAATCAAAGTATATGGTCACTACACAAGCTGCCTTTTTCTTTGTTTAATTCATAGATGGCTTGCCTGCACAAAATTTTTACTTTCTACTTTGAGTATATCTTTGTTCCTACCACACACATACAAAAGAGATAAGAGAAGAATCTGACTAAATCAGAGCAGCAGATGTTACTCAAGTCTACAAAAAGTAAAATATTGATCTTAGATGCTATTTTTACACTTACCATCCAAATAGTAAAAAAAGTACCAATTTAAGTATATTACAAATTTGGATGAAATTCAAGTTTTATATTTATACTGTCATCAACAATAATTTTATCTTAAAATGTTAAAGCTGACATATGACAATTAAAATAAAAAGTAAAATAATTACTAAGTAATTTTATCATAATTAAATAAGGTAATTAATCATTAATTCTTAAGAGAATATTCTTTATGTCTAATTTCCACTGTTTACTGACAGCAGTAGAAGAATAAACCAAATAATTGTGATGAAAAGCCGTTAAATTATACTAATATTTAAAAAATTGCAATTTAAGAATATTGAAATCAAATAAAATTTTCACATCAAATATTACTGCTTTTTTGCTTAAAAATTTAAAAATTGGCAGGAAAAACAAAGATTTATTATTTTTCTTGCATTTACATAACATAAATAGTAATATTACACACACACACACAATTGTTTCTTCAATAATGATATGTAGCTTCTATTTTAAACAATCCTGGCACTACAAAATACTTATTTGTATTATATTAGCAGTTTTTATTTGCATGCTTCTAAGTTAACATGACATTCAATTCAACTTTTAAGTCCAATTGGAACATAATTAGAAATTCATGTTATTTTTCTAACAAACTTGAGAAGCTTAAACTAAAATTTAGGTTTTTGAATTAAACATTTCTATTTTCATTCCTCTCAAATATTTCAAAATAGCATGGTAACATTTCTTACCTTGGAGTCAAAGGACTGAGATTAGGAAACCCTAAATTGGTACGGTTGCCACCACTAAAATACTGACCCCGGCTAGCACGTACAGACTGACTCCCTTGGTGTAAAGAACTGTCCGTACTGCTTGGTGGACTCAAGGCATCTGGCGTCATAGCTAGCTTGTCTGCTGGTAAGGGTGACTCAAACTAAAAATAAAGAATTAAATGAGAATACAACATTTAAGATTTTTTTCTTTCTTTTTAATTATTTTAAATTAAATTTAGAACAAAATAAATGCCTGTTTTTGTTTGCATCATTTATAACATTTAGAAGTTCTGTATCGCCTCTTTCAGAAGTTTGAATTTTTTTTTTTATTTAAATAATTATAGAAGCAAAGATGAAAAAACAAAACAAAAAAAAAATGAGGATTTTCATGTCATTAGGCTCAATGAGTTCAACCTTGCCAGCCGTACTGCTAAGACCAGTTACAAATATTGCTGATTTAAAAAAAAAAAAATATCGGCTCTGGTGAGCTTGGTCTCTATAAAAAAAAAAAGGCCTGGTCATAGTCACAAATCATTTAAAACTAGACAATTGACAGTAACTTTAAAAAGTCATTTGAAAACAAATACTCAAACACTGGGAGCTTAAGTGGGCATAGACTGTATAATAGAAGCTATGAAGTACAAATCCATAATAGGGAAATTCAGAAATGGGTAAGCTATAATCAGCAGATTGCACAGTTTCACATTTGATGATCCTTTTCTTGATTATATGTGCTTATTGCTAAAGAAAATCATTTTTGTACGATAAATAGAAACCTAGCTGGCTTCTGACGCAACTTTCCCAATCTTTACTCACAAAAAACTGTTTGGTGGTGCTGTAATCAAGTAATCCACTAAAATCTCTTGAAACTGTCAGATCATCATGGCAGAATCCTCCTATAGTTTTGATTTGGAATTGATGCATCAAATGTTGCAAGTATGTTGGTCAACCATTGTATTGTAGCAGAACAATAAGACCTGACCCTTCAAAAACCAACTAACAATAATTAAAGCATTGACTCATACAGGTCCGCCTATCAATTACCACTTTTTCCAGGCCTTACATGCATATACACACCAGCAGGTAGGCATTAACAGAAAGTAGATTATAAATATTGCTCAGTAGTTTCCAGTGACCCTAGTTTTTATTGTGATTTTTTTTTTTTTTTTTTAAATCATCTCACCCCAAGCAAGGCATTCCACTGCCACTATTGCGCATGGGGCTACATAAGGGAAGGTAAAGAGGAGGAGTGGTTAGACATAGGGAATGTCAGGAGGAAGGTGACAGATGAGTAAGGATAGCGAGGATGAGGGTTGGGCAGATGGGAAGAGTGTTTGATACAATGGGAGCAGGTTAGTGTGTTAGGAGGTGTCTAATGACCTTACATTTAAACTCCTGGAGATTGTATTCGTCGGGGAAACAATCGTGTGGAAGAGAATTCCACATTCGGGAAGTGCGAGGAAAGAAACTGTTGGAGTAGAAGTTGCGGTTGCATTTTATCGGTTTCACTGTAAAAGGGTGGGATCTAGTTGCTAATCTAGTATCTCGTGCAAATTCGTATTTAGGGGGCACCAGTGATCTAAGTTCATCGGAGCAGGAGCCGTGAAAGTATTTATAGAAGAGACACAGGGAAGCCACATCGCACCGGTGGGAGAGAGTCTGCCAAGTCGGTATCTATCACATTACAGACCCTCCTCTGAACCTTATCAAGAAGCCCGAGGAGAATAGCAGGGGCACCCGACCAGATATGGCAGCAGTATTCAATGCACGGGCGGATGGTAGATTTATATATGTGCAGGATAGATTTAGACGGAAAAAACTTCCGGGTCCTACACAGAGAACCGACTTTCATAGCAGCAGATTTAGCAATGGATTCGATATAGTCATTCCATTTGAGGTCCGCTGAAAGTGTGAGACCAAGGAGGCGTAGTGTTTTACTCTCTGGGAGGCAAGCCCGGTCCATGCGAATGGGAGGTAGGTGAGATTGTCGATGATGGTTAATTGATAGTAGCTTCGTTTTAGAAGCATTAAAATTTACGAGCCATTTCTTACCCCAGTCCAATATAGATTGGAGGTCTTTTTCAATCTCGGCTGCGAGGTTAGCTTTGATGCCTACACCAGATTTTTGTAGGAGGCGAGAGTAAACTGTGGTGTCATCGGCGTACAAACCTATTTGGGCTCTTATGGAATCAGGGAGATCCATTTAATACCACCTTCATTGTGCAGTTAGAGAGGAATGACTGGATTAGTCGAAACAAATGTCCAGTTATACCATAGCTCCGCAGTTTACATAGAAGGCCAGCATGCCAAACTCTGTCAAGCGCCTTAGATATATCCAATGCAATGGTTCGGGCTTCGCCATTCCTGTCGAGTGCCTGGTATATATACTCGGTGATGGTCGTTAGCATATCGCCAGTAGACCTGGTGAAGCAGAAACCATACTGCTTGTCCGAGAGGAGCCTGTGTTCTGTGAGGTGCTGAATGAGCTCGGCATTGATAATTACGAGCTGAAGTGAAAAGGCGCCTGTTTTGGTCCGATGCGTAGTTACGATAGAGTCGGAAGAAATGATTCCAGTGGGCAATGGCAGCCGAGCAAGCAGGTGAGAACCATGGAGACGAATTCTTCGATGGGAAGACTAAAAACGTTGTTCCAAGGGATGTCACAGAAGGAAGTCTCGGAACGAATCCCAGTCTGCTCTTTGATAGCAGTAGGATATTCTACTTGTCTGGGTTTCATGGGTCGGGCAGGAGTGGAGTGAAATATTGATGGACACTACAGTGTGGTCAGAGTTTCCCAGTGGGCAGAGTTGTCTGGTAGTGCAAGAATCTGGGATAGAAGTGCAGCAGAGGTCTAGAAGTGAGTCTCTTCTGTTAGAGTTGTTGGAGAAATGCGTGGGGAAGTCCACTACTTGCATAAGGGATTGGGTAATTGAAAAGTTCATGGTGTGGACACCAGCAGAGTCGGTGACAGCGTTCTTCAGCCACTTGGTGTGGTGGGCGTTAAAGTCACCAAACACGAATACATGGGCAGAGGGATGGGAAGAAATGGCTTTGTAGATATTGTCAGAAATGATGTCAAGTAACGAACAGTCAGGGGAGGAAGGAGAGCGGTAGAGAAAGAAGAGATAGCTAATCAAGCTGAGAAGTGAGAGGCGGGAGCACATTAAAGAATGATCTGGGGATTCAAAAGATGACACCCTAGCTAAGGGAAGGTGTTCGCTGACATAGACACCAAGCCCATGCATATGAACATTGGAGTCCTTCCTGAAGAGGGGAAGGTAGCCAGCAACGTAGAACTCAGATGAGGGGATAGAAGGGTTAAGATTAGTTTCACATAGGGCTAATATATCAGGTGAGTTATTATGGAGGAATGAATCTACGCTGAGGAAGTTGGTGCGGATGCTGCGTATGTTAGTGAAAGAGATGCAGACAGGTTTGTGTAAATTATTTTGCAATTCAAGGTTATTTTTGACTTATACTAAGTTAAAAATTTGTAAACCTCAGTCACTTTTTTTTTAAATAATTTTTTTAAATTTATCCTTCTGTAGAACCACATTTTTGTTATTTCAAGTCTATCTTTGAGGAAGATTGCCCAGCATTCATTGCCATATAGAATGACATATCACATAACAGTCCAATACTCTTTGAGGTTTGATGTTATATGATGTTAATAAACTCATTGCTGAAATGTCGTGTCATACTATTGGCGCTTCTTTTGACTCAAAGTTATCTTTGAGCTAATCTGTGATTTTTGTAATTCAAAATTGACATTTATTTTGTTCCAACCTGATATAGAAATTTTTAATTTATAATAGATCTTGCAAAAACATAATTTTCCTTGAAAATTGAAACAATTTCAGCAATACATGTTTCATAATGTCCAGCAAATGTCATGGCTACACTATCCCTTCTTTTGTGTGCCATGTCCCATCAGGACATGGGCAATCCTTGACCTCCACTTACTCTTATCACTTAATTCTTATTCTTTTTGTCTCTCCCCAAACCCAGTCTGTCATCCGCTTGCTCATGCCCATCAAGTATGTCTTATATTGCTTTCCCCTCTCTTCCCCCCTATCCATCCTATAAGTATTAGATTCTCAAAGCTCTCCCTTCTCATTATGTATCCCAGAAACTGCAGCTATCTCTTCCTGATGCTAAGTATAAGTTCCCTTTTCCTTTCCATCTTCTAAAACCTTGTTGTTGCTCCCATGTTCAGTCCATGGTATTATCAGTATCCTTCTGTAGAACCACATTTTTGTTATTTCAAGTCTTTCTTTGAGGAGATTGCCCAGCATTCATTGCCATATAAAATGACATATCACATAACAGTCCAATACTCTTTGTTTTCAACAAAATTTTCCTGTCTCTCAATACTTAGCTGAGCTTTTCAAATATGTCCTTGGCTATGCCAATACGCCTTCAGATCTCAGTCACACTTTCTGTCCTCTGTCAGAATACTACCAGATATTTAAATTTCTGCACCTGCTTGATTTTTTAGTATCCCCAATCTATAGTTGGCATTTTGACTTCTCTTTTAGCTCATAACCATGCATGCAATTTTCTTGTAGTTTATGTTTAGTCCTTTATTCATGATTTCCCTTGCAGAGGAGGCCCAGTATTTTCCTTTCCATCTCTGCTATCAACACAATCATCTGCATATCCGATATTGTTAAGATAGTGGCTGCCAATAACCAATCCTGGCAGAACTTCTAGTTCTATTAGAATTGCTTCCCTATAGATCCAGTGAGAAGACACACCCTTGTCTTCCACCTCTTTCTATTTTTGTATATCTGCTGAACTTATTTCCTGTCGGTATACAGGCAGTTTGCTGCCAGTATAGGTTGGTTGATTATTCTAATGTCTTCCCAGAGTATGTTGAAGTTGACAAGCATCTCTATCAAGTCTTTGTGGCACACTGTCATCCTAAGACAATTGAAAAATGATCCTTAAACCAGTTTTGAACTACTTGTGCTTAATGAAACCGTGTAGTATCCTGCTGGAATAAACCATCATTGTTGTGATACATGAAAACCATGAACGAGTGCAAATGGTCACAAAGCAGTCACAGATATCAATAGACACAATCCATGCTACTTTAACACACTCCACACCATTATGGAATCACCAACAGCCTGAATGGTGGCTTTTTGATAACTAGGGTTTGAGTCACACCCAAAATCTATCAGCCTGAAACACCTCAAATTCTGACTCAGACTATACCAGAGGTTGCCAATACTCCAGAGTCCAATTAGCAATGTCACAAGCCTAGATAAAATTTTGGCAATATGATGTTAGCAGAATCACCCTGGTGGGTCTTCTGCTCCCACAGGAGCAAAAAAAAAAAAAATTTTAAATATGCTGATATGACCTGCTAGATATGCATCTAGTATCTCCTGTATTGAATATAAATCTGATTTGAATACATGCCACTTGTCTGTTACCAGAGACAATTCTATCCAGATTCTGGTCAGAATCATTAAGACCCCTTGGTTGGCCAATAAGTTGTCCATGGTGGGCAGAAATGCCTTCCATCAAGTATTTCAGGTACACATCACACTGCAAACAGATGGATGTCAAATGTTTCCACAATTTCAGAAATAGATTGTCCCATTCATGACATCCATTAGCATACCCTGTCCAAACTAACACACACTATCTTGCCATAAGCAGCCAAGCCAATGTCCACACTAAATCATTAGGTCAGAGTACAACTGATATAGATTTGGAAATTTCCACATCAAGGTCTGGTGGTGCTACCTATCATTACCTTTACATTCTACCAACCCATGACTCTTGGTACATCATTTCATACTGATTTAAGTTTATGAAGATATATCAACTGAAAGAGATAATTGGAGAAGTTAAAGAAAGAAAAAGAAAACATGATAAAATAGTTTAATAAAAAATGTCATTTCAATTCTATCTTAACACAAAAAGCTTCATGAATAGTCAACCATTCAAGTGAGTGTATGTTTTGGGACTAAAGAATTAATACTATTTTATTCAGATTAGGGCACCTCAACGTGGTGTAATGGTTAGCAAACTTGTCTCGCTAAAACTTATTACAACTGAGTAGTGAGCTTGATCCTCACTGGGTGTCCCATACTTTGGGCCTTGTGCCACATCTAAGCAGCACTTAGAAAATCAACTATTTTATTCAGATTAACATCTACTTAATAAACTTCCAATCAGTTAAAGCATCTGTACTCTTACTAGGAATGATAGTGTCAATTTACCTTACACAGACCACCAGGTGTACTTTCTGACATAAGAGAGATAGTGTCCTGAGTTGGGGGGATGATCTGTGGTGACTGCTGTTGCAGCTGCAATTGTTTCAATCTACCATCCAGCTGTTGATAGAAAGGATTTGGATTGTGGACAGGAGTTGACTGGGGCAGGGGTACTTTTGGTGGTTGGAAGATCTTCGTAGCATCGACTTTCTCACCTAAAAATGATTAATATATACACATTGTTTAAATAAAATTTTTAAAAATTAAAAAATAATATTGTACAGCATGCATTTTGTTTTTCAACTTATAGAATTTCCTTTGTGTAAAAACATAGTTCAATAATTTTTTTAAATAATTTATCTAAGATCTCTATAAAAGTTTGTTGCATATAAACAAGCAGTAAAACAGAATATTAGAAGATATACATGTAAAAAGTTAACTAAAAAAGAACTTACCTAAACTACAAAGTTTAGCAAAAGAGCTCCACAACAAAGGATTCAATTTTAAACTTTTTTGATAACATTCTGAGGCATTGGCAAACCTTTCAGTTTTACTAGAAAAAGAAAAAGATATGAAATTAGGTAGGTTATATTTAACGAATTACTAAAGTTACATTATGTAATAGATATGGTCCTCGTTATCTACAAAGCAAAACTAATATATACTAATTTATCCAGCAAAATATTATACATTGCATTCCAAATATGATATCCATATCAATACTAAATTAAAAATAAATCAATGTCAAATTCTAGGATTTTGTGCTCTTAAGTTTTTAGTATTTATATTTATCTGTAATAGACCAAAGATCTAACTACATTTAGGTCTTTGGTATATTAAAGACATAGCTACTGTTAAGTTTTCTGCTTACAAAGCCAAATTGTTATTTTCCTGTGTTGCCAAGATTCTATAAAAAGCACAAAAGAGTCACAATGCTGATGAAAAACTTTTTGCAGATTTACATAATCTGAATTACAAGCATTTCAAATAATTATAGGAAAATGGTAAACTGGGAACCAAAGTTTTAATTTTAAGTTTCAGGCAATAAGTCAATAGAGTAAAAAGTTTTCAAAATTGACATTAGACAATAGTAAAACACCAATGTAGATAAATGAACAGTTCAGAAGCATGAATTTAAAAAAAAAAAAAAAAAAAAAAAAAGAACATTATCACTAAAGCTTTTCAAAAATACACACTCCATTCATGATTATGCCCGTTAAATGCACGAGTGTTTTTTTTTTTTTTTTTTGTTTTTGTAACCCAGGACATTTTTGAAGAAAATATCTAGCCAACATAATTTAATCATTCAATTGATCCTCTAATATTAAAATCAAGGGGAAAATAAAATATAAAAGCAAAGTTAAAAAAAAAAAAAAAGAATTTGTATAAATTAAGTAAACAAACAAGTTAATAATTCATTCAGCAGTTAGTTGAGTGCCATACGTGGTACATGATTGGGTTATCATGTTTTGAAAGAAACATAACTGATTGGGCAGATTTTCCCCACAGTAGGTTGCCATTACCTTCTGGGTTGACTGGTTGCCAACCAAGGCTATAGAACCTAATTTATCCTATTATCTAGCCAAAAGATGGATTGAAGAGACAGACTAATAACTTTCCCAAGGGTATTTGTACGTAAGTAAATTCAACAGGAATTCAAACTTGGCTCTGATTTCTCCTTGAGCCGATATCCACTGCACCACAACACATACCCAATTCAATTAACAAGCAATCCTAAACTCCAAGGTTTTTACTTGAAATTTTAAAAGGACAATATGATCACATGATACAATGTAATAAAAATTATGTTTTTTTATTTGTATCTATATCTGAAATAAATAGCCAAGTTGTATTACCTATAAAGATGACCCAATAAACTGAACACATGGCATGCCACCGGACCATATTCTACTTCTATCTCCTCGAAAGTCTTGCTTTTGGAGACAGCATTTCCAACCAGTAGCTCCTCTGCTTCAGACAGTCTGAAAAATAGTAAAGTGTTTTTTAAACTTAAGCTTTGCTATGAATTAGGCAGCAACACAATTTACTTTTGCAATTAGAACAAACAAAACCGACCTGACATCTTTCATAAATTCATGACAGTAAATTCATACCAATGTCCCTTAAATAAAACATAAAATTAGTAGAATTAGTTAATTTTTTTAAAGTGATATAATAAATCATAATAAAAAAATCAGTAGATAAGTTAATGCTATGTTTAGAGTTTACTGACAATACTTGAACAAGTGATAAAAACCAAAATTTTAAATTACATGACATTTTTAAATAATAAAGCAAGTTACCAAGGATAAAAAATAAATATTGACAAAATCTTAAATATACTACAGCCAACTACCCAAGCAATATAAATTAAACAAGATCAAAAAAATAAAATCATGCAACTTAATGATGATTCAACAGCTACATATTTGGGCAGTAACACAGTTCATCAATACATCAAAGCCTCATCAGTCAGTTACAACTGGCCTCATCTAAAGATATTAAGTTTTATATTAAATGCATTAAATGTTAAGCTTCTGCAAATGAAGATGACTGAGCATAGCTTATTCCACATTATCAAAAAAGATTTAAACTGGTTACAAAACATTACAACTAGCAAGATATAAACATTATAATTTTCAAATTTATGTTAAAAAAATAAGTGAAAAACAAGCCGCGTATAAAAACAAAAAATGGTGTATTACAAGCTACTTTAAAA
Source organism: Ascarosepion bandense (assembly GCA_037127315.1). Lineage (NCBI taxonomy): Eukaryota > Metazoa > Mollusca > Cephalopoda > Sepiida > Sepiidae > Ascarosepion > Ascarosepion bandense. Next base: position 2,709,117 of record JBBBDQ010000224.1, on the reverse strand, counting down.
ACATATTATACAATACTTGGCTGCCTAGAACAAAAGTTTTATATTAACAGACTTACACAAATTTCTATCACTGTCCATGAATAATTTAAGAAAATGTTTATCCAAAACCAGATAAGGTTATATATACAACTGTTTAACTGAAGAGTAAAAGCTTAAGAAAAAATGCCTAACATGATTGTGTAGTTTTGCAAACATAAAAAGAAGTCATTTTCTTTTATACAAACTAGAAATAGTATATACTGACATTATGCAGTAGTTTATAGACACCTTAATTTCAATAACTTTTTTTAATTGTTACACTCCAAGCAAGGCAGTACTGGTGCCCAAGGAGTTGCAGTGAGAGAAAGAAAAAAAACAGAGAACAAGTTATCATTGATGTCAAAAAAAGGCCAAGAGAAAGTTTTAAATCAATGATATTGCACTTTAACTTTTGGAGATTGTAGCTATCACAGAAGCAAGCAAATGGAATAATAATTAGAGGGGTCAGATGGCTGGCCAGAGTTTTTAAAAACAGGAACTACAGAAGAGGATTTTCAACAAGCAAGAAAACAGGAAGCAGTGAGGCAATAGTTATAAAGTTTGGAGAGGACAGAAGAGTATTCAGAGGCACATTTCTTTAGGATGATGACTGGAATACCATCACCTCAGCTAGCCTTATGGGAGCCAAGCTTAGAAATTATATCAGAGACCAGGGATGGGGTTATGCATACATCACTCAGTTGATTCTCTGTTCTAAGTGGGAAGTCGGGTGTGGGCACTCTAAAGAGTCAAGGGTGGTACTGGAAGAGAATTTTCAGGCAAAGCACTCAACCTTGTCCATTGTGGCAGTGAGGACCTCAAATTGATTGAATAAAGTGGAGAATTGAGGTTTGCTGTTGTCAACACACTTTCGCAGAGCTACCAGTAGTCTTTGAATCCAAACTTGCAAGATGCTATACATTGCTTCATTCTATTAGCAAACAATAGCTTAGCATCATTTAAAACACGCTCACATTCATTCCAGGCAACAACAAAAAGGCACCTACTGTAGCCAGATGCATTGTTACAGAAAAGCTGGAAGTGATTCCTGTGCACAATGGTAAATGAGCAAGCAGGAGAAAAAAACCAATATGATGAACAACAACAGAAATCACATACTCAAACAGAAAATATATTAGAGAAACACATAGTATCAAAATGACAATTGAGAATGAAGCAAAGATTGCAGTAAAAACAAAAGTAACCTAAGTAAGGATATGAAAAAATGTATAATTAAGTGGAAGCAGTTGTTATCAGCTTCATAACAGAACAATAAAGATAACTACTATATTTTCTTTAATTCAAGATAACTGTTCTTTTTCTTAAAAAGAAATTTCAAAGATTTATCCTGTACCCTAAAAAGTTTTTCATTAGTTTAAAAGACAAAATTGGGGTGCATCCTTGATGTAGGGAAATATAGTAAATCTAAAAATATCAATTATAAAAGGTAATTACAAATTTATATTCATTTTATGCTGCTTACATAGACAAGATCCAAGTTTGTTTGAGCTTGATAGTACACAATACTGAACAAATTACTTCATACTATCTAAAGAAAAAAAATTGCATTCAAATCTTGAGCAAATTGTGCAAGGATTCAAATAGCAATATCCAATATAACCTAAATACAGTTTAACATTTTTATATGCGCCATGTCCCATGAGTGATCATGGCTCTCCATAACTTTCTATTCCATCTTTCTACTATCCATCATACTACCTGTTCTATCCATTTTCACAAGCTTTTTAGCAAGAGAAATGGTGAGTAACTTACCTATGTTCTGAAAGTGTCAATTTTTCTAAGCTTTCTTTTCTCCTAAAAATGCCGACTGTCTCTGATTCTAATTTTGTCATTAATTATCTTCAAGTAATCTTAATTTCAAATTAGATCCTTTTCTAGTAGTCAGATATATCTCAAACCTATAGGTGTAAAAAAACAAAATTATCATACTGTATATAAGTACATCATACGAGACAGAACATTCAAAGAGTCATAAAAAGAAATATCAATCAAATGGCTGCACAAAAACAAATAAAATAAAATCATATATTCACCACTTTCATGCTAATGAAATCTAAATTATATCAGAAAAATTAACTCAAATTGAAGAACATGTTATGCTTGTATTGTCACAGGCAAAGTAAAGTTTGTAATTTTAACTTATTTTTCATATGCACAAGTTTTAACTTTGAATTTGCAAAGGGAATCAAAAAAATTAAAGGAGAAAAGGTGCATAAACTGACAAACATTTTTTTTTAACTAATCCCTGATCTGTCAATAAAGCAGCTTAATAACAAAATAGCAAAATCCATAATATTTAATACTTAAATCTGAAAGAATTACATAATACTATAACTACTATAGCTATATAGGTGCTAACTCAGAATAAGAAATTAGCAAGCCAAATTTAAATTCCAGTGTTCATTTTCACAAAAACATCACCAGGATATGTACGAATTTCTCTCTTCTCCCTCTAACTTTAGGTTAAATAGCAGAGCAAACTGGATTCTCATCATGGTCAGTAACCAGTTTAGGAGAAAGAAAAACTCAATTTAAAACTTTGTAGCTCTCACAAGGCCCATACTATGCAGTCAATGAAAGGATTGTAGAGTTTACAATGGCACTATGACCCCTAATTGCAATCAATGTGATAGTGAAATTTTAGCGAATGTTCCCTATTTATTTGGTAATGAAATTCAAATTTCTGTGCTGTCTTTAAAGAGTGTGATTTTAGAGAATTTCAAATTTAAATGAAAGCAATTTCTTTGCTTGGTAATCAAATATTTATTACTGGACATTTAATGAAAAGGAATGCCACCAAGGTTTATTCTCTGGACACTCCTGGATTAATATTTATACATTAAATTTATCACCAATAATTGGAGAATAAAAATAAACCATCTAAAATCATTTGGCAGTTGTCTATAGCAAATTGAATGAACAAATGAAAGTAACCTGGGATACATTTTATTACTGCAAGACAGTGCAGTAACACAGCATATAATAATTTAGATTACCAACCTCTCAAACCACCCAGCCATTTCAATTCTGTTCCCATGTGAGAGAAGTATAATGACTGTAGGAGCAATGTGATGGTGTCAGCAGCAGCAAAAGAGGTTTTAATATTAGCAACAATAGTAGTGTGCAACTGTTACTTGTGTACATCCATAGACGATATATGTTAGCAGGTTTGCTATAAAGAAACAGAAATGGCTGATTCTCAGACTAATATCTGTTACTTTCTTAAGTGTGTGGGGGGAGGGGGGGGGGGGGGGGGGGGGGGGGGGGGGGGGGGTGTAATCAGCATAAATTTACAAATACTACTCGCAATTTTTAACCGATAAACCAAGAGGAAAAAATATGCCTATTAATTACAAGAAAGTGTGTGACACTAAATATGGTTAAACTAACTAAAATGCCATTTCCCAAAGATCAGAATCACAAAATCAAGTGGCATCTACAGAAAAGTATCAAAGGAAAAAAAAATGTTGGCAAAAAGTCTAACAAAATAATACCTATAAAAATTCCTAAACATCTGAAAAGTGTAGTGCTTAGATACAAGTGGAGATGGTTGACATTAATTCTTTTAAAGACATCAGATTTTCTATATGGAAAAAGTTTCTTGTCAGTAAAATTACATGTCTGAAACGTCTTCTTTTGCTACAATGGAAACTGTATAAACTACTTTAGGTACTGGTTTTATTGATTGAAAAAGGTTTTTGCTACATTTTTCAAAGTTGTTTATTCCTGGCATTTTCAAAAGGTGAGCAATTATATAACTTTATGCAGGTCATAAAGAATAAGTAAAAATGTCTATATAAATTCATATACATTTGATTTACCATGTTCAAACTAATATGTATTTTTCTACATATTAAACAATGTTTCTCTGACTATTAAGAATATTTGAAATCAAAAATAAAGGAAAAATTTGAAACATTTTACATAGTTCTTGTACTTTTTAATCTTATAATAAAATCTGAAAAATTAAACACTTGAGTTGATTAAAAGTTTGTTTTCTTTATTTCATGTGCATTATATATATATATATATATATATATATATATATATAGTGAGGTAAATTAATAAATATACACATGAGGAGGGTGTACATATGTATATTATTATTCAGGTGTTAATAAAACAGTGCCATAAACGTAGGATTATATAAATAAAAACATTTCGTTAAATACGACTGACAAGGAAGAGCTTATTAATTTTTTTATTTAATTTTTCCAGTATTCTTACAAGTTTCCTTTTCGCTGGAGATAAGATATGTAAAAATGTTCCATGATTTTCGACTTTCCAAGCACTTTCAGCTTCTTCACAGGCCATTTTCAAGGATGTTATATTTTTTCTTTTCCCCTGTTGTTATGTTCCCATGTTTGACTAATGCAATTTTTCATTTTAGTGGGGTATTTTTTGTTTTTGAAAAGGAGAGTTTTTAAAGTTGTCACATGATACATGTGATGGGCATCATATGAGTGTCTATTTAAAAAAAAAAAAAACTATCAAAACTCCTTTTCCACTGTTAAATAACATAAGGTTGATGGTAAGAGAAAATTGTTTGATATATAGTGCTTCTCTTATAGCAAGGTGCCTTTGATATTATGATTTTAAATAGTATTTTTATATTTTCAATTTATATTTCACTATTATTACCAGATAGGTGGCATCTACTCATAGTAGTAGTATGGGCAATATAGTTAATTGATTTATGACAACAATCAATCTTGTACAGGGTATTGAAGTTCATATACTATATTAGTCATCATTAGTTTAGATTCAATAGGGTTATTATTACTAGAAATAACAATGTTTGCTGTCTTCCATTTTTTACATTATAAATTTTACATGTTTTTGAGGAATTATGGCAGAAATATGGTGTTTAATAATTCCTTGTATAGAAAATTTGTCCTGTTTATAAATTAATGTGCATTTGACTGCAATAAAATATGCTAATGTTTTCTTGTGTTATTTTTAATGCTAGTGTCATGTATTTTTTGTAAGAATAATTTTATTTGTTTATCAATGATGTAGTTGGGAAAATTATTGTTGACTAATGTTTGTTTTATATTTTAGTTCACTCAAAAATATTGTTTGGAAGGGGGAATTTTGATATACTCTATTTAAGAAGTTTGTTATGACTGCTATTTTATATCTTTCTGGGCACTATTATAATTATGAAGACAAGAGTTCTTACTGGTGGGTTTCTTATACAGATAAGTGATAAATTAGTTGGTTTTTAGCTCCATATTAACATCAAGAAACGGGATTTTGCTCATAAGTGAATTTTAGTGAGGAGTTATTTTCAAAATTAAATTTTACATTTGTTATTTCGTCTATATTTTTTTTTTAAACAAAAATGTTGCCGACATACCTCGTGTAAATCTCCGGTTTGGCGGTTGTTCTAAACACTTTGTTTTTGATATGCGACATGTAAAAATTTGAGAAAGTAGGACCCAATGGGTTTCCCATACTGACACCATTAGTTTGTATGCAGATGTTACCATTATGGTCTGAAAATGGAGTTTGTTTGGTGTACGCAGTAAGTAATTTCTGAAGAATTGCTGGTTGGATTTTTGGAGGGAGAGATGGGTGTTTGTAAATACAGTCGCTAATTATATTCAATATAATTTTAGACTTACCCCACTTAGATATATCAAATAGTTATGTATAAAAATTAAGAATATTTTCGAATACAGGTGTCCCTGAAGGCTCTATTCTAGGTCCTATGCTTTTCCTTATCTACATTGATGATCTCCCAGGTATAAGATCCCAAGTAGGCACATACACTGATGACACTACGTTTTACTCTCGCATCAATCAAAAATCTACCGAGGCTGAGAAAGCAAACCTCGCTGAGCTTGAAAATGACCTCCAATCTGTGGCGGACTGAAGTAAGAAATGGCTCATGAATTTTAATGCTTCCAAAACAAAACTGCTATCTATTAACCATCACAGACAATCACTTCTACCCCACATCAGCATGGATCAGGCTAGTCACCCTGAAAGCAAAACACTGCGCCTCCTTGAGTTAACTCAAGCAACAGACCTCAAGTGGAATGACTATATAGAATCCATAGCTAAATCCGCTGCTAAGAAAGTTGGTTCTGTGTGTAGAGCTAGGAGGTTTTTCCTGTCTAAAACAATCCTGCACATATATAAATCTACTATCCGCCCATGCATTGAATATTGCCATCATGTCTGGTTGAGTGCTCCTGCTATCAGCCTAAGTGTCCTTGACAAAATCCAACGGAGAATCTATAATGTGATCAATCCCGACTTGGCAGCTCAAATAGTCACTTTCTCACCAGCGCAATGTGGCTTCCCTGTGTCTCTTTTACAAATACTTTCACGGCTTCTGCTCCGATGAACATAGCTCACTGGTGCTCCCTATATATGAATTTACACGAGCCACAAGATTAGCAACTAGGTCCCACACTTTTACTGTGAAACCAATAAAATTTAAATGCAAATTCTACTCCAGCAGCTTCTTTTCTCGCATTTTCCGACTAAGGAATTCCCTTCCGTTTACTTGCTTCCCCGACAGCTACAATCTCCAGGAAATTAAATGTAAAGTCAATATTCACCTATCTCACTAACCTGCATCCTCTCTCTCATGCTCCTTTCTCCATTCCACTCCCCCATCATCAGTATTCTCATCCTTCTCTCTTACCCACTTTCTGACCTGACACCCCCTAAACCTGTCACTCTTTCTCCTAACTTTCCACCTATGTGACCCCCTGCAAAACAGTGGCAGTAAAATGCCTTACTTGGGACGATATGATTATAAAAAAAAATATTTTTTGAAAATATAAAAAGGTTTTTTTCTGTACAAATATTCCATCTACTTTTGAATTAAGAAAACATTCCAAATAACATCCTTAACACAACAATGCTTAGATGGAGAATGTAATACCAGATATTTAATAATCCACTTTTTGTTCACAAAATTGAAGACAGATATTTAATCAAAATTGCAAAAAGAAAACATTATTCAGCCCCCACCATTCACTACACAAAAAGTCTAACTAGTGTATGCATAAAAACTTTGGAGGTTTTTTTATAAACTTTATAAAGTATTACAATAATAAAGAATTTTATAATAAACATGACATGCCCATTTTAACTTTTGAGTAAATCACTTAAAATAAGCTGATTACAAATTATTAACTATTAAATATTGAAATATTATATGCTAACATTTTTGTTTGCTAATGAAATTCATAGGTTTTCAAAAATTTTTATCCAAAGTATTTACCAACTGTTTACACAAGTTTGACAAAAACTGCGAACAGACTCCAACTAATTTATCTTCAGCACTTGCCAAACATATTGATTTGAGCATTAAATTGTAATTACAACAAAGTTATTTTATACTTTAGTAAACAAGTTATTATATAGGGTTCAGTAAAATAACCTCCCAGGTAAGATATTAGTGGCAATGGTGTTTTCATCTAGCTAATATGTTACCATTATCTGGGAGATATTTATGCCAAACTCTGTATTACTTATGAGTCAGCTAGAATAGGAAAATAAAATATAAGTAGCACGAAAGAATTTCTTTATTACCTACAAATAGGTCTCAGATTACAAGAAGCTTAGAAAATTATGGCAGACATAATGAAGTAGAACCACAGAAATGGTGAACAGGACTTGCCTTATTCTCAACAAAGAGCTCATCTTTGTCTGGCATGTAGGACTTTAATCTAAGAAAAGTCTATAATATCCTTGTGACAAAGAAAAACAGCAGAAAATGTGCAGAAAAAAATTCGACACCTTTTTTAAAATGCTTAAAAATGTTTATGGAAATTGAGGACAACAAACTTTCAACGATTCGTTGCCATATTCAGTTTTTTCTTCTGCATCCTTTTATTTGAGTATTATCTTCTCAAAATGCAGTACGACAAGAACTGCTATGTGTATTAAGTTAGGCTAATGAATCTTGCCTCCACATCTGGTGTAGCCAAACAGAAAAATCGCTGTCAATAAAGTCCATTGCTTTTTCTAATGACGGCAGTCAGGATCTTAGGCAGATTGGTGATCAAAAGTACATTTCTGCTGCCGTGAGGGGAAGCTTGGATTTCTACCCCCATTTTTGTTACTATGTTGCTGGCTTGACTATTCACAAGAGATTTGTAACCAAATTTCTTACTTGCAGACAGATTTAATTACAAAATTTAAATGTAAAAAGCTCTTTAAATAACCTCCCACAGTGTCTCAACTTTTCAACATCCATCGGATACCGATAACTTGTTTAGAAATGTAACAGAGCAATCTAAAATTTGCATCAGAAAAATATCTTCCATACATTTCAATAATTGAAGAAAATTACACCACCTTAATACTATGTAGAATTATCCATAACAGAGTTGTGGTTACAAGGAATTTGGTAAGGTCTGCAACACATCCTATACATGTTCAATGAGGCTTAAATTTGGCAAGCATGAGGGCCAATTAGTTTGATATCTGCACACAATAGGGTATTGTATTACTGTAGGGAACAACCCATTGCCACTGAAGAACATAGCAAGGATAGAAGCGGGTGCAAATAGATTGTAACAAGATCTGGGTATATCACACCTGACTGTTTTAGATGAAACACACTAACCAATGCCAGTCTCAGTAATGGTACCATTGGTAATCGATGGCTAGAATATCCTACTAAATTCAGTCTACACTATAAAGTATGTTGATTGATGAGTTGAGTAAATCCAGAATGATTCAGAATGTGATTTGATGCTATGTTCCCTTTCATTGGGTAGGTACCATCTTTGTCAGTCAGCAGTGGTTCTATCAATGCCACTTATATTTGTCCAGAAGTCACATATTCCTGGTATACATGCCTTGCTACCATTGCTCAAGGAAAATTTACAATTGGAATTGGATACAGAAAGCTTCATCTTTCTAGTGCCAATAATCATTCTGCAATTAACATTAAATCATATCCATATCACAAAACTGCTGCAGGTTTTCAACCTCTACACACATTCTCATCCAACAAAGTCCATTTCTACATTGGGGGTGGGGGGAGAGACTCTCCTGCCATTTCTAATTTTAGGGCATTTCAATTTATATTTTTCCTCACTAGAAACATTACTTTGGAACTATAATAAATACAAAATTAAAACTTTCACTGAATAAATGTAATTATAAGTTTTATCACAACAAATTCTGTCCTAGTAACATCAAATTTATCAGCTACTGATCTAAAAGAATTAATGAATCCTACTTGAAATCACAGCACAAAAATAGCTGCAGGAAAATGAAGGCTATCCAACTGAGATTATTACAGTTTCAAATCTCGAGAGTTCAGAAGCAGAGCAATTTCTTTATAGCCACTTCTTTCCACCTGAAAACAAAATACTAACCTATCAGTATCGAGGCAGCATTTTGCCAACAGGTACTTGCATTGCGCTGTGTGACATCCCCGAGATTGCAACAGCAGGTAAGATTGGACAGGTTTTCCTGCCCGATAGTAACATGTTGCTAGAAGATATAAAGATTCTTCATTGGCCACTGAAACAAAAATAAGAATTCAACTTAGTAAAATCAAATGTTTATTTTTCATTTATGCAAATAAATGTTATAAATATTAAGCATAAAAAAAGATTTTACAAATACAAAATGTCAATTTTAGCAGAGTTGTCACAGCAGATATTTATTAACTTTAGCACAAGTTAATTATACAGAGTTCAGTAGAATAACCTCCCAGATAATGACAAAATATTAGTGGCAATGGTGTCTTCAACTAGCTAATGTCTTACTATTATCTGGGAGATAGTTTAGGCCAAACTCTGTATTACTTATGTGTCAACTAGAATATGAAAACCAAATATAAGTAGCATGAAAGAATTTCTTTGATACCTACAAACAGGTTTGTTAAAAAAAAAAAAAATAAGTTTCCCAACTAGTTTTTTTTTTCTAACTATAAAAAGTTGATGTCAGGTAAACTATTTATAAAAAAAATAAAACTTAATTAGTTTCTGATTGTCGAGAGTCCTACAAACATCCAAAATATTCACCAAGTTAAGATAACCGATTTATAAACTTTCTTAGATTTCTATTTCAGAAGAAAAAAAAATGAGTACAGATTGAGAAAAATTTTACACAAAATTACTTGCTTGCTGATTAAATATTTTGTGCTAAATTGAAAAAACTATAAAGACGGAACAAGAACAAATGCAAGCTATTTAAGGCGTGTTTAAGGCAATAAATCTTCCATTTTATTTGATGGCAGATTGCAAGAAACTAATTAAAATGTCAATCTAATAAAAGCATTTGCAGATGACATTTTTTTACAGTTTTCATCCTATAGACAGTTCAAACCAAAATTTAAATCTTTATTTCTTAGTAGTTCATAAGCACACGAAAAGAACCTACTCTTAAAACAAAAGCAGCTAAGCATAACGAGTTTCTCTTTTCTCTTAGAGGATCTTGCTTTCTTGTCAACATTTTTCTAAGCGTATTTAATTTGTAAAAATGGTGAAAAATTTATATACATATTTTAGAGAATCACTAACATTTCCTGAAAGATTCCTTTTCAATTGCTTAAAGTTAAAACTTATGAATCAGATATTAGTGTAAAAAATTGTTTTTCAAGGTGACATTCTGAGTATAATTTAGGAGTTCCTCAACTTCTTAAGAATGGCTAAAATTTAATGAAATTACTATATTTTATAATTCATGTTTTCAAACAGTAGGAAAATGAAGAATTATTTGTTTTTTATTATTATATATATTTCTTATAATATACATCTCACTTGTTAGAAAATGGTTGGATATTACCAGAGCCATGAGATTCACCAAACAGTCAATATGTCCAAACTAACTTTAAACATAAGCTAATATATTCTAAATCATTAGATAGAATCAGGTTTTTTTTTTGGTTTTTTTTAAACAACCATTCACTTTTGACATGTAGCTACTAACAAGACACCATGACAGGAGGAATGTATGGAAATCCTTTACTGAAAGTAACAATAGGTAAGGCAGATAGCAATTGCAATATAAAATCCTCACTCATAAATCATTTGTAATCAAAAGTCTCATCGAAATTGTTTCATTACATCAAATATTATAACAGTGATTTTCAAGGTACCAATCAGTAGATGTCAACAATTTGGGCAAAGTTTACAAATGGTCTCCATTAACACTAAACCTGATCTAGGTAATTGACACCATTCAACCTTATTTCACCAATATTCAATGAAGCTAGTTGGTTTACTGGCAATTGTTTGGGCAGAGGCTTAGCTATACATTTACCCATTTACATACATTAAGTTTTTTTTTCTAAAATAAAGTAATATTGCTTTCAATGAATCTAGACTATAGAAAGATTTTCTTACACATAATCAAGGAATCAGTGAAACAGATAAGCAGTGAGGAAAGAAACTGAATCCTCTGACAATTTTGATTTCATATACATACATATTGTCAAAATTTTATTTTTCAATATTTTATCATTTTTAATATACATGGACAATTTTGCAAGAAAGATTTTTAGCCACATGTCTTTCTAGAAATGATATTGAAGAACACATCAAAAAAATTCTTAAAATTCTGATAAAATGCATCAAGATAAAGAGTGTAGTTACCTTCGGAAAAAAGCCTTTCAGCAAGAAAGGTTGCATCTGTAACTGCATAGTGGTTCAGAGCATCCCAAATAGCAGCCTGGAGAGAGATCAAAAAAAAATTTTTAATATTTGAGGAAAGCACAAAAGCAGTAAAAATTTTCAAGTACAAGCTAAAAATCTGAACCATAAATTTTAAAAAAGCAGAATTAAATCAAACAAATATATGTCAATTTCTACCTTGTCTGACACAAAGCTAAATTATATAAAATGTAAATGCAAATTCTACTCCATCAGTTTCTTTTCTCGCACTTCCTACCTGTGGAATTCCCTTTCATTTACTTGCTTCCCCGACAGCTACAATCTTCAAGAATTTAAATGTAAAGTCAACAGTCATCTCTTATCTCACTAACCTGCATCCTCTCTCTCATGCTTCTTTCTCCGTCCACTCCACTCATCAGTATTCTCATCCTTCTCTTACCCACTTCCTGACACCCCCCCATAACCTGTCACTCTTTCTCATAACTTTCCTCCTATGTAACCCCCTGCAAAACAGTGGCAGTAAAATGCCTTGACTAGGGCAATATGATTATAAAAAAAAATTTTTTTAAAAAAAAATAAAAAAAATAAAAAAAAAGACACCCAAAGCCAACTCTGCATACACTAAAGTTTCAGGTAATGGTTTGAAAATTTTAATTCAATTACAATTAAATATTTCTTGTAAATAAATTGTATCAAACTACCTTCGTAAAAAGGCTGTTGTCTACTTTCTATTAAATCAAATGGAAATTATGATTCAGAGAAGTGCAGTTAAGCAATTTATATCGGGCATAATCAAACATAATATGATAATGAAGTAATGCATCATTGTGTTCTTGGTGAAAATTACAGAAATGTAATTCTATCAACAAGTTTTAATTGTTTTCTTCCTAAATTGTTACCAGACTGAGTGCAACATCAGCTATACTGCAAAATACATATCTTTCAAGAATAAAAAAAAATATTTTTAAAATCTGATACTGAAAAATATATAAGTTTGTTTAATCTCCTGGTAAAGTTTGTTTTTAAAAGCACTACCATTTTCTCCAGAAATATTAAAACATTTTCTCAGCAAACATTTTATGTTGAATAGCCAAAGAGAAATGAATGCTTCACAATCATTCAGAAGTAAATTCGATAAATGGATGGGAGTAAATAGAAATAAATGTGTGAATTTCCTTAGTTAATAGAGAAAAGTGGAAAAAATTTAATAATAATTGTTCACAAATGCACATGAAGATGGTCCCCCTCCCAATGTCATTATGTTGCTTTCTTTCCTTCAAGTACGCTTCTTCCTGGCAGCAAACCACCATTTCTTCTCTCCTTACTGCAGCCCTCAGTGTAAATGATGTCTCCAGCATGAGTGATTATTGGTGACATCTCTCAATGTCTATCATGCGTGTGTCTCTTTTGCAAATGTCCTTTAAGTAAAGAGGAGGTTATCCTCATGCCCTCTTGCTCATGGCCAGTTCCCCATACAGAACCATTGAAATCCCTCAGTCGACTGTTGTTTCCTATGTTCTACCATCACAGAACAGCAATGCTGGAGTGTCTTTCCTAGGGCGCAGACCTGGGCAGGGTTTTAGGAGATCAACAACTGCCCATACAGCATATATCTCTCAACGCCACCAACGTTATCCTAAGGAAGATAGAGTCCAATACAGCTTGACACTGGCAGCATTGCAGGAGCTACCAGAACAAAGTTGAACATAACACTGGACTGTCTTGGAGACTCTTACTCCAAATTTGTCCTCAGAGTTTACTCCTGAAGCCTTTCTCATGATTGAGTATAGCCCCAAGGCAGTAGAGATTTCAAAGTTTTTTCAGAGTTTTCCTTCTCTTAGATGGTCTACTCTTCCAGGCTAATGAATTCCATCTCTCTCTCTTTCTCTCTTTCTCTATATATATATATATACATACACACACACAAATATATTCAAGTAGTAACCTTTCTTTTAATCATATTTCATTAAAAACCAACAAAGATTTTATTAATTTTTTATTTCATTTTTCCAGTATTCTTACGCTTCCTGTTTGCTAGAGATAAGGAATATATCTTCCATAATTATTATTTTTCTAAGCACTTTCAACCACTTCACTGGCCCTTCTCAAGGGTGTTATATTTCCAATGTCATTATTTTTCCTTATGTTTTGACTGTAGCATAATTTATTTAGTATTTTTTAAAAAGAGCATTTTTTCAAAGTTCTCACATGTGTGCAAAATAAATTATGTTACAGTCAAAACAAAAGGAAAAAACATCAGAAACAAAAAATCATTGAGAATGGCCAGTGAAGTGTGGAAAAATAATTTTACGTTACAATTTAACAAAATAATATATCACACTGGATGTTGGAGTAAAAAATTTGTCATCAAATGTATCACTAATTACTATTATTATTACTTTAAATAATACAAATCAATAAATTAGAAAAGTATAAAATTATCTAATATATGAGAGCATTTTTGTTAAAATTACTTGAAAGATAAAAGAAATTCGACTATTCTGAATCAATCATAAAAATAGTAAAAAAACTTTTCGATTCAAAACACTTTCCACAAATTTGAAAATACTTCCTCATTCATCAGAAATGTTATGTGATAATCAATAAGAAAAGAATGAATGCATAATAGGTATATGTTAAAAATGTCTGATAATTGAGAAAGATCATGAACCAATAATCAGGGATAAAACAAACATTACAACTTGATCACGAGCATAATACCCATAAAAAAACAACAGGATTATTTATATCTACATTTTTAAATTTTGTTCTTTGTAATTTTATGTATGTATATGTTCCTTTGTTTTGCTTACAGGTTCATAATTTATTTTTTGAAAAGTGTACTATTACCATTACATTTTTACAAATAAAACATCAGTTACCTTGTTCCTACTTGAAAAATTAAAGAAAACAACATCTACACAGAAGAAAATATTTGACAGTAACATATGTTTTTATTCACGGTTTTCTATTTTACCTTATTAATGGTTACTTAGTCTTCAGTATCTGCTATTATTATGTTATTCTTTTTTGTCCACCTTCAAAGCTTTAGACTACAAACTTATACTATGATCTTTTTCTATAGAAAGAGAAAATACAGTTCAATTCCACCAGTTTCTTAAGTTAATGTCCAGAAGCTTAAAACTAAACATTTGTTGTACATTGTTACTGATGTGTATCCACCAAAAGTTTTAAACTTTAGAGACATTTACAATAGTTTTCTAGATTTTGAATTCAAAAATATATCGAGTTTGTAAAGTAAAACTTGACATCTCAGGAATCCTCATTGATATAGTAATACATATAAACTTGAATGAAAGTTTTCTGGAGAAAAAAACTTATCTTTCCAATTTTGAATCTTTAATCATGTTTTTTTTGTCACTTCATGTCCAAGTAACTTTTGTTATATGATTCAAGTTTCAAAGTAATAACATATGAATGAAAATATTTAAAAAAAAAACATTTTTTGAAGTAAACAGATTACAATCTTTAGCTATTTTACAATTTTTTTCAAAAATTTCATTTAGTAATTTTCAATAAAGTTACCAATGGATGTCAACACTATATAAAACATTAACAAGATACATAAATTTGCAAGATATAAACAGTTATTGACAGAAATTATTTTGGATAATTGTAGACAGTTTTAATGGATAATATGTTGAAATTTGTGATAAATAACAAAGGAGTTTTATTAATTGTCCAATGAACAGTTATTCGCACCAAAATATTATCAGCTCAACCATTTAAACACACATATATACATATATATAAAAACTACAATCAAGTGTTGCTTCTAATAATAATTATTAGTGCTATTGGCTTTGTGAGAAAGCACTGAAGAGTTTTGGTCTGATACACTCCCCCAATTCTAAGATTAAAACGATTGTTTGGGTACTTGTTTTAGTGCATCAGTTTACTAACAATTATTGCCAAGAAATGCAAGCACTTAGTGCATTTAAACAAATTAGCTGTAAACAATCAACAGTGCCTTTTTATAGCCATCTGTTACTAATATTATTGCCAAGACTGTTTTTACATTTACATAGAATTGTAATTATTCGAAGTAAAATGGCTAATCAAAATAAGTGCTGCATAACTTATTGAATTTGTTAAACACTCTTCTTGAAATCATTGACGATGTGTCTATGACCAAAGTGAGCCTTCAGGTCAGAGGATATCAGCTATGGTCTGACCTGAAGAGGAATGGGTTCCACCAGGTTTATTTTGCCAAACAGACACTACACAGGAATGAATGCCTAGAGACATATGGAAAGAGCTGTTTAAGCGTACAGCTGTGCACTAACCATGGTTGTAGCTGGTTAAGTGTTCACTTAACCAGCTACAACCACACCCAGTCATGGAATTGATTTACAGTATCAAATAGGTGAAATATCCTTTATGAATTATAACTTTTCTCAATATAAATCTTCTAATACAAAGAGTATAACAAATTAAACTAGATGCCTTCACTCATTTGCAAAAAAAAAAAAAAAAAATGATGTTGAACTTAAAAATTTTTAAAAATAACACTTTCATCTTTCCTCTTGATAATAAACATTTTTATGATAAAACTTTGTTTTTATTAAGTTTGGGGCCTTTTAACATCATGCTATGCTCTTTTATTGATGAATGAGTGTAGGTGCTTATATCATAATGAAGAAAAAACAGAAATCTATACTGAAAACTGGGGAAAAAATCCATATTCTAAACTGAAAACAAAAAAAAACACAACATAATTCCCTAAAACTTGAAAGAGTATTAAGGAAAATGTTAAACACAAACTTGGTCTCTCAATATCAATTTGTCCCAAATCAAGCTATGGTAGATTTCAACAATGTGATTTTCTTTGCTTAGCAAAGTTGGTGAAAAAAAAAAAAAAAAACCCACTGATAGAATCCAGAATCATCTGGATATTTGGAAAGTCTAGTTCAGTAGGTAGATTAATAATTTCTATTGCCAGCTTAGTTTCTCTTGAACGATGTCTGCTTAGTTCTCACAGATTATACCCGAGGAGGACAAAAGACTGGATCAACCAAAACACTGTTAATGACAAGACTCAAATGATCAAATAATATTCAATGGAATTTTCTCTCTGATCTGTACAATTTATGTCATGTTTGATTTTTTTTATCACCAATTACTTAATTATGAGCATCATTTCACAAGAAACAACAAATGACATATCTGATACTGAAAACAGACAAGTCAGCTAATCAGAAACCTAATTAATGTTGAAGTATCAATCTTAGCAGTCAAGTTTAAGGTAACCTCTATTTAGTTCTACTCACACAAGTGGACCAGGTGTGAACTGATTAGATCAATCATAATCCACTCCAGTAATGTTAATGTCTAGATAAGAATAAAACCAATTGTTTGCTTATATTATATTAGATATTATACATAGAGAAAATCAAGTGATACTAAGTATAGCAAAGATTCAATTCATCTCTGGCAATTTTCCTTTATAAAAGAACATGTTATAATTTTCTATAAGTCTATATCACAAGATAAAATTTTCAAATTGCAAATGTAGAATGCAACCAAATGAATTTATGAAGATGAAAACCAAATATAACCAAATAAATTTGTGAAGATGAAACAAAAACAAAGGTGTACAAAAGTTATGAAAAATGAAAGAATATAAACATTTCAGTTAAAATTACAAATTCAAAATAGCACAAATACTAAAATAAAATCCAATATAAAATTACAAATTGGGCTTTACATTGCATCTTTAGACAGTTCAAGGGAAGAAACTAGTAGTGTATTTATTATGATCTTTAAGAATGTAACGAGATCATTTACTTATTTAAGAATCGATTAAATATCAATTAGGAAAATTATTTAAATTATTCATTTTAAATAATGAAATCAAGATAGATTCTTCCAAGCAGAATGAGAAGCAAAATATGTTTATAAATTGGGAACAATTATAATGCATCTAGGAAAAGTATACAGAACCCTACAATAGAATATTGAATTAATTCCTGCAGATAAAGTTTAAATTTTATGAAAAATAAGAGCAATCTTAAAAAAATAAAATGCCTAAAATTAAATTAAATCAGAAAAATATCAGACAATGCTAATCATAAAGCCGCTCATTAAATGTAAACACAGGTGACAGCATGTGTCCCTACTTTAAAGTTAGCTGAACTTATAAACAAATACACGTGTAAAACAAAGTAATGCACTGCATACTATTTTTTTTAATATACTTTGTTTTACAATTGTTACAATTTCAGCAAACACAGTGAATGCTAATACAAAATACACAAGTATCATCAAATTGATGCAAATTTCCGGCACTTCATGAAATTTTTTTTATATAAATTTGTAGCATAACTATTTAATCAGCAAAATATTTTCTGATATTCTATAATCTTGTTCCCTTTCAGATAATTTGTATAATCTGTAATTGAATGATTTTCATTTTGGTTGAAGTGATTGAACAAGGTGTACCATAAAGACTGAATCATGCTATGTAAACCTTCCAATGTGAGCCCTGTGATCAGGTTTTCATTTAAATTTTCTTCACTTAAAAATACAATTAAGTCAATTAACTTACAAAAGGACAACTCTCCAATCAACATATTTGTGAAAAGTTACCATGTAAAAATTCTGCCCTTAGTTGTCTGAATTCCTTTTTATATTATTTCCAAGAGAAAAGGAACTAATGATGAAAAAAATAGATTTTGCAATTCATGTCATTCATCAAAGTATCTTGAGATGATTTAGTTTTTATTATTCATTTACAACCGAAAAGTGTAAAAATTAGGAACTTTTATCACTGCTAACTGGAGTTTAGATTGATTAGCAAGACATCACTTGAATATCATTGACATTTCAAAATTGAAACCTCAAAAGATGAACATCCTAAAAATCACAAATAGGATTAAAATCAGTTTGAGTTTGTTAAAATCTCAGTTATAATTAACAAATGCATATTTAGAGTATATCAGCAAATGAAAACAAAATTCAGTTGAAAGAGATGAACAGATTCCAATGAAATTCAAACTAATATCAACAACTTGTTTTTCAAATAAGCCAAGATATTTGAAAGGATAAACAAATAAAAAAAAATTCAGAAAATTCAAAAGTATATTAAGAAAGAATTTGATATACTAATAACCTCACAAAATATTTTGAAACCACATTTAATATGATGAAAAACGTTTCTCCTAACATCCACTGAATTCAGTTTTGATCACTTGGTCCATGAAAATTTCACAAGAAATTAACTAAACCATTTCAGACTATTAAGTGAGAGACGAATTCAAAATACATAATTATCTAATAAACAGCACTAAGCTGTATCAGTCACTCAAACATTGTGAGTTAAATGAAGGCTCAATTCCTGGATGATGATCATTCACATATACCAGATGGGGTATTGTAATTAGTTACACTATTTACATTGCTCAGACAGTCATCCTCATCTTTACTGTCATATTCACAATGTTTTGGCCTTCTTCAGGAATTTCTAAGAAACCTTTATTTCATCCATAAAGGTAAATGTTATATGGACCACAGATCATTTGTATTTGTTCCGATAATCCCTTCACGTATAGTAGGCAAACAAGGTTGTTTTTTGAGTATTATCCCCTTACACTCTTCTATCTCAGTTTGTCAGAACTGCTAACCAGGATAGTTGTTACATTGTAGAGTACTGCTTATACTGACAATGTTCATATGTCTGAGCCACCATTTCTGACTTTTGCACAGTGTTGTAAGCAGCAAACAATCCCTTTCTTTACACTGTATAGGTGGTAGGAACTGAAGTTGAGGTATTGTCCGGTGAATGTTGGTTTGTGGTATATGGATGCCTTGAACCCATGTGCCAGAGCATACAATGGCTGAAACATGAATATGGCAACAAAGATAAGGACAACAGTCTGAATAATGTAAATATCTGACATCTGTTTGAAATTATCTTTTTTTTTATAGACATAGAATTATTTGTAATTGCATCCAAGACTAATTAAAAGATTTCCCCATCCTTTGGAAATTAAAAAGAAATATTTCATGTTGTAGACAAGATGCGTTTGTGACAGTATCTCCCAGATACACACCAAAGTTAAAGTGCTCATTTCTCATTGGGAACTATGAATATAGTCAATCATGTCAAATTTAGAGAGATCCAATAAATACCAATTATCAGAAAATGTTTCATTAGAATTGTCATATCAGCATCTGTATAATTGAAATAGTGCTAAATATTATTTACCTTTACAAAGTTTTTCTCTTTCCCTCCCAAACAAATTTAAGAGACAAAGAAATCTAATCACTATTAATTTCTGACTCATACCACTTCTTAATTTCAGTTGTTCTTCATCACAATTACTCAGAGTGTTAGTCTACAGTGCAGACTGGAAATGAATAAACTCTCAATTCTTCATTTCCAACTCAGATTAGTAATAGCCAGTCCAAGTACTTTCAATAAAAAGCAAATGAAATTAGAATGAAAGATGTACTCGATTATCTGGTAATAAAATTGAAGAACATTAATGTTTAACATTTCCATATCAGCTATTCAAACTTGTTCCTTATTACTGTTTACAAACAAGACATTTTCCTGGTATCTCTCTATTAAACTAACAAGAACTAAATAGAAACTATCCACATATTTTGTCAATAGAATGGTTAAACATCTTTTGAGGATATCATGCTGAATCAGATGACATTTGACCATCTGTGAACAAGCAGTGGTTTCACTCTAAGAGCAACCAATTTAAGTAAATATTTACTAAGCTTAGCTAGCAAATGGTTACAACAGTATCAGAACTCAAGAATTGAACTCATTACACTAACAATAGTGAACAATCCTTAATACCAAGTGGCCAAAAACCATTTGTTTTGTTTTTTATTACATAAAGATAATAAATAAAAAAATAAAAAGATTTTATTTTCAACATTAGCTGTCTTTACTGCTTGGTTTCACTATCTTCAGCCAACTTTATCATAAAACTTAATTTTTCTTAGCAAAAAACTACTCTCAATGCCTTTTGCAATATTCCAGGAAAATTAAATGTTTTTAAGAGAATTCTACAAAGATAAGCCTAAATGTTAATCTGATGAATACAACGAAGGAATCAAAACATCTCAGCCAAACTGTAAGAATCTTTGCAAAGTCACCAAAGAAATATGCAGTCTGATGGAATATTATGCCTTTACTCTTAACTATGGATGTGTCTCTCAATTGATGCTTTCTATTGGTCAGATTGAAAGTAGAATTGGTTTGAATCAATCATTTAGTTCTCCAAAAGGAACTCATAGAAGTGAGCCCCTTTTCCCAATTCCACAATATACACATCATCTTTGATGAAGACTGACTTTTGGTACAGTTGTGGCTTATTTTGTTTCCTACCATAAACTCTGGCAGTTCATATTGTAGTTTTGGCCTTTTCGGAAATTTTTAAAAAAAAAAAAATTAAGGGTCATTCCATGTCAAAACATTAGCAAAAAGTTGAAATCAGCACCCACCGACACCAAACTACTTGAGATTGAGCACAAATATTCCCCTTCATGAGTTAGGAAAAAGTGCCAAATTATTTTGTGCTTGACCTTACCGTTCTGATTTTAGGGGTGTGTAAAATTTTCATATTTTGCTTCTAAATTAAGGCCACGAAACGTCACAGAATTTCAGTGTTTTTTTTTAAATTACAAAAAAAAAAAAAAAAAAAAAGTATATACATCCACATATTTATTATTTCTGAAATTTAGTAGGAATGACACATAAGGACTGCAGAATCCAAATATCTAATTATTTTAACCTTATACCAGATAGAAAATATAATTTTGCTCACCCAAAAGAATGCCCCACCAAATCATCAATTTTTTACCTATGTAGCTTCCGGTCAGTCTGTAGAAAACGTGTCCTTTTCAATTTTCATATTTTTTTTTCCTAGCATCTACTATGACTGCTTAAGTTCTCCAAAGAATTTTGTGAGGGTTTCAAGACTACTTTAAAAGATATGACCCTACCAAATTTATAGTTTTTTTCCTATGAACGTACAGGAATTCAGTGAAAGATTGATAAAGACAATCATCCTAATGCTCCAAGACTTCTCAAATGTTCATATTGTGCTAAGTGAGTTCTCAAACTATTCAATAAGACTGTCTTTATTAATTTAAAAAGAAAATAATTTAAATATATTTTGCAGATATTGCATTTTGTATGGTACAGATAGATAGTCTTTAACGAGTGATAAACATTGACTCATGCAGGATGATCAATACTGGATAGAATATTTGTAGATGGCATTAAACATGAAATTAAAAGAAAATTTTATTTTGAATTATTTTCATGAAACAAAATAAATTTGATTTTTTTTTTTTCAAAAAAGAATGAATTTTTAAAACCTAGAATATTTTTAGTTGGCACTAAACATTTATATATATATATATATATATATATATATATATGTATTATAAATAGATAAGAAATGCTTTCAATTTCATCGCTTTTAAAAAATTATATTTTTGTACAATTTTTCAAATTTATTTTCATGAAACAAAAACTTGTTTTTCATTAAGAAAGTGATGATAAAAATGTATATATGAATATTCATAAAACACCACATTTAAAACTACACTGTGCCCTAGATTTTTTGTAGACTAAATTGTTTGAATATGGTAAGATCTGTGATAGGCCATAAATGTAATAAATTTGAAATCAGGCCAACCTGGGGAACTCTGAATGACCCTTATATGACCAGAACTGGAACCTACCTGTCTGGTCCTGAAACATCAGTCACTTACCATCCAGTATCCAAAGAGAAAGGTGGCATTTTCCTACTTGGATTTTTTACTAGCACACAGGATAATTGAAGTGTCTTTTTTCATTAAAAGATGAATTGTTCTATTTGTACTGAGCTATAGTTGAAACAAGTCATAATCTATTCCATGATAAACAGGTTGGATTAATTTCAGTTGATCATTTGGATGCAATGGATGTAAAGCTTATTACCTATAGAACAGGACTTGATGAGGATAAAATACAGACTATCTGTTACCATCACAAGCAGACCTTGTTGACCAAGTATGAGTGGCTTGAAAAGAGCTGTTGCAATCCATTTAAAAATCATAAGCAAATCAAAGGCTGTTTGAAAGCAATTTCATTGGAATTGGCAGACAAAGCAAAGGCTAAGTTGGTACTAATCCCAGGCAAGAAACTCTGCCCTAATTGCAGAATACGAATCAGCAAACTTCTTCCCGATGATGAAAAACAAAGGTGTGTATCTGATGAGGAAATACAAGAGCTTAACACAAGTACTTCTATGGAAACAGAGAAGACAAATATCAATGAATGTCTCTCTGCTATTGTAATTTCTCTACTGAAAACAAAGGGGCTTCATTACTCTGAAAAAGCTCGTTTAGGTAAGAGAAAACTTTCTTCTGTAATACAAAGTATTAAGATCAAAATCAGTAGGTCATTAAACATTGATTCTGTGCTGTTGAATGATGAACCTTTAAAATTCAAAAATGAGAGTTTAAATAAAGCTAAGTGCTTTGATAAAATGATAAGAGGTTCTTGCAGCATAAGTGAAGACTGGGGAATCAACTAAAATGAAATTACAAATCTTGACACTTGCTCCTACCGACTGGTCACACAAAAAAGTCATGGATGTATTTGATGTTTCAGAACACATTGTATGCAAGGCTTGCAAATTGTGTTTGGAAAAAGGTATTTTAGCTGTGCCAGAAAAAAGAGGCAAGTCTTTGCCTGCTGATATTGTACAGTTAGTGCAAGCATTTTAGCAAGATGATGAATATACTCGATTGATGCCAGGTAGGAAAGACTACGTTAGTATTAAACATAATATACATCAGAAAAAGAGACTAATATTGTGCAACCTAACTGAGCTCTTCAGAGCATTCAAGAAAAAGAACCCAACAGTATCCTTGGGTTTTTCAAAATTTTGTAGTCTAAGGCCAAAATGGTGTGTCCTTGTTTGTAGTGCAGGTACACATGCTGTATATGTATGCACTATCCACCAAAACATCAAACTCTTACTGGAACCACTGAATGTACTGTATCAAGATCTCTTGAAATATATTGTCTGCAATACCAGTAATAGACTGTGTATGATTTATAGGTGCCCAAATTGTCCAAAATCATCAGAGAAGCTGGAAAAATTTCTTTATGACACCCTTGAAGAATGTATTGATAATGAAAAATGGACAACAACTGACAGATCAACTTTAATAACACACAAGGTATCCTGTCAAGCTTATGTGGATTTAGTTATTTTGCAATTGAATAAATTAGCACCTCATTCTTACTTGGATAAAACACAATCCAGATATTTAAGGCAAAAAAAGGAAGATATCAGTGATAGCGAAGTTTTATTTCTTGGGAATTTTACAAATTACAAGTTTGTTGTTCAAGACGAGATCCAGAGTTTTCATTGGGGTACCTCCCAATGTACATTACACCCAGTGGTACTCTATTTTAAGCTTGAAAACAATGCAAAGTCAATGTTTTTGCATTATTTCGAGTGACAACTCGCATGATGTGGCATTTGTTTATATGGTACAGAAAAAGATTATTGAGGTGATCAAGACTAATTTGCCAAATGTAAAAAGTATTGAATATTTTACTTGCACAATACAAGAATTATAAGAACTTTGTCAATTTTTGCAACCATTGAAAAGATTTTGGACTTGATGCAAAATGGAACTTCTTTGCAACTAGTCATGGCAAACAACCATGTGATGGCATACGTGGGACAGTGAAAAGGATAGAAGAAAGTCTACAATGACCAACTTCCAAACAAATCCTTTCCACAGAGACTATGTTTGAATACTGCAAATCTGCAATTGAAGGAATCAAATTCATTCTGATTGAAAAGGAGGAAGTTGAAGAAGCAAGAAGACTCACTATAAGATTTGAAAATGCATCCATAGTTCCAGGAACAAGAAGTTTTCATCAATTTATTCTACTTGAAAGAGATAAAATAGCCATGAAACAATGTAGTGAAGATGAAAACTATGATCTAATATATGATTTGTTTATTGGGGTTGAAGAAAAACTAGTGAAATTTGTTGTTTCAGGATATGTTTGTTGCAGGAATGATAATAACATTTGGATTGGCATGGTCTTAGAAATTGATATAGAGAATAAGGACTTGTTGATTAAGTTCATGCATCCAGCTCTTCCAACACTTTCATTTTATTGGAAAAAGGATTTTAAGGATATATATTTTGTGCCATTAGCAAATATTCTGTGCACTGTTGATGTCCCTACAACACCAAATGGTAGAGTTTACCATTTGTCCAAAGTGGATAAATTATCTGTGCAAAAAATTGTATACAAAACGAACAAAAATTGTATATGAAAAAATACACAACAAAATTTGGTGCACAGCATAGTTTAAAATTTGTATATTATTTACACTTTCTTCTAAATAAAAAAAACAAGTTTTTGTTTCATGAAAATAACTGAAAAATTGTAAAAAAATAAAATAATTTTTTAAAAGTGATGAAATTGAAAGCATTTCTTATTTCTTATATATATATATATATATATATATATATATATATATGTTTAGTGCCAACTAAAAATATTCTAGGTTTTAAAAATTCACATTCTTTTTGAAAAAAAAAAGATCAAATGTATTTTGTTTCATGAAAATAATTCAAAATAAAATTTTCAAAATTTTCTTTTAATTTCATGTTTAATGCAATCTACAAATATTCTATCCAGTATTGATCATCCTGCATGAGTCAATGTTTATCACTTGTTAAAGACAATCTATCCATACCATACAAAACGCAATATCTGCAAAATATATTTAAATTATTTTCTTTTTAAATTAATAAAGACAATCTTATTGAATAGTTTGAGAACTCACTTAGCACAATATGAACATTTGAGAAGTCTTGGAGCATTAGGATGATTGTCTTTATCAATCTTTCACTGAATTCCTGTACGTTCATAGGAAAAAAAAAACTATATATTTGGCAGGGTCTATCTTTTAAAGTAGTCTTGAAACCCTAACAAAATTCTTTTGAGAACTTAAGCAGTCATAGTAGATGCTAGGAAAAAAATATGAAAATTGAAGAGGACACATTTTCTACAGACTGGCCAGAAGCTACATAGGTAAAAAATTGATTTGGGGGGCATGCATTTGAGTGAGCAAAATTATATTTTCTATCTGGTATAAGGTTAAAATAATTAGATATTTGGATTCTGCAGTCCTTATTTGTCCTTCTTACCAAATTTCAGAAATATTGAATATGTGGAAGTATTTTATTTTTTTTAATTTTAAAAATACACTGAAATTCTGAGACATTTCATGGCCTTAATTTAGAAGCAAAATATGAAAATTTTATACGCCCCTATAATCAGAACAGTAAGGTCTAGCACAAAATAATTTGGTATTTGGTATTTTTTCCTAACTCATGAAGGGGAATATTTGTGCTAAATTTCAAGTAATTCGGTGTCGGTGGGTGTAATGCCCTGGTGAATTGACATGGAATGACACTTAAATCTTTAAATATGGTCTAGTCGATTTTCTTTTCTATTTGTATGGAAGCCACACATCAAAATAATATAACCAAAATGGTGCAAATGTTTCTAAACACTTGACTTAGATATTTAGCATAAAGCTATCTTCAATACAACATTGACTATTCTCATATAATATCTTCATTTGATTGCTATCAACCTCAGCTAGCTTACTGAACCAAAGAGCATTATGTATTGAAAAGTGGGTGTCAATCTGAGGACAGCGCAGAGAATAAGAATGCGTTGGCTGGGTAATGGTGATTACAAAGGTATGGCAGCTCAGAAAACTCACTCTGATCATTCTGATGAGAAAAGAACTCCCAAATTTGTTGGTGAGATCAAGGCCATGATTAACAATGATCTCTTCAAGTCAATCAGGTCCATAGCCAATTTCTTAGCATGCAGGTAGTGCATGAAGACATTCAGCATTCCTCATAAAAGAGGAGAAAGAGCCCATTTTTATCCCAGGCCATGAAGGACAATAGAAAAGACTGTGCTACATAGCTTTTGAACAAACTCAAGCATCCCCTCCTATTAAACATGCTTTGGTTTTTCTCAAGTTGAGAAAAATTTCCCCAAAAGATGTACCAGGAGTGATGAAAACCAAATACCTAGTCAACATTATGCCTCTATTCATCTTCCCATGGGGTCTCAGACTCAACAGAGGCCTACATCAAGTGACTTGAGGTGGTGATGGTGATGCTGGCCTGACTAAATAGGGTGGCTGCTGGAAGACCCTATGTTTGGCAACAGGATTCTGCACCATGCCACACAAACAGGAGAACAGTCATTGTAGTCAGACAATTTCTGTGACCACATCATCTCTTACATCTGGCCATCTAACTCCTCAGACTGCAAACCCCTTGATTATTATGTGTGGGGACACAGTTGAGCAAGAGACCAACAAAACTTCTTGTAACACTAAAGATGAACAAAAGGCACAAATTTTGGCAGCATTCACCAACTTAAACAAGGAGACCATCCAGAAGAGATGCAGAAGATTCTAGAGCTATCTGGAGGTCATAGGTGAAGCCAATGGCAATTTTATTGAAAAATTACTCAATAATATTTCAAGATATTTTTGTGTAATTTTGATAAATATATCTTTTTAAAAATGAGATGGCAGTGTTATTTTCATTTTTGGGTAATTTTGACAATTTATCTATCACACCCTGTATAAGATGCATTTCTAACATATTTTAAAATACTTTAAAAGAACATTAACTCTTATTAAGATTTTAAAAACCAATATTATTACATTTTAATTTAAGATTTCAGAAAATTCAGGGAGAAAATGCATTTGAATATTTCAATTAATTCTGCATTATATATAATTTTACTAATCGTTCACCCAATACAAAATCCACTGAATGAGGTATAAACATAAAAAAGAGAAGGTAAGAAATATAGCTTATGAGGACATGTATAATAAATAACAGTTAACCCTAAATAAAATAGGTCAAGATTATATAAATCAGGGAAGTATCCTGTCAGGAAAGTGATGCACAAAGTAGCAGTTCCTGGGAAATTGTCCAAATGTAACTTCCTTCTTACTAATGGAATATAAAAGGAATAATTTATCACAGCGTATGTAGTATGGTGTGTCTTAGATATAAAGATCTGAATTGGTACCATAAATAAATGTAGCCTATCAGAACATGTCATGTAACATTTGGTTTTTCGAAAAAGAGTTGCAGAGTGGAAAATATTTCATCACCCACAAGACCACATAGACACTTTAAAACAGTCAAGGCTGAAAAGTTGGAACTGGGAAACACCAGTCCAGACATAGCAGTAATAATCCATTTGGGTCATTCCAGCCAATTTCAAAAGGGGTTAAAATTGATGTCTTCAAATATTTTTCAGATTTTCACCATCTTTTTACTTCTATGAGGAAGGTATTTTCTGAAAAATTCAGCTTCATAGCTCCATCCATTCTCATTTTATGGCTACCCAAAGTTTTACAGCTTGTCCACAGATTTCCAGTTATTGACTTGGTTCCATTTTCAGATAAACTTTGTTGCTAGTTTTGTTAAAGTTATTTCCCAATAATAGACCAAGAGCAGTTTAAAAAGAAAAATGGAAGCGATTTTATTACATAAGGTTAAAAGTTATTACAAGCTGAAAATCTAATAAAAGGAAAAAAAAACTAGCCTGAGAGAGGTAATTTGATGTTTATCTTATGTTTAGGCCCCTCTCAATCAGTAGCAAAATAAGGTAAGTGTCTCACATTTGCAAAAGTTGAAGTTATGGATAGTTATCAAGGGGTTGTGATCCAGCTGTTGCAAGAAGGATTTTCCTGGTCTTCAGTGGGAGAGAAAATGAAAACTTGCAATTTTGTATTTTTTCCAAATTTTGAGCAAAAATAACATGGTACAACAAGCTTGAAACCATTTAATATTACATATAAACATACACTTGGAAGATATAAAACAAAAATGTAAAATTCAAATATTGAAAAATTCTGTGAATAATTTAACCACGTTAAAAATCAGACTAATTCAAACATTTAATTTTCGATAATTCAGGATCCCAAAAATCCATTAGAATATTTTTCAAACTTAATTGCCCCTTAAGATTTATACTTTAACTTCTATCAAAAGGCAAATGGACATCTTGATCATGAACTCATTATCAAATCGGAATAAAAATACACAAAATTCTATAGAATTTAACTTTTTTGCAATGCAATGGTTTCACTTATTCTTTCAATACAATATCTTCTGCAACCAATGGTTCTTTCCATTAACTTAAATATCTTCATTAAACAATTATATTTCCTAAGAACTAATTATTTTTAATTCTGTCTGAGTAAAGTTTCAGTAATATGACATCTAGCATTAATTAAACAGATCCATCCAAGTAGTTTCTTTACTCTATACAATGTGTCACAAATTTTACTTATAGAGAATTTTTCATGCATTTTTACCACCTAGACTGGTAACCCCATCATGATCAAAGAGGGGTCCATTTCACGAGAGCTGAATTTGTCCATAAAGTTTATTTAAATATTTGAATTTTACTATTTTTGGTACACCTCTAGGTGCACATTCAGAATATATAGTTGTAACTGGTTTCAAGCTGATCACATGTTATTTAGGCTTAAATTTTGGAAAACACTCAATTTTTGCAGATTTAGTTTCTCCCATTTTAGATCCCTTAAAAACTCAAGAAAAAACTTCTTGCAACAGCTGAATAGTAATGCTTCAATAACTATCTAAAATTTACTTCAACTTTGGAAAATTGTTTGTGGAGCCTAAACATCAAATTACATCAGTAGGGGCCAATTTTCAAAATTTTCTTTTTAGATATTTAGCTTGTAATAATTTATAGATTAATGTAATAAAACCACTGTTTTTTAAACTACTCTTAGTCTGCTATTGGGAAATGACTTTACCAAGACTAACAAAGCTTATCTGCTGATAAACCATAAAACAGAAATAAATTAAGAAACAGATAAAGCTAGAAAGCTGAAAATTTCAAAAAGTATCTTTCTTATAGAAATAAACAAAATTTTTTAAAAATTCCAGACCCCTGTTTGGTCTGATATGACTCTTAAAGAGAGCATTTACAAGGTCTACATTACACAAAAAACTTGAGAATAATCATATTTTCCAATCTAACATTCAATTTAAGTTGTTCAGCATGAATACAGTCATTTCTTTTATTTTACATATTTTGTTATGGTAAAAATAAGCTTTTCAGGTTATGGATTTTATAGTTTTATACTTACAAATTTAAGCTGGGTCATAATGTTCTGATAAATATAAATTCTACATTTGAAATTCAATGCTGCTAGTGAATAAAAAATGATTTTGTTTCAATGTTTGAAAGTGAAGTGAAGTTGAGAGAAATTAACCAAAGCCATCAGTGAATACAGATTTGAAGATCTGGCAAAAAAAAATGTGAAAACCTTAGTTTACAAACTTCAATGTAATTATTGGAACCATTTCTAATCACCTATGAATAATTAACACAAGAAGAAAAAGCTCAAGTGTGTTCCAGTTGAATGAGAAAAAAAAAAAAGTGTATAAGATTAATTTAATAAAGTTCGGCAGTAAGAAATGAATCCTTACAACCTACCATCATGAGAGTTGAAAAACACCATGACAAGATGAAAACAAAACACTGAAACATCAACTGAAACTGTACCAGTATCACTGGAAGGTTGAGGATGAGTTGGTTGATTTTACAACATCTAAATCATTGTTGCATTTTCACAAAGAACTCAAATGATGTTTAAACTCAACTCAGTAATAATGGCCAACCAGACAAGTCCCACTAATCATTACCTCCATGCCAAAGAGCCTAGTTATGATGAGCATTTTTATGAAGAGCAGGAGGCGTTGTATCAATCATGATTTCCAATGAAGCAACCAAATAATGCAGAACTAAGTATGCTGTGTCATACTTAGTAAGTTAATGTTTTCACAATAAAATCAGGATTAACAAACTGATGTTTGTTACATTTTCAGACTATACTTACATTTATATATCATGTGAATTTCAACTTATCTGTTTTTGTTAAAAAAAATATTTACAATAATTTAAGTGGAGTAATACTTGATTATGCAACTCAAGGATTGTTCATATTGGAAATAATATAGTGTAGGGATTGATATTTATTTTTTTTTTAAATTCAGTGATGTAAAATCTACCATGGGTAGGAAGAAAGATATCTCAAAAATAAAAAAAAATTTAAAAAAACACAATGATATATTACCAATATCTGAGTATTTAAAAGAAAGAAAAAAAAATAAATCAACCATTCTCATCAAAATAGCTTTAATAAAATTGCTGTTTATATTATATTTCATAATATAGATATGTTTACTTATAAAGTACTAAATAGAATTTTATGGCAATTTTTACAATTCAATCAAACTGGAAGCACAATAAAAAGAATTATGAAAAAAAATTAAACATCACAATTATTTTTTTAAAAAACGTTGAAATATCAGCAAGAGCAAAATACTAGCTTTAAGATAGTGGTGAAAACATTTAAAAATTTTAAGATAAGCAAGAAAATATTGAAGTATAGACAAATACTGAAGCAAGAAAATGTTAAATGAAGTTCGTATTAAAAAAATGTAAACAAAGAGAAAAGATGCTGAATATTAAAAACATCGGCTAAAGACATCATGAAAACAACCAAACACCTAAATAAACACCAGAAATAAATATTAAATTGAGCAAAATAGTACATGAAAATTGATTTTTCAACAGTTTTAATGAATATAGAACTATATTGGATGGACTTGATGATTTGAGTTAAAAGTTGGGTTCTTAGTGAACCAACACAGTGGGAAGATAGAGTAATGTTTTGGGCCTTCAAAGTTAATGACAATAAAATAAATGCAGAAAATTATTCTAAGTTTTTGGACAAATCATTTATTGAGTGGTGCAGGTCACAATCAAGAAGCTAAAGAGTATATAGATTCATGCAAGAGAATCCAACTTCACCTTCAGAAAAGCTGACTTGCTCACATTGCCAAAGAAAGATTTCAAAGACATCAAATTAAAATGATCAAGTCACCTGAACTTCCTAATATGGGTTCTTTTTTCCAGAATCTATACTGCTCAACAAGCAAGAACTTCACAATCAAGCTGAAAAAGCCCTGATGAAGATATATAGATAAAAAGGAAGGGTTATATAGATCTTTAGTGGAAATATCTTAATTAAATTTCATACATTTCATTAATTTTGTTTAAAATGACTCAGTAAGTTTATGGCAAACAACCTGATACAAAGAAACAAAGCTAGTTACTAGGAATTGAAGTCATTCCAAAGTTTAAATGATCTGGTACAGATTTTTTATTATTCCAAGTGGCTAAATTTTATTCTTCTATTTATATGTCTGTACAATGCAAAACTTAATTTATAAGATTTCAAGTTGATTATAGGTGTACTGTAAGTAAATAAGAAAAATTAGCGAAATATTTTAAATTGAATGAAAACTAAATGTGAAAAGCTAACATTCAGAATTAGAAGCTATCATAAACAAAATTCTTTCTTTATAAAACTAAGTAAATGAATGTATTTTTTTTACCCATTAAAAATATTATCAATTCAAAAATTTTAATACTTAAAATCAACTGTTTTCATCGAAATAGCTTTTTAATTAAAAACTGCTGTATATATCAGATTTTCATAATAACTTACTAAAAAAAATACGAAAATAGAAATGTATGGCAATTTTCACAATTCAAAATTGTAAATGAATTTAAGTTTATAAACATACAAAAACTAAATAGATAAAAAAGCTAAACATATCCTAGACATTCTAAGTTTGCAAGAATAAAATTAAAATATCTTTCAGTTTTAACTGATTTTTAAACTTTAGTTTCGAGTACAAAATAGTTAATTTCAGCTAATTGAAACAGTTATTGATCCATTATGATACAGGTTAACAAAAAGTAAATAAAATTAAATATTATGTGAGCGAATAAGGAGAAATATCAAAAAATTAACTCTACAATTATTTCTATAGAAAGTCAAATTTTCTTTGTGCTATAATTTTTGTTACAGAGGATAAAAGAGCACTACTGCAGAGCAAAGAAAATTTCGTATCAGCTGTGATTGAAATAAGTTTTAACGTAGCACCAAATGAAAATGAGCAAGGTTGGCTGATTTGTTGCGGAATACTAAAAAAGTACTCAAAAATTAACAGATTTTGGCAAAAAGCAGAATAAAAACAAACATTGAACAAAGCAAACTCGTTTTTTCTTCTTTTTAAAAGAGATACCAACCAAACATATCCATTGCACTGAAGAACAAATAATGTTTAGAGACGCCAATAAAATTCTATTTCACTCTAGATTTAAAATTAAATA
Source organism: Ascarosepion bandense (assembly GCA_037127315.1). Classification (NCBI taxonomy): domain Eukaryota; kingdom Metazoa; phylum Mollusca; class Cephalopoda; order Sepiida; family Sepiidae; genus Ascarosepion; species Ascarosepion bandense. The sequence continues at coordinate 2,676,135 of JBBBDQ010000224.1, read as the reverse complement.
CATTAGTAAAATTTTTTCGAGGTTTAAATTAGCCAGAAACAAAAAAATATTTTTATAAAAATCAGTTACTACATTCCAAGGCACATACAAACGCATGAAAGTGATACTACAATAAAAACCACTTAATTTTAATTTCACATTGATCGATTTTAGTCGAGTAAGTTCATCCATCAACCAATTCCAAGCCTTACTTGTCAAGTAACAAACTTAGCACTTTAATATTTTTTTTACGAATTTTGTTTATATATCATTACATAAGCTTTAAAAAAGTTACTTTAAGTCAAAAAGGAAAGAGGATTCTTTTTTTTTCCTATGAAAACCAAAAAGAAAAAAAAAGAAATGATTATATAAAACAATTTTTTTCTAAAACTAAAAACGATTACTAACGAATTTTCCTCTCAATGTGGAAAAAAAATAAAAAAAAAAATAAAGGAAATGAATTCAAAGCCAAACATTTGTATTCAGAAATTTTTTAAAAAATAACAATATCTTTTTGTCGGTTTTCTTTGTTTAGACAAAAACAAAATCAGTTTCTAACAATCCAAAGAAAAGAAATACTATTGTTTAAAAAAATATATTTTTTTGGAGACAGGCATAAAGCAACTTTTGTTTTGGACCTAAAATTTTAAAAAAAATATAGAAAAAAAAATTTATCGCAAGTTTTAAAAAAAAAAAAAAAAGGGTTTGATTCTGAAAACTTTGTTTTTCTTTTTATGAAGCATTTGGTATTTTGCTTTGTAATTAAGTGCAATAAACATTATGAAATAGATGAAAATAAAATAAGAATTTTTACACTATTTATAAAAATATATTACCCCAAATAGTTAACGTTCAATAAACTTTTTCGGTTGTTAAAAAAATAAAAGACGTTAAAAAAGATATCTGTTGAATTGCGCAATTGTAAAGAGGAAAATATCTGACAATAGGTACTCGACTACTTTCTTCTAAGTAAGCAAATAGTGTTGTAGACAAAAAGAAAAAAAAACGATTTTATAAACATAAACAACAACTCTCTCAAATAAAATCAACACATTTAAAAGCAAAAACGAGAAAAACCATAAAAAGCGGCCATATTTCGAAACACGAGTTTCAGTTTTAAAATATTAATTCGACTAAACTCGTAAGTCTAAAATTAAATAAAACTGATATCAACTTTTACATTCATCTAACATTTACAAATATTCTTCCAAAGAGATGCACAATTTTCAGAAAGAGAGACTGAAGTACGTTAAACGAGTAAATATCTGCCTAACGAAATATATTTCAAATTATGGGGGTTTCGTTTCACAATTCTCTATCCAGTAAAAAAATCTGATCCCTCACTTTTCTATCATTAAAATACAACCTCTACATACTTTTTATTTTAAGTCAAATACCTACATTTCATACTAATAAAGTCCCATAAAACACCTTAGTCCGTTACTAATAAACATGCTTTTTGAATTACGATAAAGGCGATTCGAAGTAAATTCTATACATAAAATAAATCGTTCATCTACAGTGGCCCTAAACTGGGGGATCAACTTACAGTAAAGAATCTATTATAAACCGACCCCCAACTTTACGGCAGTTACGAAAAATCTATCGTTTGTCCGTTAAAAAGATAGCTAAGAAATAGTTCATCTAAATAATTCAATTCGAAAACCAATTTACATTCATCGGAAATTACCAACTATTGAAAAATAAATTAAGATAATTTACATTTTAAAAACATTTTTTAACCTTTAAACTCATGTCTTTTTGCTTTCGACGTTTAGACTTAAATGCTTTTAACACATTATTTTGAATGGATGAAGTCGAGTGGAGCACAACAAAAAGATGTGTATATATGGGTAACGAAGAGGTTGTTAAGATTTTTTTTAAGGGAAAGGGATATCTGTTTTGTATTTTTAAGAAATTCACCTGCACTGGTTCTTGTACAAGCATCGTGTCTTTAAGTGTCAACTACGTCCGCCATAAACACAGTCTACATTCAAACGCCCCATTTCATTATAAGTCCGTACGCCATTGGGGTACGCCTCGTTTTCAAATAGACGTCACGTGATTGGGTTTGTGAGGATCATCACCAAAAACAAGAATCCGGTCCTGAACCGAAACACAGATAAGGCAAGAAAAAAAACTGTCTTGACATTCAATGACACGTGAATCACTTCAGTTCAGTATCAGTCATTTTACTACATTCTTTTATCAGTATTTCTTTTTATTATGGGCTTACTTCGATCATCTTTTTTTTTACACTGAGGAAAAAAAATGTCATTTTGATTACTACTGCTATGTTTACTTTTCAATTTATTTATTTTCATTTGTTCATTATTTTTATGAATGAATAACTGTGGTATTTTGGTAAGCTTGTGGTATTCTGGTATTACAGACTGAATAGATAGTATATAATATGAAATACAAACAAATATAAGATTATTTTTTCATTCTTTTTTATAATGGTTATATCACATAACTAGAAATAAATAGCACTGTCATTTTCGACACATTTAAGTTTGTGAAATAAGATTTTAAAATATTAGATCAGGTATATGAACAAAATAAGAAAAGTGTGGAATGACTAAATTCAGTTCTATCCAAAAATTTAAATTTAAAATCAAATTTCATGTTCATATTTAACAGATATTTTTCTAATAGAACAGCAAGAAATAAGTAAAAAATGTAATAAAAAGATAGTTATAGTCAACAATCAAGAGGGACAGATTTCAGGATCACCTAAAAAAAGTTTGATCTTACTGCCAATGGCTTGCAATAGCAGTGTATTAATTAGGTGATTTAGAAAAAAAATTGATAATGAAAACTCAACATGCAGCTATATAAATTCCTTCAATTCCATTTTTTTTTTTTGTACATTTTTGCATATTCCCAATCATAGTAAGTTTGAACCAAGGATAATCTTAAATAGCATATAAATTTATCAGATAATACTTTGATAACAAAGTGGGTCACATTTTTTTATTAATTTATAAGCTTGATTTTTTAAAAATTTTGTTTCAAAAACTATTTGTCTTTGTAATTAGATGAGAAGTTTTAATGATGATGATGATGTTTGAGGGATTAGTTTTCAACAGCTTATCAAGCAGGTTATTTAAAGCCAGAAAATATTTCTAGATTGTAAGAAATATTTTCTTTTATGTTTTTGAGATTATGATGTTTTAGTGATACAAGTAATTAAGGAAGGTGGAAGAAAATGTGGATTATACTTTTCCCAAGGGTATTTGTGCATAAGCAAATATAATAAACCAAATGAGAATTGGAACTCAGTTCACTGATTAACAATTCCAAACCATTTTCCATTACACCAGCCCTACATCAATGCTTACAGCTCCTTGTATTCCCAAGCAATCAACACAGGCTCGACAGGGACAGGTGATCATACAGGGACAGGTATTTCAACATGATGTGGCAGTAAGTCTGGTGGTTGCCATGATGATTTCAAAAACAATTATCTATACTTGCAAAAATTTCGTGGTTTTTCTATTTGAATTTTCTGATGAATCATAATTCTCAAGTCAATGATTGAATAAGTTGCTTATGTGTTCTACAACCATAAAATAACTGTGGAAAATCTCCTATTGCATTGTTAAATTAAACATTTGGGTTTAACAATTTTAACAAAATATGGCAGTAACAATCACAAGTCTGAATGTAGATCATTATTTAAAGAAGTAAGAGGTTTACAAATGAAAAGATTAGAAATTGACAACTATTTTCATTTCCCTGAAGCAGAGGAGAAATGCATGAGAGCATTATCACCATCTCTATCTTCCCATTCTTTTATTTTTTTCTTTCTTCTTTTTTTCTTTCTCCCTTTCTTTCTTTCTATTATGTATGCTTTCTTTTCCTCACTAAAACCAAACTGCATCTATGGTATAACTTTTTTTTTCACCTTTCCTCACTGTCAAAATTGAATGGTTCATTATTTATCTAAAGTAATGGTGGGTTGTAATGTACATGCAAAATAACTTATGGAGGAAAAAGCTGAATTATATGATAATGATCTGATTTCTGTTTTTGAATATCTTCATTGGTTATTGTCACACAACAAAAACAGCACATCATAGCAAAACATTTGTGAAGGAAATACCAATTGAAGGCTCAAATTTAAGGAATAAAATAATTTCCAGAACAATTTAACTTAATAATAACAACAATGTGGGTTCTGTATTCACACTCACCCTATTAATCATGATCCAATTTTTTTATTTTTGTTATAAAGAAAGCAGATAGGATGCAAATCCATAAATTTTTTTTTTTTTCCATAAATCATTGAGGTGATTTACAAAACTTATTTTCCTTTCTTAGTTAATTTTTTTTTTAAAAGAAGACAGTTTCTGGGCAACAAGAAATAAACAAGACACAAAAGCATTTGTTAATGACTCCTGTTACTACATATTTTTTTCTAATCATTTCACCTTAAGCAAGGCAATAATGCCACTAAGACACAATGGGTTACATGGCATGAAAGAGAATGAGAATGACAAAACTTTAGTGAAAAGAAAGCTCAATAAAAAATAGAGTTCAAGAAAACAGAAGGTGATGATTGGCACAGCATTTAAATTTTAGAAGATTGTAAGTGACAGGGAATAGATTATAGTGGCATGGGACTTTGGGGTTAGAATGAAGAATTGATTTACCTGTGCTTGAAGTGAAGTGTAGGGAGCTGGCTAATGTTTCTTTTGTTCGGCCTTGTGTCTTACTTAACTGAACTCTCTACAGCTTACATGTTTTATGTTGGGTTGATATTCATCAGAAAGTTTTCATCAGAAGGTTGGTTGTTGGTAGTTGGAATGTGTAGAATTAGTGCAGAAGAGTGGAATAATAAAATATACAGTTTACCTTTAAAATAGACATTTATTATAAGGAGGAATAACAAGTGGTAAGGGTTCATGTAGAATTAGAAACATTAAGAAGTTAATAATAGAGTTCATATTCAATGATGAGATTGAAGAATTAAGAGTTCATACAAAATGTTTGTAGCAATAATTGTTGAGAGAGAGAGAGAGAGAAAGAGAGGGGTCAATGTCTGGGTCACTTGAAGTTGAGAGTTACATCTTTGATGTATGTTAGCAACCTGTCTCCTGTGATTGCCAATGACCCGATTAGTGACCATCTTTAAATATTCAATCCAGTCCATGGGGTGGATCAGAAACGATTTTTATTTAGCTATGGAAAAACCGTTTCTCTGACATATTTTGAATTTTGCAATTTGATGACCAATCCAGAGTTCCACTACAGGTCCGTAAAAGGGATTTGATATTTATTTATTATTAGAACTTCTGCATGGAGCCAGATGTGCAAAGACTAGTTTTCGTCATTTGCTTTCCGAATCTCTGAGGGCAAACCTCCAGTCCCTCGCTTTGCTCAGTATCACCACAAAAGTAGCGTCAGTATCTCATTTCAAGAAAATAAAGCAGAAATTTTTAAAGTCTGAAGTTTTAACAAATTGTCATGAAGAGATGTTTGCACAATAGCTTAAGGGAACTGACACAAAATAATATTTAGAAATGTTTAAAACAAAGGTAAAAGAATTTGTTACTCGCCAAAGAGATATACGATTTGCATATGTTCAAAAGAAGAGATAGTTTAAAATACTTAACATTCTTGGATTGTTGAAAGAAAATTCTTTGAAGTACCATATGATTGGTTAAGGCAGGCAATATAATTGGCAAATAATTTGACACTGGCAAAAACTTGAATGCTAAATGTGTGAATAGAAATGAAACCTTTCACATGACTTCAGACACTCTTCTGTTGTTAATCTAATTTTTCTTTTTTTTTTCATTTTATATCAAAACAAATTTTGCATAGCCTCACTAGTTCTTTATTTTCTTTTTCTTGGCTCAACAGCTAATTTTTGTGAAGACAAGGTTTATATTGGTCTAAAAGAAAATTTCATATAGGTTTGTGAATTTATTTCCATCTTCTTCTCAGCTCACCGGCAAATGTTTGTGACATCAAGGTTTTCATTGGTCCAAAGAAAATTTCTCATTGACTCACAAATTTTTCCTCAGATTGCTCAAATTTAAAGGGGGTGGGTAAAGAGAGTTATTATTATTTTGTACTCATTACATAAGCTTCAGAGATTAGAAGTGAGAGAAAATAAACTTCTATATATGATAAGATAAAGAACAAATCAGAAATGTTTATCAATCTAACATCTCACTTTTCTTAAAGCTTCATCAGAGAATGATATTATGGAGAAAAAAAAGAAATAAATACTTCTGAAAGTGATTTATGTTAGATTGATAAACATATTCTATTTATTCTTTATCTTATCATCTGTCAGATATATATTTGATCTATATTCAGTCCCAACTCATATATATACAAGGTGGCAATCAGTGGTGATTGTGGAACTCTGAAAGTAGGGGGCCACTTAGAAGCTGAGATGTTTCTGAGGAGGAGGGGGGCAAATGCAAACAGTTTTCATTTTCATACTATTCCACTATCATATACACAACTTAGGAATGACTTTGAGAATAAGTATGTTACTTTACTAAATTAAAAGGAATAACTTTTCATTCATAGTAGTGGAGTTCCAAACCATTCTTGCCCTCTTTTCCACTCTCAAGCTGTTGGAACACAAGAGAGGTTAATTTCAAAACAAAATCAAAAGGTTAATATTAATATTAATATCAATATGCTCTGAAGAAGGAAAAGTGCTCAAGATCAAATCTTATCAAAATCAGAGACTTATCAGCTTCAAAAACTTTTGAAGCTTATAAAAGTGGTAGGGCTAACCAAAGGGCCAGCCAAAATTCTGAGGGGACCTTGGCCCTTTCTGGTCCCCCTGTAGAATCGCCACTGGTGGTAATAAAGCCACTACACAGCTGTATATAACATATATTTTACCACTGAAGATACATATATTGCCATTTGAACAGTATCAGTAATTAATTTACTATTGTTTAAAATGGTATGGTAAACAAAAGTAAATTAATTACCAATACTGTTTGAACTGCAATATATGTCCAGTGGTAATATATATATATATATATATATATATATATATATAGTGTATCGAGGCAGCAAATAATTTTATAAACATATACTGTTAAATATAAGAGACAATGAATGTCTATTATGTTTAATCATGAGCCGTTCTAAACGTCGTATTTTGGCTTTAATTTCAGTTGAAAATAAAGACAAAAATTCTCCAACATTTGGATAATTTTTTATTAATTTGATTCTAAGCTTTCAGCTCACATGAGCCATCTTCAGAGAGATCACCAAGACGGTAACACAATAACATCCACCATCACCGATGATTTTATTTTGTATTGACATAAAACTTCACTAGGCAACGCCAATCGTTACCAAAAATAACAAATGCAGTTTGCAAATTTGCAATGTGATTCTATGATGTCACACCGCGTGATAGCATGAAATGACAACAGAACCATGTATTCAAATGCAATGTAATGTGTTATGACCAGATTTAAAAGTGATTTTATTAAGTGTGGGTTGTTTGGATTTAATGTACATGGCCTCCAATATCTGAAGGTTCTTTTTACTGTGTGTATGAGTAAGGATTATTGTATTATTGACTAAAATCTGTCTGATATTACCTACATGTTTATGTTTTTCTGAGAAATGTTGTTTAATTGTACTCTGATCAGAAAGGTGACATGTAAGTCTACGGGAGAGCGTGGTTGCAGTAAAACCAATATATGTACTGGGTTTTTTATTAGTACCAGAGATACAATCTCTGAACGGGCATGTAAATTGGTACACTACATTGGTTTTTTGTAGAGAATTTAGTTTAGTTCTTGTAGGGTTGTTAGAGACTATAAGGTCAATTGTTTTGAATTTTTTATAAAATATAATGAGTTTAATTTGATTATTACTATCCACTGACTTAACATTTCTACATATAATGTTTTTGAGAGTTTTTTTATCTTGTTTGTAATTATTATGTATTTGGTTGCAATAGTATAAGTTAATAGTGTTATGTTTATTTTGATGTACATCATTATTATTAATATTATCAATATTGTTAGAGCTATTATTAACTTTGTTGAGATACATTTTAATTTGTTGATCAATAACAGAGTTAGGAAACCCATTATTGACAAGTGTTTGCTTAATGTTGTGTAATTCTTTATAAAATATAGATTTGGAAGAAGATATCCATTTGTGTGCATTGAATTAAGTTTTTTATAACAGCTAACTTATATCATTGGGGGCATTCACTATTATAATTAAGAAGACACGAGTTTATGCTAGTTGGTTTCCTATATAGAGAAGTAGTAAATCTATACATCAAGGAATGGGATTTTGTTATTAATCTTAAGTTCTAATGTAAATTTGAGGAGGGAGTGACTTTCAAATTTGTTTTTAAGATGTGTAATTTGATCGATATTCTTAGCTAAGACAAAGATGTCATCTATGTATCTTACATATATAGAGTGTTTATTCAGATATTGGAGGCCATGTACATTAAATCCAAACAACCCACACTTAATAAAATCACTTTTAAATCTGGCCATAACACATTATATTGCATTTGAATACATGGTTCTGTTGTCATTTCACGCTATCATGCGGTGTGACATCATAGAATTGCATTGCAAATCTGCGAACTGCGTTTGTTATTTTTGTTTGGTAACTATTGCCGTTGCCTAGCGGAGTTTTATGTCAATACAAAATAAAATCATCGGTGATGGTGGATGTTATTGTGTTACCATCTTGGTGACCTCTCTGAAGATGGCTCATGTGAGCCGAAAGCTTAGAACCAAATTAATAAAAAATTATCCAAATGTTGGAGAATTTTTGTCTTTATTTTCAACTGAAATTAAAGCCAAAATACGACGTTTAGAACAGCTCATGATTAAACATAATAGACATTCATTGTCTCTTATATTTAACAGTATATGTTTAGAAAATATATATATATATATATATATATATATATATATATATATATATATATATATATCACAAATTTTCTTACACAGAGAAATAAATTACATGAATAAAAACACATATAAAATGGCAAGCAGCAAGTGAAAGGAGACAATTAAAAGGTCTTAAATTTAACATCCATAAGACGGACAGGATACAGCTCTGTTTATGTCTTATATTCCCTTTTAAGATATATAGAAATTGTACCATGGCTGTATTTAATCAAACCACATCTAGCTACTACCACTGTCCCTGTTGTAGTCTAAGTAATAACTATCCTCACCAACAGGCTGTCACAGGTTCTCAAGGGCCTCTTAGAATGCCATTAAATTAGCCATATCAAAAGGAATATAATTTCCTTCCAAATCCTTACATTACTATAATTTTGTACTTTACTGAGCATTTGCTGTAGTGCAATAGTTTGAATATTAACATTGCAAGCAATTAACAACAAGTTTAAATTATTGTTAGATAATTAACAACCTGTGTCAAAGACTATCTTTCATCCAAACAAACCCAAATACTTTCTCTTTACAATAAAGGAGCTCTCTATTCATAAATCTGAATTTGAACCCAAATCCCTTCCTATGGTTTCAAATGCATTTCAATTACAGACTTTATGGAAAATAAAAAGTATTGCAAGTCAAACATTCAGACTTTAAAAATAAAACAGATACTTTTACTAGTTCTCACAGTTTGTGATGGAAAACACATTCCTATATGTGTAATGAAATTTTTCAGAATATATGAATGGGGTCTTGCTCAGTTAGCTTAGGACACCCATAAAGTCAAGAGATGAAGTGTCTAGTGCTTTATGACTAGCATAAAGATTAGATGTAAGGATTTCAAAGCAACCAGCTGCTGTCTACAAGTGAAGAAAAAGAAAATGAAGTAAATAAAGGAAAACTTTTGAGATCAAGTGCCACTTATCTGAAAGTTAGGGAATTTCGAATGTGCATTGTGGTGTAGTGGATATCGGCTTGAAATGAGAAATCAGAGAGCCAAGTTTGAATTCCACTTGAATTTATTGCATTCACTTATGCACAAATACTCTTAAGAAAGGTATTAATCTGTTGTTTCTCCCTCCAGTTATGTGTTAAATAGCAGGTCAGATTGGGTTCTCTAGCCTTGGTTGGCAACCGGTCTATGGTAGAAAGTAATGGCAACCTACTGTGAGAAAATCTTCTGCCCCGTCAGTCATGTCTCTTTCAAGAGATGATCCACCAAGTGTGTATCACAGATGGCACTTAACTGACTGTCAATAAACATTCTAGAATGACATGTGTTACTTAAATACGAAGACTTAGGTGGAGCTGTTGAATCATGCTCAGTCAGAGTGGTGAGACAAAGATAGAGTAAGAGAGACATAGAGTCAGAAGTAGTTTTTAGCTTTAACTGGCTAAAAACTACTGGTCCGTTTGTTGTGAGAGAAAACAGAGGTAGCAGTAAAGAGTGTCATTTACCTTCTTCCCCAGACCATGCCAGGTGAATTTGTGAATAAAGAAACCTATCCAGAATACACCACCATTTATTTCCATCTCAATAGGAAATCTGTCAAGGCTGACAATGTAAACATAGCTGCTGCCCTTCAAAAGAACCTCTAATCTGTGCATGGGGTAGGAAATGGCTTGTAAATTTGAATGCCTCCAAAATGAAGCTGCTCTCCTTTAACCACCATAGAGAAACTTTTCTGCCTACAATTAGAATGGATGACGCTAATCTCCTAGAGAGCAACACACTGCACCTCCTTGGCCTCATTCTTTCAAATGACCTCAAATGGAATGACTATATCAAGTCTATAGTTGCATCTACTGCTAGGAAGGTCGGGTCACTGTGTCAGGCCAGGAAGTTTTTCTTGTCGGAATCCATTTTGCACATTTATAAATCTACCATTCATCCATGCATTGAATACTGTTGCCATATCTGGTCGAGGGCTCCTGCTATTCATCTTGAGGTTCTCAACTAAATTTAAAAGAGGATCTGCAATATAATAGATTTTGATTTGGCAGCCTGTCTTCAGTCACTTTCTCACTGATGTGATGTGGCTTCCTTCCTTCCTTTCTACAAGTATTTTCAAAGCAACTGCTCTGACAAGCTTTTTTCCCTGGTTCCCCAACCACATGGTCACCATCAAAATACACTACAAGGTCACCATCAAAATAATTAAATGTAACTGCCTCTTCTACTCCATCAGTTTCTTTTCTCATCCTTCCCATTTGTGGAACTCCCTTCCATTTGCTTGCTTCCATGACAGCTACAATCTCCAAAAGTTTAAATGCAACTTCAATTACCATCTTCTATTTCCTTGATTCCCATCCATCTTCTTATACTTTCTTCAATATCTCTTGTACTTGATTTTTCTCTCACCCTAACCCACTGCACACCAGTGCTAGTCCTGCCTTGCTTGAGGTGAAATGATTAAAAAAAATGTTTAAAAATATTGAAAACAGAATTTGCACTCCTTTTTTCACACTGCAGCAATATTTCACCTTATGCTCTTTTGTTGAATATACACTCAACCTTAACTTTCCCAGTTTTTGTTTACCCAACACAAACTGGAATAAAAACACATCATGGAAGCAAACCTATCCAGTCAGTGAAAAACTGAACATGGGCTACAGGTAGCATGTTCACAAATAAGTAAAATCATGTTTATATTTTATGTTACATTTTTTTTTTTTTTTAATTGTATCATCCTGAGCAAGGCGGTAACGCCACTGATGTGCAGGGGGCTACGTAATAGTGAAAAGATTGGAAAAGTGAAAGCCGGAAACCACATCTAAACAGGGAACAAGGGATGAGCCTCTTAACCGGTTCAATAGACATGGGTGGAGTGTGAACCGGGCGATAGATAGATCTATCTATTCCAATTGAAAAAAAAAAACAAAGTGAGAAGATTGGAAAAGAGAAAGCCGGAAACCACATCCTAAACAGGGAACAAGAGATGAGCCTCTTAACCTGTTCAATAGATGTGGGTGGAGTGTGAACCTGGCGATAGATAGATCTATCTACTCCAATTGAAAAAAAAAAAACAAAGTGAGAAGATTGGAAAAGAGAAAGCCGGAAACCACATCCAAAGAGGGAACAAGGGATGAGCCTCTTAACCTGTTCAATAGACGTGGGTGGAGTGTGAACTGGGCGATAGATCTATCTACTCCAATTGAAAAAAAAAACAAAGTGGGAAGATTGGTAGAGAAAGCCGGAAACCACCTCCTAAACAGGGAACAAGGGATGAGCCTCTACATCTGTTCAATAGACGTGGGTGGTGTGTTAACCGGGCGATAGATAGACCTATCTACTCCAATTGAAAAAAAAAAAACAAAGTGAGAAGATTGGAAAAGAGAAAGCCAGAAACCACATCTAAACAGGGAACAAGGGATGAGCCTCTTAACTTGTTCAATAGACATGGGTGGAGTGTGAACTGGGTGATAAATAGATCTATCTACTCCAATTAAAAAAAAAAAAAACATGGTGGTGGATTACTAAGTTTTAACTTAGTAAAAGTCCAGTCAAGAGATTTCTGCTAAAATAAAAAAAAATTAAAGAAAACCAATTAAACATGAAATGCTTAAAATTTAAAATTAGGCAGAAAAAAAAAAAAAAAAGAAAGACTTACTTTAAGAATATTTCAAACAAAACAGATTCCCAACTCGACAGGAGGGTCTTTAAATTTTGGTCACACCAAAATGGCCAGTGAGAGACCCATGATAGAAGCATGAGAGTCAAATTACAGCTGGCAAAGAGGGGGAAAGTAGACAGACTAATATATGGATGGTGAAAGAGAAAGAAAGAAAAAAACTAGCAATACGCCAGTCAAGAGATTTCTGCTAAAATCAAAATTACTTGATTTGTTTTTTACAGATTGTCAACCTTTTTCAAGTTATTTAAACCAGAAAATATTTTTAGACTGTAAGAATGTTTTTTTGCAGGAGGGATAATAATGATTGAGTGATACATGTCTTACTAATTAACCCATAGCTGTGGAGAGAAGAGGTGGATTCATACTTTTCACAAGGGTATTTGCATATAAGTGAATATAAGGAATTCAACGAGAGTTGGAGCTCAGCTCTCTGATTAACAATTCCTAACCATTATCCATTACACCACCTGCACATCCAAGTTTACATCAACTGGTATTCTCAAATGGTCACCCATCTAGGTACTGGCCAGGCTTGACATGTTTTAACTTTGGTGGTGTTACAGTTTCAAATTGATTCAGGTCAATTTGTATAACAATGGAGATTGTAAAGCTTAAAATTCATTAAAACTGTTTTTCTGAAAATCGCATCTTTGCTTGGTGATTTTTAATTTAATCGTTTAATTATTTTTTCCCCAGCCTTTTACTTGAATATTTCATTGATGTTGATATTATTTTGAGATATTGTTAATTCAAGTTGGCCTTATTTCTGTTTGATAATCAATCTGTTACCAATTCTGTTACCTGAGATGTGAGGTAAATAAAAGCTTTTTTCTGAGAAAGTTTTTTAGCATACTGTAGCAATATCAGCTGTCAGCTGATATCTTTTTAAGGAGACATCTGGGTAATGTTACAGAAATCATTTTGACAATTATCAGCCAAGTGAAGAAGCAAACTTCACAAGAATCATGTCCAATGACCCTGATAAAGAATGTCAGCCAAGTGAAGAGGACTCTCCTTAGACAAAAGCTGACAGGACAAAGAATGCTGTTTTTTTATAAGACAGTGGTCCCTAGTCACCAACAGGACAGAGATCACTTGTCTGCTAGGCAAAAAAGCAACTGTTCACTCCCTTACATTGCCTTGCTTGTTTACAGTAGAAGGTTCAGTCAGTTAAGTGCCATACATGATGCACACTTGAGCAATCATGTCTTGAAAGAGACATGACTGACTGGGCAGAAGGTTTTTCTGCAATAGGTTGCCATTACCTTCTGCAGTAAACTGGTTGCCAACCAAGGCTATACAACCCACTCTGTCCTGCTATGTAACCCATAGCTGGTGGAAGAAGAGATAGATTCATACATTTCCCAAGGGTATTTGCATGTAATGAATGCAATAAATTCAACTGGAATTCAAACTCAGCTCTCTGATTTCTCGTCACTGCACCACAACGTATATCCAAGAATAAGGTTACATTAGAATAAAATTTGCTGGCTGCTACAATTTTGTCTCATGGTTTTATTTCATGGGTAACTGAGAAAAAAAAGTTATTTTTTATGTATAAAGCCACAAGCATTCAACTGGAAGAAACTGCGCCTTCAGAACAAACCTGGTGTTTGATTTGAGCTGCAACACTATCGAACCACACTGAGAGATTTTGGGGTTTTTTTTATAAATATGGCAGTGGTGCTCATGAGCTCATACTTTTAGATCTCAGTGAGGGTGGAAAATTTGCATAGAAGCTTTTGAACTTTATCAATCTTAAAAAGAGAATGATTGGGCAGCTTCCAGCCTAGATATGGAAGCAATACTCCATCTTTCGTCTGATCTAACTCTGATGCTTTAAGATATTCTGACAACAAAGCTTAAAAAGAAAATTAAATTTAAATAAGATTCAATAACAAATGTAACTGTGTTGCTAATTTCCAACAATTGTTTCCTTATTTATGTTGAGCCAATGGAATTCATTGATAATGATTATGGAATGAGCCATTATTAACAAACTAATTTTCAAAATGTATCCAATTTGCAGCTTCTATATGCCAAATGCAAATATCAGCAATTCTAGATTATGCTGTATGAGGCTGTGAGATTTCTGGATTATCAGTATTTGGATTAAGAAAGATTTCAGATTATGGATAATAAGATTAACCCTTTCAATGCACTTGAGCTCCAAATATCTTTTCATAAATCATGTCAAGCCCCCAATAACCAACTTGTTTTATGACCTGATTAATAGTACACTGCTTAATGCACTTGGTTATTTCATTAAATGTGTGTGTATGGTCTTCTTTAATGCAGAAGCATATTATTGTAAAAAATTTATTTTTTCTAATCAATATTTCTTTTAATTTATAACATCATAAAATCTTTTAAAATTAAAATCAAGCAATTTCAAGCAAGTGGACTCATGCTATAAAAAATGATAGCAAAATATTTATATCGATATGCTTTCTAAAATGGTGTCAATATATATTCAAGTATCGGCTATTGAGTATCTTACATTAATACATAAGAAAAAAAAAACAAAATAATCCAAACCTGTGAGCATGAGAGGATATATATATGTGTATGTTTATATGTATATATACAGTAGTGAGTATAAAGATCAGAACAATGTTAAAAAGACTAAATATGAAATAACTTTTTATTTTAAAGCTTCAAAGAACATCAAGAAAAAAAGGATATAAAAGTAAATTATATAATTCCAAAATATAAAGTTCAATAAACTTATTTTGATAAAGTTATAAGAATAATTATATAACATTCGAAAAAATAGATGATCAAAAACATTGGAACGATTAAATAAATCCATAAAATTTAATAATTATTTTACATTATTGAAAATTTTTTAGGGTAAGAATATAAAATCGGGTATTTTGCTAAATTACACCGGCTCTTTACTGGCTCTTGCATTGTAAACATGGTGAAAAATTCTGTGACGTCAATGGAACTTAGAAAACTGATAGTCAAGTTACTTAATGAAGATAAACTCTCAACTGGAAATATTTCAAAGAGAAATCTAAAAATGTTATTCATAGTATTTTAAGAAAACTTGAGGAAACTGGGTCATGTGAAGCCAAGAAACCACCTGGCAGGCCTAGGAAAACTACTGCAAGGGAAGACAGATGGATTGGTAAAGAATAAAAAAGAGCTAATGCTAACCTTGGCATTAAAATATCAAGGCACACTATTTTCCAAAGACTCAATGAAATAAATCTGAACAGTCGAGTAGCCTCTACGAAGCCAAACATGATTTCAGCTGCTGGTACGGAACCTCTTGTTAGGCTACATGGTAAAATTAATGCAATTGTATACAAAGAGATATTGAAGAAACATGTATCTAATTTGAGAACTGCAATTAATCAACCAGCTGTATTTATGCATGATAACACGCCATGTCACACAGCGAAGTCTGTTAAAACATTTCTTTCTGAGGAAGATGTTACTTTTATGGAGAGGCCCGCTCAAAGGCCAGACATGAATCCTATTGAGAATGTTTGAAAGTTACTAAGTGAAAGAGCTAAGGAAAAGAATCCCACAAATGTCAAAGAACTATGGACTAATTTGAAAGGAGAATAGGAAAAAATATCCATTTACGAATGCAAGACATTAATTAGCTCATGTGGCAAAAGATGTCAAGTTGTTATTCAAAATAAAGGTTTTTCACATCAAGTACTAATGAATTATGAATGCTATTTTCATTTGGATATGATGTATCCATTATAATAGTATGATTTTGTTAATCGTTCTGATGTTTTTGATCATCTCTTTTTTTTAATGTTACATAATTATTCTTATAATTTTATCAAAATAAGTTTATTGAGTTTTATATTTTGGAATTGTACAATTTACCTTTATTTCCTTATTTTTCTTTGATAAAATGTTCTATGAAGCTTTAAAATATAAAGTTATTCGACATTTAAACTTTTCCTTAACATCGTTCTGATCTTTATGCTCGCTACTGTATATGTATGTATACATACATATATATATATATATATATATATATGCATACATACATATGTATGCATACATTCATAAATATATGTATACATACATATATATATATATATATATATATATATATACCTTTATATACATATATATGTATACATACATATATATGTATACATACATATATGTATGTATATATACATATATATATGTATGTATGCATGCATATATACATGTATACATATATATGTGTGTGTGTGCATATATATATATATATATACATATATATATATATATTCACACACACACACACATATATACAAATGAATACACAACAGTCTTTATTATAATAGAGAGGATGTATAATTATTCTTCACTGCTCAATGACATAATTATTGCAAAAAAATAAAATAATAAGGCACCATTAAAGATGTGGTAGTAAAGTTTAATACCTGGTAGTAAAGAAAAAGGATCGAGTTGATGCTGCATCGCCATTTTCTCTCTAATTTACTGAGCCAATACTGCTTCGCTATTGTCTCTCTCTCTCCAAGAGCATGACAGGGGGGAAATATATATATATATATAGGAAAAACTACTAAAAAGTTGTAAGTTTAAAAATGTATTTTTTTTGACAGTATTTATTTATTTCTATTATTATATATATATGTTTGATATTTCAGACCGGCCTCGGCCTTTCATCAGAAACAAATGATTTTAAAATTTAAGCTAGAAGCGTTTGTCATGAGAAGCATCTGTTGTGAGATGTTTACATCATGTGATGTAGAAAGCGATAGAGTTTTTGGATATTTTTAAACATAAACCTAACTGTAATAATACTTTTAAATGTTGTTCTAAAGAAAATTTTTTTAAGTGTATCTAAAAAATGTTCAACTATTGAAATATTTATAAAGATTCAAAATACTTAAGTCCCTATTTAACCCTAGCCTGTATGTATTTAATTTTAAAATCCAGTATTTTTCTTTCTTTCTGCGTGAGTATGTGGAACTAAAATTGGAATCTATTAGTAAACATTTGCAGTTTTCTAATGTGTGTCCTGGTTGATTGAAGTGTTCAGCTATGGGGGAATAAGGGTTGTTTTGGCGTATGCTTAGTTTAATAATAGAAATAAATAAACACTGTCAAAAAAATACATTTTTAAACTTACAACTTTTTAATAGTTTTTCCTATACATATTAAGACAGTATATGTGGATCATCATTATATATATATATATATATATATATATATGTGTGTGTGTGTGTGTGTGTGTGTGTGTTATTATTATTATTATTATTATTATAGACACATAATTTCAGTCAAAGTACTTTTTGATAATCCGTTAATGTCCATTGTTTGTCTCATCTGGGATATCTGTTATGTCAGTAATGATAAGGGATAGTTTTTTGTTTTTTTTTATGTGCCCTGTCCCTTCAGGACGTAGGCGATCATGGCTCTCCATATCTCCCTATCCCTTGTGGCTCTTAGACTGTATCTATAACATCCATGGTAATCAAAATGAGAAAAATAGTTTGAAATAATTAAAGTATATTTGACAATTACTCATTTAAAAAATGAAATACAAAATTATCAAATGGCAAAATAAAAAAACAAATGTCTAAAACATATGACATTGAATATAAAAGACTCCATAAATATACCACTGGTATTGTTCAAGATGGTGACATAGTGGTCATAGGAACTAGTTAAAAAATGTGTTACTATCATCTAGTGGTTGGGAGATCAATTTCTGGATCAGTTAGTGAAACACCGGTTCAGCATTAATGAGGTTTAACTGGCATCAGATGGAAAAAAATAACATAATAAACTGTTATCCTATATCAGCCAAACAGATGACTGAAATATTGTTTCTATAATAACATCAATAACAGTCAAAATGAGAACAATAATCTAAAATAATCCAAGCATATTGATAATTTCTTATCTCAAAAATGTAATATGAAATCAAGCATTGATTTAACAGGAGCTGTTAGGACATACAAAATCATCTAAATTATGCAAAATTGAAAATAAGACTGACATCTCATTTTCACAAATATATTTAACAAAATTTACACAAAAATATCTTGAAATAATAAGAAGTAAATTTATTCAATAAAATTACAATTGGCTTCAATCACAGCCTCCAGATGATTTCTGAATCTCTTGCAACTTTTCTGAATGGTCTCCTTGTTTATGTGGGTGAATGCTGCTATAATCCTTTCCTTCATTTCATCTTTTGTGCTACAAGGAGTTATCAGTCTAGTCTTAAATCAAATACCAACTTCATATGTTTGACCAGAAGCATGGTACTGGTAAACCTGTTGTACAATTTTATGTACGTTTAAGTATAAAGTTCATAATTTGTTATATCAGATATATGTTTTAACCTTATAATTCTGCCATCATGTTAGGAGGAAGTGTAAAAGTTCTTGTAAGAAACACTCCAAATTCCTATTTTTGATCATATGTCAAGATTGGGAGAGTGCATCCATTCATAAACTTTTCAATATCAGCATTACTAAAGCATGTTGGATCTAATGCAAATATTTTAATATAAATATACTTATATATATATAAACATTATATATATTTAATATATATATTTTAATATATACATTATATATATTTAATATAAAAAAAATAAAAATATATATTGCTATAAAAATATATATATTTAATAGATAAAATATAACTATATATACAAAAATATATTTAATATACAAAATATAAAGCATATATATTGAGTATAAATGTATAAATATTTAATATATAAAATATAAATATATATATGAATATACATATATATATTTATTATATAAAATATAAATATATATAAATATATATATATTTAATATATAAAATATAAATATATATATGAATATACATATATATATTTATTATATAAAATATAAATATATATAAATATATATATATTTAATATATAAAATATAAATATATATATGAATATACATATATATATTTATTATATAAAGTATAAATATATATAAATATATATATATTTAATATATAAAATATAAATATATGAAATATATATATATATATATATATATATATATATATATATATATATATATATATATATATATATATATATATATACATATACATTATATATATTTAATATATATTTTAATACTTAAACATTATTTTAAGGGATACTCATATTTGAGTAAATGCCCTTTATTAAACAGTATATTTGTTTATTTTCATCTTGCTGCCTTCTGTCAGAATGGTTGATGCTAAAATCCAGGAAAGTGACTCATTACACCTTCTCGGATTTACATTTTTAGTTGACTTGAAGTGGAAAGTCTATATTGAATTCATTGCTAGGTTAGCTGCTAAGAAAGTTGAATCACTATATCATTCTAAACAATTTTTACTGATTACTCTTTTCTCTTTCCACTCATTATTAATGAGTAGAGGCATAGTTGAGTAATAAATGCTGGCCCAGATTGGGAAATTAGACAGGAAAGGTTATATTCCAGTTGAATTCACTTATATGCTAATATCCTTGGAAAAGATATGAATCTCTCTTCTACCCCAGCTATGGGTAAATATCAGAACTGGGTTCTATAGCCTGTGTTCTTAGTAAGAATTGGTAACCTACAACAGAAAAATCCTCAAGAGTATCTGCTCCCAACAACAAATTACTTATGATCCCACTTATCCTCAACAGCATCTGCCCCCTCCAGCAAATGACTTATAAAACCACTTACTCTCAACAGTATCTGCTCCCTCCAGCAAATGACTTATGATTCCAAATATGTTCAACAGCATTTGCTCCTTCCAGAAAATTACTTATGATCCCACTTATTCTCAGCAGCATCTGCTCCCTCCAGCAAACGACTTATGATTTCACTCATCTTCAACAGCACCTGCCCTCTTCAGGAAATATCATTTAATCCCCACTTATGATCAAGAGAATTTGTTCACTCCAGCAAATGATTTATGGTCCCACTTATCCTTAACAGCATCTGCTCCCTCCAACAAATGACTTATGATACCCACTTATCTTCAACAGCAACTGCTCCCTCCAGCAAATGTCTTATGATCCCACTTATCCTAAACAACATCTGCTCTCTAGCAAATGACTTATGATGCCACTTATCCTCAACAGCATCTGCTTCCTCCAGCAAATGATTTATGATTTCACTCATTCTCAACAGCACCTGCCCCCTTCAGCAAATATCATTTAATCCCCACTTATGATCAAGAGAATTTGCTCCCTCCAGCAAATGACTTATGATTCCACTTATGCCCAACAGCATCTGCTCCCTCCAACAAATGACTTATGATCTCACTTATCCTCAACAGGATCTGCCGCCTCCTGCAAATAGCATATGATTTCACTTTTCCTCAACAGCATCTGCTCCCTCCAGCAAATGACTTATGATCTCATAAAGAGGAGATGGACATCTTTATCTACCAATGGTCAATACCAAAGTTTAACATTTTTGGGATATTGCTTGTTATCATACAAAGTGATTTTCTTCCTTTTATCCTGTAACCTTAAAACACATATAACAAAAATACACACAGCAGTGCAAAGAAAATAATAATTAAAATTGCATGAATTCAATTTACAATTTAACATGTTTTCAATGTTGTTTCTATGCATGTTTTTATTCCTGTGAACATAAGGTAATTTATGCTGGTATTAAGTGAGTGACCCCACAAGCAGATACTCTCAGTGAAATGAATTATTTATAGCTTTTCCACTTTGTCTGATTATCTTCAATTAGCGTGTGTATACATGATATATCACACGCTAAAAGTCTGCCTCCTTCTACTGAGCACCCATAGCTCAGAGGTAGAATCACCAACTGATGCCAATTTGGTTGGGTTTCAATGCTGGCTAAAAAACAATCGAATGTCTAACTGTACTGATGATCTGTGATACAGCAAAACAGATCTGTCAGCGGATGACTATATATATATATAGAGAGAGAGAGAGAGAGACAATTTGATCTAGACATCAAGTACTTTAGATTGCATAAGTATGTATCTGCCTTTTGGTCTATCTTTCTTTTTACTTTTTTGACTTTTTTGCTGCTGCTTTCTTTGTTTACTGGTTTTCAGTTTTTCTTTCTATTTTCTTTTGTTATTTCAAGTACTTTTATTTGACAGGTTTTGTGCTCTACCAAAATTGTTGATGTATCTGTACATACATTTTTACATTACATTTTTTGTACCATCTGCTTCTCATCAGAGTTCAGTTGCCTTGTTTAAAAGCAAGAGAAGTTTTTTGAGAAAAAACAAACAAACAAAAGAATTCTGGGAAGGGTTAATGAAACCTTCCATATTGCTTAGAAGCAGATTAGGCCTGCTCAGGAGAGGAGTGAACAAATAATTAAGGTATTTTAAATTTTATAATTTTTTCTTGCTACTAATTTTATTTTTTTAATCATTTCACCCCAAGAAATGCAATAAAGTCACTAAGATGCAAGGGGTTACTGAGTGTTAAAGAATATGAGAAAAAAAAAAACACTATTAAGGAGAGAGGACAATAAAAATACAGGAATTAAGATAGAAGATAGCAACTGGCAGTGTATTTAAATTTTTGAAGATCAAAGTTGACTAGAAAACAAGAATCTGAAAGAGAATTCCACAAGTGAAAAGTGAGATCTTGCTGCCAATCTAAATACTACATTTAAATTCATGAAGTTTATGCACTATAGAGGAAAGTTCATCTGTGCTTTTCTCTGAAAGTATTCATAGAAAATCTGCATTATGCAGGTGAAAAAATGACTGAAGTCAAGATGCTAAGTAAGTTTCAATAAAGACGACTGTCTGTAATTAAGCTTTCTGTTCAATTTTTTTTTGCATTCATAGATGTGTTTTCTTTTCTGGTCATGAAGAGTGTAAAAAATATCCAAATGTTCTATATATCTGAGTACTTTTAGCTATTCTATTAGCTATTATTAAGGATGACGTTTTTCTATTTTGTTGTATCACTGAGGTAGATACTATACACAGACAAAGCATGCTGCAGTATTCTTCCGCACAATATCCGGTACTGAACAGATATTCACAGGACAGTACAGTAGTTACAATGACAGACAAGACAACTTACAAAGAGGAGAGGTTTAAATTGCAATAATCACCAGAGTAATCAGTCTGAATATTACTCAAATGAAACTTGAATAATACGCCTCAAATGCTACTATTTTTCAGGCCATAGGCTATTTCATCATTGAGAGTACTGCAGGGGTGTCAGACACTCTACAACACATTTTTAACTAAATATTTTGAGTCTTATGTGACTATGTTCATAAATTAAAAAACAACAGCATCTATCTATCTATCTATGAGTAATAGTTACTAATGGAAGTATACTCCACAGTTAGATCAGTCAGTTAAGTGCCATGCGCGATACACGCTTGGGCGATCATGTCTCGAAAGAGACATGACTGACTGGGCAGAAGATTATCCCGCAGTAGGTTGCCATTGCTTTCTGCGGTAGACTGGTTGCCGACCAAGGCTATAGAACCCAATCTGTCCTATTATTTAACCCATAACTGGAAGGAAGAGACGGATTAATACCTTTCCCAAGGGTATTTGCGCGTAAGTGAATGCAATGAATTCAACTGGAATTTAGATATTTACTTCAGTTAGATATTTACTTCAAAAAGTGCTTAATACAAAAGTAGAGCATAAATATATGATTATTATTATTATTATGACATACTGCAACTTGATAGCTATAAAGTTTTGGTGTTAAGACACCATCATCGAGCAGTAAAATTTTACTTGTATATATGTATAATGTGTGTAAAAATTTCAGATAGAATATATCTGTAAAAGGACAATATAAATGAAGTTTTCTTTGACAATATGAACAAAATTTTCCTTTTATCTTTATTCATATTGTTGTATTGTGAATGGAATGTTCCTATTCTCTTAAATACATGGACATTTTAAGTGTAGTAGCGTAGAGTGATCATACCGATCCAAATGCTCTCTTGTTCAGCTCTCTGCTTCCAAGCAGGGAGTAACACAAATGAGGCTTTGCTAAAGAGTAGAGTCTCACTTGGGGTAAAAAAAAACAAGAGCTAAAAATATCCCATAGCCCCAGCTTAAATCAGGGTCTATGGGATACTTTTAGCTGAGCTTAAAGACTCAGAATCCCCACTTTAATTGACCTTGTGTCGCATCCACCTTGGTGGGAAGGTAGTAAATATTGTAGAGTGATTATACTGATTATACTGACTAGCAGTCATTGCTCTCTGTCTTCCTCACTGCCTACAGGCAAGAGGAATCTAGATGGGTAGAGCCTCATCTGGGGAAAACCAACAGTAGCTCTGACCTGGCCTTGTGCAGGGTCAAGGAGATATTTTTGTCCGAGCTTAAGGGCTCAAAGACCTCACTTTAAAAATGGCCTTATGCCGCATTTTGCCTATGTGAGGTGGCAGATAAATATATCAGAGGGATTATACTGACTAGCAGCTCCCTAGCAGTCTATCTACTTCATGCAGTGTACGAGTCTTGTATTTGTTGATATACTATTATTCCCTCGGTTTTGGTGATTACTGATGCAGTAACCTTTTAAGATTACAATGCACACACACACACACACACACACACACACACACACACATGTGTTGTAACCTTATATATATATATATATATATATATATATATATATATATATATATTCATATATAGGCTTAATACAAATATAAATTAGTCACTTAGCTGATTGATATAATATTCAACACCTCTACTCCAGAGTTTCATAGATAAACCTTTGTGTAATTGTTCAGTCCACTTGTCAAGCGGTATCAGCAAATGTCTGGCAATTTTCTTGTTTTTGTTATTTTTCTATTAAGTTAAAAATAATAATTTATGAGCTTTTTTATTGGTGTTGGGTTAATTTTCTTCTTTTTCTGTATGTGTGTGTGTGAGTTTGTGTATGCATGTCTGTATGTGTGCATATGTGCACACGTGTGGAATGTTATGGTCATTTCTGCTTAGCATGTGTGTAAGCAACTATATCAAGTGCTGGAGTTATATTAGCATCGACACCAAGTAACCTATGACTTGACTGAGTCCGTGTGTCCAGAATCTTAATCTTATTGACAAGAAGAATTTAAAAACACTCACAGTCATCATTTTAACACTTTCATTGTATTCAAATATTAGGATGCCTTGACATGGTTTAATGGTTAACAAGCTTGTCTTGCTAGAATTATAGCAAATGAGTAGTGAGTTCTATCCTCACTGGGTTCACTGGGTGCCCCATACTTTCAGCCTTGTGCCACATTTAAGCTGTGCTTAGAAAATCATCATTGTATTAAAATACTAAATGTATTCAGGGTGTATGTCAATGTTGCTCTTGAAATGTATTCAAATGTATGATTGTTTAACATTCGTTTTGAACAGCTTTTAAAAGATTGAGAGTGCTTTTTTTGTTTGTTTGTTTTTTCTTTTAATATATTCAGGCTTTAAAACCCGTTGAAAAGTAGTCACCCAACAAATGTGGTGTGAAGAAAAACATGTCAGGTTTGAGTTTCATTATTTTTTTAAATACTTAATTAAAAAATACATGGGAAAAAAAAAGAAAAACGAGATTTGCTTGCTGTCAAGTTGAAGAGAAAAACATAAAAAAAAATGGCTGTTGCATTTTTACATGTTTACAGCTGTGACCTGTTTTTAAATTGCAGTTGGCAAATAGAGCATTAATTTTCAGTTTACCATTATATTTTATGTTCTTTTGCTAATACATTTTTGAGATGTAACTGGGATTGAAGTGCTATAATAATAACTTATAAAAATCAAACAGTAAATCTATATCAGACATTTCACTACCATCACAAATACTGCGGTAACCTCCATTATGTGTGGAGGTTCCAATCTGCTTGGGAATGACTGAGAAAATATTCCTCCTTTGAATTCATGCATAAATGGTTCTCATCTGTCATTGTTCTTTCTTGTTTTGAAGTCAAAATGCTGGGATCATTTATCTGTCCCCTTTTTGTGTGTTAACATCATTCTTACCATAAAAGACAACCTTTTCACCTTTAAACCCCACAAAAAAATAATTTGGAAACCATCTTATAATCCAGGTATAAAATGTACCCTTTTTGTGTGTTAACACCATTCTTACCATAAAAGACAACCTTTTCACCTTTAAACCCCACAAAAAAATAATTTGGAAGTCATCTTATAATCCAGGTATAAAATGTGAACCTTAAATCCTGTGGTTTATGGCAAGTTGTTAGCATGGGAAATGTATGTCTCAACAAGCTGTTTAAAGATCATATTTGAGAACAGTGGAACGAGTGGATGGTTAGTGAAGAACAATCATTTAGGCTAGTATAATAGCCTACTGTAATCATAGCATCCACTCATGAAGTATTATAGATTGTGGTAGTTAATTGACAATATCTTCTTATAGACCTTTCAGTGCCTGAAGAAGGCCTGAGCGTACAACAACCAAAACATCGTATAAATGGTAACAAAGATGAGGACAATAGCCTAAATAATGTAAAAAGTGTAAATACTACCTCATCTCAGAAATATAGACAATATCTCCTCATAGTTTTTTCATTAGAATTTGAGTGAAAACAAAGTATGTGCTTTATGAATTTATTTAATAAATTCAATAAAATACATTTTAAAACATGGGGTCATCTTATACAAAGAATATAGCCAGAAATCTATACTTTAATTTGTAAATTTGAGGGGGTATCTTATATGCCCAGTTGCCTTGTGTGCCAACATATACAATACTTTGTGAATCTTTTGTCTCATGACTGTTGTTTTTCCTAGTTTTGACTTGTGTGTATATATATATATATATATATACATAAAATCCAGGATAAGGTTGGTAAATAATCCAGGAGGTTCCTAGTAATATTGTTAAAATATTAAAACTGATCCAATAGAAAGCTCAATGCAAACCAATTCAATTTACAGAGCAGATATTTATTTATTTATCTGTAAATTCAGATAAAACTCAGATAAGTTTTATCTGAATTTACAGATAAATAAATAAATAAATAAATATTGAAAAATGGACATGGATAGGGGAAAAAATGGGGGAAGGGCAAACACTAGATGTTGTTTAATTTTGCAATCCAAGTGTTGTGACGTCCTTACTATTTAGTCATTACCACAACTATAAATAAACTTCTAAACAGCAGAGGAAATATGATGAGGAGGAAGTAAGTTTTTTCGCATATATAGAAAGGCAGAATGAGAACCAAAATGAACTATAATTTTAGCAAAGAAATAACAAGAGCTAACTACTCTAGAAATTCGCCTAGCCAAAAGCTCACCATGTCCATTTATCTTCATTTTGAAAAATTTTTAAACGGATGGATTAAATTTTCAGTTGACCCTGATGAAGCTTTGGAGTGAAACTGGTCGGTCATCTTTGTGTTTCTTATTTTTTATTTTTCCATCTTTAAAATGCCTGTAAGTATGAAATTTACTTTATTTCATGCCCTTATATGTTTTTGTACAACCAACAACATATTTAAATATATATATATATATAGGAAAGAATATTAATAAAAAGTTTTGAATTTAAAAATGTACTTTTTTTGGACAGTATTTGTTTTTTTTTTGTTTTTTTTTATTGTATTTTATATTTCAGACTGCCCTCAGTCGTTCATCAGAAACAAGTGATTTTTAAATTTGAATTGAATTTGAATTGAAATCATCGTTTCTGATGAAGGACCGAGGGCAGTCTGAAATATAAAATACAATAAAAAATAAACAAATACTGTCCAAAAAAAGTACATTTTTAAATTCAAAACTTTTTATTAATATTCTTTCCTATACATATTAAGACAGTATACATGGATCATCACTATGTTATATATATATATATATATATATATATATATATATATATATATGCATATAATGATTAACATTTTGGTTGTTCCCAAAACCTGAAACCAGCTGCGAGTCAAGTTTCATGCACGTAAGTTCAATCCTCAGGCCACTGGTATATTTATTTTGTATATAAAGGCCAAAAAAGTGGGTGGGTAGAAGGTGGTCTTTTAGTAACTATCCTATACCTAGCTAATCACATTCATGACCCACTCACTCTTAACATAGAGGGTCTTTCATCATGACTCCCTCTACTAAAAGATGATACAAGTACCTCCAAGACCGAGAAAGATCAGTGGACCGAGGAATGACTCACAAGGCCTCTCAGTATTTGTGTAGAAAATTCAACTGATTTTGAGGTTTATGACGGTGCTCAACACTCAAATGGGAGGAGTGATAGTAAGGTTAGGGAAGGCGTCTTTAACACTCCCCACCAAAATTGAATCCTCTGTCAACACAAGGCATAAGAAAGCCAACCTTGAGGCATGGCATTCCCAGCCCCACTTGACACAGACATTTGCAGCAGACATCTCTGTTGACCTGATGCTTGTGTTCACCCAACAAGAGGGTACACAACAAATGATCGATCGGCATCCAATGATTATCACAGAGAGGAAGTATTGACAACCAGTAAAAGATGATGAGAAAGACATATGTAACACACACCTCAGCCATCCCCTTCACTGACAACTACTGTTGAAGCCAAATCTCGACCAACATCCAGTTCAAACCAAACTCCAAGAATGCGGATGTGTCCGTCAGTCCAACTGAAGGGCCCCAAGCAAGCCACACCTTTCCAAGCAACTAACTGCAAGCCAGAAGACTTGTCATGGTTGATTTTGGACCCTTGTACTGCTCAAGTGCTTTATGTACCACTTCAATTTCATCCGGAGACGACATGAAAATGGATATGTCATTGGCGTACATAGAAATCCTGGCTCGAGCCTCACCAGAGACAGCGATTTCATGTAGAGCCAAACTGCACACCCTGTCTCCCAGTCAGCTAAGGAGAGGCTCCAACGCCAAAGTACAGGCAACAGCAGACAACCCTGACAAACTGACTGAGACAGCTCAAAAAAGCCTGACCACATTCCGTTGACCTGTACCACAGCACTGGGGGAGTGATACAGCAGACTGATCCACTTGCAGAAGTTGGCTTTGAATCCAGTGGCCTGCAAGGTGTCTTTTACACCCTCTAGGATTGTACAGATCAGATGCAGGTTGCTCTGAATTGTTTGACCCTTCACAGGTTCTGATCAGGTCCCAACAGACTGTAAATGCTCCATCAGGATTTTGGCCCAAATCTTTAACATTGTATTTAGCAGAGTTATGGGCTTGTAATCTTCTAAGTCCCTCCCAACACCCTTGACCTTTTTCAACAGCAGGATCACACGTCTGAAAATCTGGTCAGGGACGGACACCTGGTGGAACCAGTTGTTGAGCACCACCGTCAAAATCAGTACAAAGATGTGCAACAGCCTCAAGTACAATTCATAGGGTTGACTATCAAGTCCTGGAGATTTACCACTGCCAACACTCTTCAATGCCAAGTGAACTTTGCCCTCTGTAATCTCACTCTTGCAGCTAGCTGCTTCAATTGGCCCAAGCCAAGGAAAGTCAGCCAAATAGCTACAAAACTACTCATCATGGAGATCAGGCTTCTTGGTAAAGCGGCTTGTGAAATGCCACCGAAACACCTCACACACACCATCAGTTGACCTCAGACTACACCCTTGCAAGGTCTTTACCTCTTGAATATATCCATCTCCACCTCGACGGATCTCTTCTTTGCACAATTCAGGGCCCATACTCATGGCCTCATTAGACATCTTGTTTAATCTATGCCACTTATAACGCAACACCTATCTGAGGGGCATCCAAAATACCAGGCTAAGCTACAGTGGGACATTTATAACCCAGACGAATGTAAGGTGTTAAAATCACAGGAGTGTACAGTCATGTAGCTGGATAGAGAGCAATAACCAAACCTGGCTAAGGTGTTAAAATAGCCCTAAATTCTCTGAGAGAGGAGAGTGGGGAAAAACCTTTGATAGGAAATAGATTTAATTTCAGTCTAAAAAGTGCTCAATGAAAAGTCAAGGTAGTTGAAGCATCTGATGGGAAAGAATGTCATATTGGCAACAATAGAGAAAATGTATAAAAAATGCTTAATCCCATTAAGACACTCAACACTCCAACTCAACAGAGCTTAAAAGGGAACATGTAGTAAGAAAATGCTAAAGTTTCACCAAAAATTTTTAAAAAAGTGCTCAATACCAAACAAAGTGGTAGAGCTAAATATAATTTTTTTACACTGAAATTAAATTTCTTTCCCATTAAAGGATTTTACTCCTCCACCCCACCTCTTCTCTCAAAGCATTTATGGTTATTTTAATACCTTAACCAGATTTGGTTATTGCTCTCTATCTGATTGTATGATTCTAACACTCCTGTGTTTTTAACACCTTACACTCGTCTGGGTTATAAATGTTCCACTGTAGTTTAGCCTGGTATTCTGCTGGCCTGAGGATTAGATTTATGTGCATGAAACTTGAGTCACAGCCAGTTCCATGTTTCAAGAATGACCAAAATGTTAATTAGTATATTTAGCTCTCTCTCTCTCTCTCTCTCTATATATATATATATATATATATATTTTAATTAGTTAATTGGTTAGTTTTTGGTCATAATTAAATTAGACCAGTACACACAGTTATATTAAAAAGTGTTCAATACACTTATATTATAGAACTTTTGAATATTTTTCATTTGGAAAAGACAGTGTTAAGTTAAATAGAATAACCATAAATCTGCATTTAAACTAGAAAACCTTAAATATTGTACCAAATTGGCTAGCCATGTGTGGAAATTAAAATTAAAGTATGGAAAAGAACCTGATATAACTTGAAACATAGTAAAACAGGCAAACCTTACAACAGTGGTAAAATATGCAGATTGTGCCAGGAGGAAAAATTGGCTCTTATGTTGTAACACCAAAGATAAACTGAAGGTAAAGACTATGGCAGCATTCACCAACTTAAACAAGGAGACCATCCAGAAGTTTCCAAAGTCATCTGGAGGCCATGGTTGAAACTAATGGCAATTTTATTGACTACATTTACTCATTAGTATTTCAAGATATCTTATATTGGTAAATGTATCTGTTAAAATGAGATGTCAGCGTTATTTTCATTTTTGCATAATTTAAATGTGTGTGTGTGTGTGTGTGTGTGTGTGTGTGTGTGTGTGCACGCATGTGTGTGTGTGGACATTGTTTACTTTGTATTATTTTTTATCCAGACATAAAAAACATCACAAAGAAATGTAAGTTCAAAGGCATTGAAGAAAGGTTCATTAACCTGATGATATTGATATGTGCCCACCTGGAAGTGCATATTGGAAAAGAAAAATTTAAAATAGCTGAGGCAACAGACACTGCTAGGACATTTGAAGCCACAAATAAACAAATGGCACCCCTAAATCTGCAGATTACAAATATATCACAAAACAATGACAGAATCGACACTATTACAAAACAAAAACAATTGAAATGAAACAAAACACAACACTTAAAACCAAATCCATGCAGATGTTGTGGAAGAATACACAAATTTGATGATAAGAAAAAATGCCCTGCTTTTAAATGAATATGTAGAGATGGTGGAAAAATGAACCACTGGGAAAAATTATGTAGAGCCAAGACAAACAAACATAATAAAAATAAAATCCACTTCATCAAATACAGTGAATCAGAAGATCCCTCACTTAAAAAGAATACAATAGAAATGAACTACAGATGACATTCCAAATAAAGAAGCTAATACGTAACAAACCTACAAAAATAAACTTTTAATAAAACTGGAGTACAGAGCAACATTCTTTCATTAAGGATAGACAGACAGATTTTCCTTGAAAGCATAAAAAAACAGATACCCGAAAGCAGGTGTACTGTAAAGCACCAATGCTATATTAACAGCATATGAAGGAAGTGAGATCAAACAACTTGGCAAGACTAAAATAACAGGATCACACAAAGGGAAAAAACATTAGCTTAACCTTTTTTGTGCCAGACTCTAAAGGACCAGCAAATCCTTAGACTAAATGGCTTTGAAAAATTAAAAATAATCACAGTAAACCACAGCATTAACAAGTCCAGGTGAAGAAAGGAACTTCACTAGAAAAATGATTTCACATTAAAGACAGTGACACCTAATAAAGATGTATCTAGAATGGTTCAATGACACTGTTGGGTGTTTTGAAGATTTTGAATACCGTATAGTCACGAACACAACAATCAAACCTGTGGTCCATGCTCCAAGAAAGATTCTCCTAGAACTCAAAGAGAGTTTAAAAGAGGAAATCAAAGAGATGAAAAAATAGAACAATTGAAAAGGTAAATGAACCAACAGATTTGGTAAACTCCATTGCTGTTAAAGAAAAATCCAATAGATGACTAAGGATCTGCCTAGACCCAATTTAAAACTCAATTTAAAATGAGCCATAAAAGAGGGCACTACCCAGCACTAATAGTAGAGGATATCACACTAAAACTTTCAAGATCCAAACCCTTTAGCAAGCTAGATGCTAAGAATGGATACTGGAACATCAAGTTCAATAAAGAAGCCACTCTCTCCACTACATATAACTCCATATTTGGACAAAATGGATTTCATTTCAGTATGGCCAAAATTTTATAGAGAAAGTGATCACTGCCCATTAGAGAAAATTCATAACAAGAACCTACACAAGGCTCCAGCTAGTTCTCAAACTACAAGTATATGAATTTACTCTGACCTACAGACCAGAAAACAGCTGATGCCCTATTGCGCCTATCTGGAAACAATAAATATGAAATAAAAGAGTTGGGCATCAAAATACACCAGATTGTCATTGTCCCCACCAACAGATCAGAGAAGAGACCAGTAAAGAACAAGAATTACAAATTCTCTCACAACAATTATAGAAGAAAGGTCAGAAAAACAACACCAGATACAACCAGCAATATATCAATACTGGTCTATCAGAGATGACATATTAGAGAATGGTTTCCTGTTAGCTGAATGAAGAATAATAATACTCAAAACACTACCACCAGGAATCCTTCAGAAAATGCTCCAATCCCACATGGGTACAGAAAATGCTCCAATCCCACATGGGTACAGAAAATGCTCCAATCCCACATGGGTACAGAAAATGCAAACTGATGGCAAAATACAGTTTAATCGATTGGCATACACAAAGACATAGTAAGCACAGTTTCAAAACATCATACATGCCAGAAATACCAGAATACACAACACAAAGAAGAAATTATATCTTCTGACATACCAAGTAGACCTTGGCACACAGTAGATGCAGACCTATTTGTAATAGACCAAGAATGGTATTTAATCATAGTCTTCAACTATTCTAAATTTCCAATAGTCCCAAAATTGAAGAACATAAGAGATGATACAATCAACAGAACAATACAGGAAATAATATCAGAAAAAGGAATATCCAAGAAATGTATATGTGACAATGTCACCTAATTCATGTCAATGGAATCTGGGAGAATAGCAGAGGAATATGAATTCTAAATTGAAACATCATTCCCACATTATCCCAGGGGACATTGGCTCATTGAGAGACATGTTCAAACAATGAAGAAAATAAAATGCAAGGAAACTGGGAAAGTCCCATATTTCATTCTACCCTTGTTAAGACACCACTCAAAGCAAATATGAAGTTCCCAGCAGAACTGCTGAGTTCAACAAAATGCAAAACCATACTACCCAGTAAGATCAGTCTCCCAATAGACCAGGAGGAAACCAGAAGAAAATTGGCTGCAAATCAAGACAGGAGTAAATAATATTACAGTAACCATGCTCTCTCTCTACCTGAATTATTTAAAGGACAACATATTCACACACAAGACACAATTAGGAAAACCTAGAGCCCAGCACAAATCCTTATCACTGTCAATGCCACAAGATCCTATCATCATTAGAACTAAATCCAAAAAACATCTCAAGCGAAACAGAACACACATTTGATCAACACCAGAACAAAAAAGGTACAAAAACAAAACAAACATTTTGATGACTCTTATTGCAACAAGGGAATACAACCCCATTCAACAAACAGACAACCATGATTCCCAATAACCAACAGATACACCAGAGCAACTACCACAGAATACATGCTTGATTTGATCCGCAAGATGGAGAAAAATGTCGCACCACCAACACGGTTTAGATAAAAGGGAAAAAAAGGAAAGAAAGAGAATGAAGGAAAAAAGACAAGAAGAAAGCAGAACTTCTTGAAAAAGAATGATGGTACATGTAGTTAAAAAGAGGGACAGCAGTACCACTGTTTTATCATGATGAAGAAGAAACAGGTGCAGACTTAAATATCACCTTAGTTATTTTTTAATAACAGCAAAATATAGCACTAGATTACAAGCATTTCTGGGACTAGAAAACTATTATTGAATTTATATACCTAATATGCAGAATTTAAGAGCTGCACTGAACAATTTGCTTAAAAAAGGCATAAAGCAAAACTGAACTGATAAGTGTCAGAAGGCATTTGAAGAAATAAAAAAGATACTAACATCACTTATCATTAGCACACTACAATCGAAAAGCATAAATCATATTGGCTTCAGTGATTATGGTATTGCAGTAGTAATACTACATCAGTATGATGACAGTATCATAAAAGTTATTGTACATGCTTCACATTTGTTGCTATAACCAGAAAAAAAAAATACAGCCAGATCAAAAAAGAGGCATTGGCAATAATATTTGCAGTTAACAACTTCATTACTTTATACTTGGAAGGAGTTTTTGGTTGTAGACAGACCAAAGATCTCTATTACCAATTTATAGTTTCAAAAAAGGAATTCCTATGAATACAGTAAATAGATTGCAATGCTGGAGTACTATCTTATTAAATTACAGTTTTATGATGGAATATCAACTGTCCAAAACATTAAGATATGCAGTGGGTTATCCAAATTGAAACCAAAAAATACTGAACCATTTGAGGACAGTTATTGCAGCATTAAAAAGTGAAATAGAAATTTAAAATATATTATGCAATGTAGAATGCAAACTACCAGTTACCCTGG
This sequence comes from Ascarosepion bandense, assembly GCA_037127315.1. Lineage (NCBI taxonomy): Eukaryota > Metazoa > Mollusca > Cephalopoda > Sepiida > Sepiidae > Ascarosepion > Ascarosepion bandense. The sequence goes on along the minus strand of JBBBDQ010000224.1, from coordinate 2,641,657 downwards.
AAGAAATAAAAATAAAAGCAGAACAAGACATGTTTATTGCAGAAATAAAAAAATGACTAAAAGAAAGCAAAAAAGAAGGCAATACAGACTTGAACACTTACTTGCTATGTGATGGAGTGTTGATGTTCACACAGTAACAATACCTTGCATATTACAAAAGAGGATATTAAATGAATTTCATAGTAGACATCTGGGAATTTCAAGGATGAAATCTCTTATGAGAAGCTACACTACCAGCTATAATTATTAGGCCATCCCAGTTTTTAAAAGAAATGATGCATTTCATACTATTTTTAGTATTTATTGCCAAGTGAATAATTCTAAATGAAAATAGAATGGTTCTTTTGTTATTATTACTTTGTAAAATTTTACAAGGCAAGGAAGCAAAGATGAACTTGTCCGAATTACCCTAAATTTTCTTCATTCTTTCATTGATATATATTGGTAATTATTAAACATTTATAAATTCATTTGTGTACATGTTATTGTGCAGTATTAACAAAAGAACCATTCTATTTTTATTTACAATTATTCACTTGCCAATAAATACTAAAAAATAGTATGAAATACATCATTTTTTTAAAACACTGGGGTGGCCAGATAATTATGGCCGGTAGTGTATGTATACTGGGTTAAAATGGATCAAGACATTGATTAAAATGGATCAAGACATTGATTAAAATGGATCAAGACATTGAAAAGTAGTAAAATCTGAAGAGATTGTGCCTCTGGCAGAAAAATCACCTTCCACAAAATTAAAACGTTGGTCAAAAGAGAGATACCCATGGTCAAGACTGCGCATAGATTTTGAAGGTCCAAATACACCATCAAGTATGTTGCCAGCAAAATAAATGTTTGCAAGAAAAATGAAATCAGTGTTCAACATGTTGTTAACAGGTCAAAAAAGAATAAGAAGGAATAACAAAAAAGACACTAAATTTTTCAAAATTGGCAAAAAAGTGTTTTTCAGAGTATATAAAAATGGAAAAGAAATGTGGGAATATAGCGTAATACAAAATTTTTTCTCTTACAATCTGAAATATGTTCCATCTCGAACTCACAAAGGGTTGATAAGCTATAAAATAAACAAATCTATGAACCAATCAATACCAAGATCAGTATTCTTATGTTTTGTAATTGGAAAAATTTTGGAAGTTGGTTTGGCTGTGTCACCCATCATATGCACAAAGATTTCAAGCAAACTTGAAAAACATTTGGTGGCCAATGACTATTTGCAATGATCTGTTAACCAGAACTAAAAATTTACTTTACCGCATTAGACTGTTACAAGAATATTTCCACTGCCATAATGTAGCTTCCCTGTGTCGTTTTTATAAAATTTTCATGGCAATTGTCCTTTCTTCTTTGGTACCTCAACATTATGAATTTAAGCTCAGTACTAAATTGGCAGATAGGTCTTATCCTTTTACGATTGAATTTGCTAGACATAACTGTAATTTTTAAACTAACAGCTTCTTCTCTCACACTTCTCACTTGTGGAATTCTTTTCTGGCTTCTTGCTTTCCAGTTCTTTAAATATTTAAATACAGTGTCAATTGTTATTTTCTGTTTTCTTAATTCCTGTTCATTTACTGTTCTCTTTTCTTAATAATGTTTTCTTTTTTTCATATTCTTTTTCCCTCAGTACTTCCTTGCTCTTCGACTTTATTGCCTTGCTTGGGGTTAAAATAATTAAACAAAAAGGGATATGCCATGCTACTTCCACAGAGTCAAATCAGCCTCATTTCCTCTAGATTTCAAACTGTTATGGAGAAACACACCTATTCTTCAGATAATGGACTCTCCCTCCTATATTAATAAGAGTTAACAGGAAGTTAACGGGAGAAGTTCTTAGGAGTTCTTGGGAATTTCATAGGAGTTCTTTAGAGTTCTATTGGAGTTCAGTAGTACGATTATAACCTTCAGTGCGAAAAACTACTCCGCGACTCAAACATAAGAAGAAAGTTCCACTCAGCTTTTTGAAAGAACTTCCACTTTGTGAAAACAACTCCCACATGGATGTTTCCCTGAACACTGTTATCTTAACGTCATCAAGTCAAGAGTCAATTGTTATTTATTGTTCTTATCCTTATAATCTTTACTACTTCCTAACACCTCTTCTTTCATTCCTGTCACACATCTCATTCATCATTTCTATTTTAACAGTAATCCTCAACCTTGAGAGACTTTCAAACTTCTACACATGCAGTTAGAGACAAATTATTATAATTGTAATTGTTCCAATATTTTATAAGATATATCAGCCATACCTTCAATCAACTGTAAGTCAAATCAATTTGTCCTCTATAAGCAAATTTTGAGTTCCCAGTTTCTCAAATTCACAAAATCTGCTTGTTTCACTTAATCTATGAAATAATTGATTCATCTTTTTTTTGTTTAATGGACAGAAATTTGCTTCTTTTCACAATAGCAAGTTTCTTTTTAGGTCGTAAATTTCTCTTTATTATTTCTGAAATTTCAATGAATGTCAACTTCTCCAATTGCTTTAGGATATGCTATAACAGAAATGTTCATTATAGCTTTACAACCTGCAAAAACTAGAAAGTGGTCAGTTATTTAATTTTCTCTCTCTCTCTTACCTTGCTGTCTTTCAATATTTTAGCCCTAGCCTGGGCTGCAAAACATCAGATCCAAGTCTCAACAAATTCTGATTTGTCCAAATAACTTAAACATCATATCAGTGATATCAGTTACACCATATTGTTGTATAGTGTTGTTCTACAACACGTGATCAATAGTTGAATTTTTTCTTGTCTGACTCTACTCCATACTTTATTTCTCCTATAGCCAGAATATGCAAGTAGAGTAAAATCTTACTTGCCAATCCAATTAGATTTGAACCTTAGTAATAGAGAGAGAGAGAGAGAGAGAGAGAGAGAAGAAAAAGGAATGTTAAAAGCAAATGCAAAAAGCAGTGGTTAACATCCTCTGTTAAACTGAGTTCAATACTGAAGCCAGAATTTCATTCACATAAGATATTGTTGTGCAAGTACTAGAACATGATAGTAACTATCTAAACTTATCTATAAATGGAACTTTGTCTGTGTGTGTGTGTGTGTGTGTCTGTTACCTATAGACTCCAAAATGGCTGAACCGATTTTCTTGAAAATTTACACAGTTGTACTATAAGCATCTGCAAGTGTTCTTAGCTAGGTTTTGTGTTGAGGTACCCCCAATAAATATCAAAAATCGATAATCAAAAACATCAGGTTATAAAAGGAGTGGTCCGATTTTAATCAAATTTGATACACTCAAAGACATAAGAAACGATATTCAGAAGTTTCAAGGTTGCAGTTCTTACAATAGTGCAGAAAATCGATTATATATATATATATATATTATCGATTTTCTGCACTATAATCGGATAAAAATTGTGGATTTGTATAAAGGACATACAGACAGATAAATAGACACACACACAAGCATCCTGCCTTTTATATATATATATATATATAGAAACGATATTAGGAAGTTTCAAGGTTGCAGTTCTTACAATAGTGCAGAAAATCGAGAATATATATATATATATTATATATATATAATAAAAGTATAAAAAATATATATTATATATATATAATAAAAGGCAGGATGCTTGTGTGTGTGTCTATTTATCTGTCTGTATGTCCTTTATACAAATCCACAATTTTTATCCGATTCTCACCAAACTTCACACAAATATTTTTTAGGCTGAATCTGAGCTTCAGGACCATGGATTAGTTTTAAAGCTTTCATTACACCTGAGCAACACTGGGCTATACTGCTAGTTCACTTATAAATGAGCAGATCATGAAGAAAGGCTCATCATAGATGTCTAACTGTCAACATCTCTGTTAATGATACATTTCACCAGAAATAAACACATTTGATGAACAGTAAAGGTGACATGCTCCAACATGACACAAACTCAGTCTCACTTGCAATACAAATCTAAGAGAAAATAAAATTATTCAACTGAGAATTTTTATATTACCAGTTTGATCTTCAGATTATTTGTTTCTATCACAAGAACATTTTCTTAATATCAAGATATTCAGAAATAAGAAAAACGTCAATTGAAGTCTTTCAGCTTTCTTTTTTATCAAAGAACCTTGCATTTATTGGCATATAAAGAAAATAAAGAATTAAAGAAAATGGAAACAAAAAGATCAACTTATACTTTCACGCAGAGGGACAGATGAGATTTCTGAGACACATAATGAAAAAAGAAGGTATGAAAAATTAGACACTCAAAGGACATATTGAAGGTAAAAGAGACAGAGGGAAAAATGAGTAACCTACCTAATGAGCTTATGTAAATGGATGTTAGAACAAGAAGTGGAAAGGATAATAAAAAGACAAACATTGCTAAGAGCTATAAAGGATAGGAAGTTGTGGAGAGTCATGATCACCCATGTCTTGAAGAAACAGAGAACATAAAAGAAGAAAAAATACTGAATAATATATCCCTAGACATGGACAGCAGAACAAGAACAATCTACCCCACCTAGATTAAATCAATGATTCAGTTTGAAATTCTGTGAAGATTTCTCAGATTGACAAGCACCTGATGAAGGCCAAAGGAAACAAGCAAAGAAATATCATGATAATGAGAACTATTATTTGCCTGTAAATAAATTACAGATGATTCATTTTGTAGAGGATAAAATAATTACAAAATGCATCTAATTGCAATAATATAAATGAATACTTCAAATTATCTGGGTTTCAATTTGCAAACTAACAGGGTTTTAACAAACAAAGAGAAACCATCTCCCACTCAAAGTTGCTTCTGGAAAGATGGCAAGGGAGGTTACCATTTGATACATGCTGGATTAGATCTTGACCAAAATTCAAAAAGGGTATTTGTTATTCTTTTAACACTATACAACTGTTCTTGTTTGATTCCCTATTGTAGTCAAGAATTCACTAAAAAACACCTTCCTCTGACTGTTGCTAAACCTGTATGCAAATCAACTTGTAACCTGATACATGAAAGAAACCTAACCCTCATAAAAAAAAGAGAGATGGGGAATTGCTCAAAAATCAGTTTACTTTCCATAATTTAGGCAGACTGAAAATACAACTTCCCAAGAACATACTGCTATCTAACTAGCCATTCACCCAGTGAGACTATCTTGCTCCACACATCTAGGAAGAACTCCATTGTTATCTTTGGTTAATTTGTAACGATCTAGATGATAATAATTTTTTTTTAATGCTGTCAACCTTTTGTACCTTAATTGTCTATTGGAGTCTTGGAGATGAAGTCATCAAAACCATTCCTCTGACTCTGTTGTTAAGTCCATATGCAAATCAGTTTCTAACATGACACTTGAAAGAAATCTGTTCCCAATGAAAAGAGTTAAAATAGAGAAATATTGGACAATTGCTCAAGAGTCAGTCAACATATCAGTTGAAGCAGAGAGAAAGCCCTAATCTCCTGGGAACTTACTGCCATGTGACTAGTCATTCACTTAGCCAGACTGTTTTGATTCACAGATGTAGGAAGAACAATGTTATCTGTGACTGATTTATACCTGATGATGTTATCACAATTGTTGGATGATAATGAACCCACCTTGTAAAGGTTAAGTACTTCTATAAAGGATGGAGGACAAAGGTAAATCAAGTGGTAAGATTCATGCCATTAATAATTCATGAGGATGGAAACAAAAATGACACATCACAGAGACAGTTGAAATTTGTACAGCACATAATGAGAAAAGAGTGATACTCACAGAACAGATTAAAGGAAAGAGGGACAAAGGAAAACAAATCATAACCAACCTAGCAAGCTAGAGTAACCGTATGGCTGAACAAGGTTTGAGAGAGATAATAAAAAGACAAAAATTATTAAGAGCTACAAAGATCGGAAAATTATGGGGAGCCATGATTCTCATTGTCCTGAAGGGACATGGCACATAGAAGAAGAAGAGTAAGGTTTAGGAGAGGTAACAAAAATCAAAATTTGTTAAGAGTTACAAAGATGGGGGAAATTATGGATAGCCATGATTGCCAATGTCTTGAAGGGACAAGGCATATAGAAGAAGAAGAACAAGCTTGAGTAAATGGATAGAAGAGCAAGATTTAGGAGAGATAACAAAAAACAAAATCTATTAAGAGCTACAAAAAACAGGAAATTGGGGAGAGCCATGATTGCCAATGTCCTGAAGGGACATGGCATATAGAAGAAGAAGCTTGAGTAAATGAATGGGAGAGCAAGGTTTAGGTGAGATAACAAAATAACAAAATTTATTAAGCGCGACAAGGAAATTGTAGAGAGTCAAGTTGGCCAACACTCTGTAGGGACACAGCATACTAAAAAAGAAGAAAGCCTTTCATCAGTTAGGAGTTAAAAAAGGGAAGGTAAACAAAAACGGGAAGGTTTAGCAATAAATGTAGAATAGATACGTGCTCAGGTGTCTTAGTTATTATTATAAACTAATTCAGTACCTGTCATTTGCTGTCCTGTTATTTTTCAGACAGACTAGTATAAGTTGAAATATGTGATCATTTGTAGACATTTTGATGGCTCCTTCTATATTTCTGGATCTGTTTTCTAATAAATGCAGTATTTTAAATGGGTAGACAATAAAGATTTGAAATTTGATAATCTTGCTGACAAATAGCTTTCTTCAATGTGAGAGCCATTGTCTACAGTAAGTTCTTGCCATTAAGCTATTTCATAATATAAATGTAGATTACTTGACATGCAGGAACTTTGTTGCTTGACTCAACTTCAAACAAACCTGACAAGTGGGCCTTCAGTAACCTATATACTGATGAAGCAGGGAAAGGATTTGACTCAGATTAACGTTTGATCAGACCAGTAATAATAATAATAATAATGCAAGTGAATTGGTCTCTGATCAAACCAAGAACATACCGTGCAGGAATTTGTTAGAGAGTGATATGGGGGAAATTAATAATAATAACAATAATTATTTGGGTGAATAGTTCTCTGGTAAAATCAAAAACATACCCTGCAGGAACCCACCAGAATGTGATAGGGGGGTGGAGAAATAATAATAAAAATAATATTGATAATAATAATGTGGGGGAATAGGTCTCTGGTGAAATCAAAAACATACCCTGCAGGAACCCACCACAGTGTGATACAGGGGGTGGGGGGTGGAGGGAATTAATAATAATAATAATAATGATAATAATGTGTGTGAATAGGTCTCTGGTAAAATCAAAAACATACCCTGCAGGAACACACCAGAGAGTGATATTGGGGGGGGACTAATAATAATAATAATAATAATAATAGTATTAATGTAATATAACAATCTGGCCCCACCCGAGGAAGTGATGCAAGCGATGGTGTTTCCCGTCATTGAAGGGGGCGTCGAAGCGACAAGACAGGTGTTTGTGAAATACATCCTGTCGAGGCCGGAGCGGATGTCATTTGACCTTATTTCCGACAGCGGCGGAAATGGCTACAGAGGCAAACAGATCAGGTGTCTCTTAGAATTACGTGGGCGTTGCGTGGGCGAGGCAGGACCGGAAGGAAAGTCCCGGTTCTAGAAGACTATATAAAGACCTCGACACATGGATTCGCCAGCAGAGAACGGCCAGTGGAAGCAGAGAAACACCACGGCAAGAATACACTCCCGTCAACCCATTCTATGTGCCTCTCACCCTTCTGTTCTCTATTCCACACGGTTCGTCGTCAGTAATAAAAATATAACCTTATATTTTTATATATGCGTGTTTGTTGTTTTGTCGTCGTACGGCGATATATAACATTAATAATAATAATAATGTGGATGAATAGGTCTCTGGTGAAATCAAAAACGTACCCAGCAGGAACCCACCAGAGAGTGATGAGTGGGAGAACTAATAATAATAATAATATTAATAATAATAATGATGTGGGTAAATAGATCTTTGGTGAAATCAAAACTTTACCCTGCAGGACCCCACAAAAGAGTGATAATTAACTAATAATAATCATAATAATATTATGTGTGAACAGGTCTCTGGTAAAATCAAAAACATACCCTGCAGGAACCCACCAAAGAGTTATACGGTGGAGGGGGGGGAAGAACTAATAATAATAATAATAATAATAATAATAATGTGTGTGAATAGGTCTCTGGTAAAATCAAACCCATACCCTGCATTCAGGGGGATGTAAATTCAAAAATTGGGAAAGAACAAGATAATGAAATGTTTAGTAAGCATAGACTTGAATCATGCAACGAACACAGAGAAAAATGGTTTCATTAGTTCACAGTAGATATGGTCAACTGCAGTTGGGTTTATAGAGTCATTTTGAAATCGGCAATCGTTTAATTAGTTGTATCGTACGTGCTTATCTAAGCCTACATATGTCATCTGAATTCAGAGTTCTCCTTCTCCTAGATTACCACCCAAGTCTGAAGTACCAAGACCTTTCTCTAGAGTATTTGCACATAAGTGATTAGAACAAACTTGAGTGAAATTCAAATACAGATCTCCAATTTCTCATTCCAAGCCACCATACATTACACCACCTGTGCATCCCTAGAGTACAGTAAACAGCTAAGTAATGACCAACAATTGGTTTAAAGATATTTGTGAACTTGAAAAAAACAGTCCAAGTATGAGATATTAAAAAACAGATAAACTACTTAATCATTAACAAAGTTTTACATTATTTACATTGTTTGTACTGTTGTCCTCATCTTTATTGCCATATTCACAACGTTTCAGCTGTTGTACACTCCAATCTTCTTCAGATGATTTGAGTTTTGAACTGAATTCTTTATTTTAATCCCTGGGGTAGATTGTTCTCATTCCACGAGCCATGTCACTTCCGGATGTTTTAGTTATTTCACTTTAACTCAACTCTCTTTGTTCAGTTCAAAATTTCAATCACCTGAAGGTCAGATTGTTCAACAGATGAAACATTGTGAGCATGGTAATAAAGATGAGGACAACAGTCCAAACAATGTAAATAATATGAATAATTTCAATACCTCGTCTCAGAAATATAGACAAATATTAACAAATGGTTTAAAAATGCAGTTTTGCACTCAAAAACACACCTAAGCATTAATTGTCAATCACTTCCCAGCTGTGTACAAAAGTTAAAGACACTCAAAGCATTGCTCCCACTATAATATGGCAAACTTCATTTGTAAATATATAGTCAGTCAGTTTAGGTGCCATACGTGATACACGCTTGGGCGATCATGTCTCGAAAGAGACATGACTGACTGGGCAGAAGATTATCCCGCAGTAGGTTGCCATTGCTTTCTGCGGTAGACTGGTTGCCGACCAAGGCTATAGAACCCAATCTGTCCTGCTAATTAACCCATAACTGGAAGGAAGAGACGGATTAATACCTTTCCCAAGGGTATTTGCGCGTAAGTGAATACAATGGATTTAGCTGGAATTCGAACTCGGCTCCCCGGTTTCTCGTTCCGAGCCGATATCCACTGTACCACAACGCACATCAAATATACAGTACTGTACAAAAATACGAGGACAAGAACAATTTTATCTTTTATGAGGCATCAAAATAAAGTTTAAAATCACTCTTTTGTCCTAACACTTTTGCGCACTACCAGTAGAGTGCAAAAATATTAGGACAGGGGTGATTTTCCTAAAAACCTCACTGAAATTCAAATAATTAATTTTTCCTATTTTCTATTAAACAATTTATTTTGAAACTACTCATTATTATATTATCCTTGGGTATGACTGACTTTTTTCTTATTCTCCTCTCTCGAATTGAGCTGTAAATAGTGTCAACATAGTTTAAAGGTTCCTTCTGAAATTTTATTTTGATAATAGTTAGCTTGTGATGTCAATGCCTGACAGAATGAAGGCTGTGATCAAAGCAAAAGGCTATTATACTAAATATTAAATTTATTTTGTAACAAGTATTTTTTTCTTGTTAAAGCATTTGTTGAGTAAATCAAATAAAATTATTTTAATTAAATTGTTTATTTTTTGTCAATATGCCTCATAAAAGATAAAATAGTTCTTGTCCTAATAATTTTTGCACAGTACTGCATATATATATATATATATTAGGTGCGATTAGTAAATTGTCGCAATTATTTTATTATTTCAAAGCAAAAGGCTATTATACTAAATATTAAATTTATTTTGTAACAAGTATTTTTTTCTTGTTAAAGCATTTGTTGAGTAAATCAAATAAAATTATTTCAATTAAATTGTTTATTTTCTGTCAATATGCCTCATAAAAGATAAAATAGTTCTTGTCCTAATAATTTTGCACAGTATTGTACATATGTAGGTGCAGTTAATAACAAATGTAATACTTTGGAAAGCAGTTAGGGAATGAAAGTAGAACACCTTAAAAGAAGCTTAAGCATAAACAGCAAAAGAAATTCTCCTGAAAAAGAAATTAAAATAAGGAAAAAAAAAAGCAGTAGATGACGGATAAAATTATCAGCCAACTGAAGAAGAGAAAAGAGATAAAGCCAAGAAATGGTGCAGAATGTATGAGGTTAAATAAAAACATCAGTAATAAGTGCAAGCAAGCAAAAGAAGAATGTCTTAATGAGAGATAAAACAAAACAATAAAGAACACAGATTGAGCATGTGTGCATAAAAAAGATAAAAGAAATAAAACATAGAAACATACTTTTTGAAAGGATATTATAAAATCTAAAGAGGGAATAATCATAAAGGAAAAAGAAAAGAGCTGGAATTAATACATAAGAGAATTCTTTCATAACGGAGGAGGAAAGTCTACAATATTTAAAAGAATGGAAGAATTTGTAATACTAAATTCTGAAGCTAGGTCAGCATTGGCCAAGGTGAAGAGAAACAAAATCATAGAAACAGACAAGATTGTAATAGAGAATTTTGTTTTTAGTTATTCATTTTTTTTTTAATCATATCACTCCAAGCAAGGCACTAAAGCAACTAAGACACAATGAGTTACTGAGTGTGAATGAATAAGAAAAAAGAGAAATATTATCAACAGTAGAACAGTAATCAGAAGGACAGTAGATAATGATTGATATTGCATTTGAATTTTTGAACATCAATGTAGGCTGGAAAACATAGAACCAGATGGAAGTTCCATAAGCGAGAAGTGTGAGAAAAGAATTCATTAGCATAGAGCTTACATCTAGCCAGACCAACTGTGAATTGATGAGCCACCAATCTAGTGCTGCACTTAATTTCATAAAGCCTAGGTACCATAATGGAGAGTTCATGGTACCATAGTGGAAAGTTCATCCAAACAATTACCATGAAAGTATTTACAGAACTGAAGCTGAAACACCAATGAGAATCTATTTTTTTTCTTACAATCATGTTCACTCTGTACAAGATCTAAGAGTCACTCGAGGTAGGTATGTTTCAGAGTTAGAGGCGCAGTTTATGGGGATAGGTAGGGAAGATAACAGTTAACCCTAGATATGAACAGGTTGTAGTGATTAGGGAAACATTCTCTTGAAGTTGATTCCACAAAGCACTGCTTCATGAGAAGCTGCTGCCTGAGTGGAACTTACATCTCTCTAAAGGAATACAAACGGAATTAAGGTTGTTGCTTACAATGTGTGTGGCATGGCATGCAAGTCTTAGCCGTGAAAGTTAGAACTGGTGGAGCTAAGGAATCTAGTCCATATGAGCACTTTCCATGGAAAAAGTGATAGAGCAGTGAGGCTTGTGATGTTTTATGTTTGGGAAAATGGTTGTAGATTGGAAAATAATTCATCACTCACAAGGACATGGAATTGCTTTCATACACTATTGAGACAGGGCAGCTCCTGCCCATATATGGTAGCAGTACTCAATTTTCAGCTTGATCTGACTCTTGTAAAGGTAGAAGATAGCAGGAGGAGTCAGGTACTTACTGAAGCAGTACAGGGAACCAACCCTTTTTCCAGTATCTTTAGTGATTGATTGTACATACAGATTCCACTTGAGGTCTGGGTTGAGATTAAGTCCCAATAGGTGTTCAAGGCATGTGGGTCTCCCTGAGAGAACATTCATTTATCATAATAAGTGAAAATTTAGGATTCACTCATTGATGAAAGATACTGATAGCCTCAGACAATTTAGAAATTGATAAGGCCACAAAAATGATAAACAAAATATTTTGTAGTGATAGAATAATAGAGGATTTCAATATTTAGAGCACAACCAAGAAGAAACCATTTCTGTTGCACTTCCCACCTGTGGAACTTTCTCTTGCACTTCTTGCCTGTGGAACTCGCTTCCATATTCTTGCTTTCCTGATGGCTACAACCCCCAGGAATTTAAATGCAATGTCAATACTCATCTATTAACCACTTGACTCTAGTTCTTTCACCACCCCGCATATCCTTTCCTTTCTCTCCACCTTTGCAATTGTCATCACACCTGTATTCCCATCCTTCTCTTGCTCCTTTCTAACTGGTTCATCTTGCACTTCACTCTCTTTTACTTAATCTTTTTACTCTTATGTAGCCCCCTGCACATCAGTGGCATTACCGCCTTGCTTGGGGTGATACGATTAAAAAAAAAAGAATGTGAAAATGAACACACAATTTTTATAATTATAATGCTATCAGAGCAAGCAATAGAAGGGCAGGAGGATCAATATCTATGTTTCATAGATTACACAAAGGCATTTGATAGGGTTTAACATAAAGAACTAGTTGGAATGTTAGGAAAGCTTGATCTACATGGAAAGGATGTTCAAACAATCTGTAACATCTCTTGGTAACAAATAGTTTTCATTCAAACAAAAAAAATTAAGTGAATATACAAGAAAAAAGAGGTGTACATAAAGGATATATATTTTTACTTGTAAAGTTGGATGATTTTAAGAGAACGACAAAGATTATTGTCAACTATTCAGTAAGAGAGAATTAGAAGTCCTACTTGGATTCATTACTGGTGGCCACTATCTTAACAAAATAAGACATGCTGATGACACAGTGTTGATAGCAGACACAAAAAAGAACCTACAAAACTCCACCATAATGTATTAAAGGAAAGCAAGAAAAAAGAACTAAATATTAATTGTAAAAAGACAAAATGCATGGTTGTTAGGAAAACCAACAGTCCAACATGCAAATTACAAATCAAAGATACCAAAATCAAACAAGTACAACAATTTAAATACCTGGGAAATGTAGGATGAAAAGTGCAACACTGAAATCCAAAGGTGCATTGGGATAGCCAATGGTGCCTTCTAAAATCTAAGCAGATATTAAGAAATAGAAAAAAAAAAGAGAACTGAATTTACTATGCAATACCAGTTCTACTATATGGCAGTGAATGCTGGACAATCTCCTCAAAGATGAAGAAGAGACTTGATGCAACAGAAATATGATTCTACAGAAGCATGTTGAGAATACCATATACTATACATGTGAACAATAGCAAAGTTTTAGAGAAAATGGTAACAAAAAGAACACTTATACTTAACATAAGGAAGAGTTGGTTGAAAGTACTAGGGTACATCATGATGAAAGAGGGCTTGGAAAATTTGATACTCACAGGACAGTTTGAAGGCAAAGAGGATAACAATACATAACAAACTACCTAGTGAGCTTGAGTAAATGGATGGCAGAACAAGGTTTAGGAGAGATAACAGAAAGACAAAATTTATTCAAAGCTACAAAGGTCAGGAAATCATGGGGAGCCATGATCGTTAACATCCTGAATGAACATGCCACACAGAAGAAGAGGAAGAAAATTAACAACATAGGTTACACTGACAACACTATGTTGAAGAGAGATTCCAAATTGAAAGAACTATTAAACAATGTAACCAAGGAAAGAAAGAAGAAAGAACAATTTACTATAAGATGATATAATGCATTATTTGGGTAGTGTAGTAAGAGATGATGGAAAGTGCCCAAAGAAATATGAAAAAGTATAATAATAGCAAAAAATGCTTTTAAGTAAAATGATGTATTCATCATCCTGTGCCATTTGTGATACATGCTTGGGTGGTCAAGTCTATTTTGATTCAGGACTGACTAGGCAGAAGATTTTACTGCAGTAGGCTGCTGTTTCTTTCTGTTGTAAACTGGTTGCCAACAAAGGCTGTAGGCCCCAGTCTGTCCTGCTATTCCACTTTTAGATTGGAGTAAGTGAGATGGATTCATACCTTTTCCAAGAGTATATACACATAAATGAATGTAATGATCCCAACTGGAATTCAAACTTGGCTCTCAAACTTCCAGTTCTAATTACAACACACTAACCTGCTCCCATTCTATCAAACACTCTTCCCATCTGCCCAACCCTCATCCTCGGTATCCTTACTCATCTGTCACCTTCCTCCTTACATTCCCTATGTCTAACCACTCCTCCTCTTTACCTTCCCCTATGTAGCCCCATGCGCAATAGTGGCCCCATGCGCAATAGTGGCAGTGGAATGCCTTGCTTGGGGTGAGATGATTAAAAAAAAAAAATATACAACACATCACACTCCACAGGTTATTTAAAGCTAGAAAATATTTTTAGATTGTAAGAATTTTTTTTTTTTTGGAGATAATGATTTAGTGATACAACTCTTACTAATTAACCTATAGGGGAGGAGAGAAAATTTAGATTCATATTTTCTCAAGGGTATTTGCACATAAGTGGATATAATGAACCTAGCTGTAATTGGAACACAGCTCAATAATTCAGAGCCATTATCCATTAGACCACATGCACATTCAAGCTTACAGCCCCTGGTATTCCCAGTGGTCACCCAACTAGATACTTACTAGACTCAATGTTGCTTAACTTTGGTTATTGTATGTGAACCAGTATTTCAACATGATTTGACTGCAAGTCTTAAAATGTGAAAGCTTAACGATATTTTTCCTTCACGGAATTTGTGTAAAAACTAACACAACTTTACAAAGTCTTTCTCCATGAATGCAATACCACATTCATACGCAATCTAACGTTTCCCTCTCGCATTGTGATTTTTATGCTGAGCTGGTCTCTCAAAAGATCTGCACATGCTCAACCACTCTTGCCAATTCTCTTAGCTCCGAGACCATGTTCGTGTTAAATTAAGGTGTTAGGGTGGCCATATTTCTTTTTCCTTTCCTTCACTTGTTTTGCACACCAAGCATAAACGTGCTTGCTTCACCACACAAGATAAGTCATCTCTTCTACACTCCATTTTACTTCTGTATATAAATACAAGTTAGAAAATAAAATTCTAGAGATTAGACTTCATAAGGTTCCTTATGGAAAAGAAGCATGTTGGTAAATATAAGTTTTCCTTTTGTCTTTTATATATAATTATGGACATAACAGCAACTGTGAAAAAACTGAAGAATGAAACCGACTCATTGGAATATCAATCAATTTTAATAACAAGCTATTTAATCTTAATGAAAAAATAGCCTAATCTAGGGCAATGGTACCTTAGTTTCCTTCGTGAGACACACTAGAGAACCTGACATACCTATTTCAGGTGTCCTCTCCATTTTCCAAAATAGTCAGCAAATTTTTTCAGGATTACCATAAGCTACAGTGACTTGCAAAAGTCTACACCTCCTTTGAACATTTATATATTTTGTATAATTTAACAGGGAACAAAACATTTTTTCAATTTCAGTGATTGTTAAATAATAAGCAGATCCATCACACTTTCCTTTAATATAAAAATTAGATTTTAAAAATTTCACACTGATTCTTAAAATCATATAACTTAGAAAAATATCTTTGCAAAGTTCTACACCCCCTCCAGATATTAGACTGTGTTATCGCGTAGTTTATCATACAATCCAGAACAATCAAAAGTGACATGTGTGTTCTACCAAAATAAGCAAACTTGACCAGTCTATTATTTTGTGATATAAGGTGATTTAACTGCCTACAAAATCATCAACCACATGATTTCTTGGTATGTTGGTCTTTGGACTCTGACTGTAAACATAAGGTGTCCAACTCGGAAAAGAAAATGGACAAGCCTATGTCTCAGGAAGTTAAAAACATTATTATTCAAAAGTACAATGAAAATAATGATTATAAAAAGATTGCAAAAACTTTAGAATTGCTCCTAAGCACTGTTAAAACTGTAGTTAAGAAGTGGTTAGTGTACAAAACCACTGCTACTCTCCCAAGATCTGGGAGACCAAGCAAACTTACCAGAAGAGCAAAATCAAAACTGGTCCGGGAAGCAACTTCCAACCCTAGTGCAACACTGGAAGACTTGAAAGCTTCAGTTTCCAATACTGGGACAGATGTTTATGCATCTACAATTTCTAGAGTATTGCACCAGTCTGGCCTGCAAGGGAGGGTAGTTAGAAAAAATCCCCTTCTGAAGCCTATGCACAAGCAAGCCAGGCTAAACTTTGCCAAAAATCACATCAGTGATTCCATGACCATGTGGCAAAAGATTTTGTGGTCAGATGAGACCAAAGTCAAGTTATTTAGAAAAAAAAAAATGAAATGCAACATTTGGTGGAAAAAGGCACTACTCACCAACCTCATTTCACCATCCCCACTGTAAAGCATGGCAGTTGCTCGATCAGGCTTTAGGGCTGTTTTTCAGCTGCAGGGTAATTAAAGCTGGTAACCATCCAAGGTGTCATGGACAGTATTAAGTACCAAGAAATATTGGAGGCAAACCTGCTGAAGTCTGCTAGAGTTCTATGCTTGGGTTGCAATTTCAAGATTCAACAAGATAACGACCCAAAGTATGTGTCAAAAAATACTGAAGCTTGGTTTGCTAGCAATAAAATCACAGTTTTAGAGTGGCCCAGTCAGTTTCCAGACCTCAGTCCTATGAAAAATCTATGGCAAGATCTAAAGCTGGCTGTGCACTGATGTTCCCCTTCAAATCAGACATAGCTTGAGAAGTTCTGCCATAAAGAATGTCAAAAACTGTCAGCAGACTACTGCAGCAAGCTCGTGAGAGGCTACCCAAGGTGTCCGCAGGCTGTAATTGATGCAGCAGTATCATCCACAAAGTATTAGCTGGCAACATTCCAGAGGGGGTGTAGACCTTTACAAAGACATTTTTCTAAGTTATATGAAAAATACTTTTTATATTAAAGGAAAGTGTGATGAATCTGATTCTTATTTAACAATCATGAGAATTAAAAAAATGTGTTGTTTCCTGTTAAATTATACAAAACATATAAATTTTCAAAGGGGGTGTAGACTTTTGCAATCCACTGTACCTTACTATATTCTTTTTACATCTTATTTACATGTCCTCATCTTTGTTGTTATTACTATATTTCAGCTGTTGTGCCTTCCATCCTTCGTTGGGTTCTCATTCCACTAACCATGTCTAGGGATATCTCGTCTAGTTCTTATTTAGTACTGTCTAGTTATTGCTCACCTTGTTACCATTGTTACCTAAGTCTGCACTGCTCAGTCCAGGGATTGAACACACAATTACAATATCACCAAAATCATGAACCAAGGCTTTAATCCACCAGGATACTGTCATTCAAGGTTTAAAATCCTTGTTTCAATGATGATTTTAGCTTTGGGAAAAGCCTGCTCACAATAATCCAAATTCAGACATTAAAGTGATTAAGACACCTGCAGGATATAATGTTTTGCCAATGAAGAAAAAAAAAGGTTGCATAAAATTTAATTATAAATGTGACAGTCACAAAGTAGACAGGCCTAATAGCACTGTGAAAAAATTAAATAAAATCAAATAATGAATAACAATAATAAAAACAGTAAAAGGAATGCATTTTATCATGATGTTAGTAGTAAAAGAACTCAAAATTTCATTACCCCACTTGCTTTCATTAAACACCATTAAGTGGCACTGTTGAAGTCTATAAAAAAACAAACATTTTCCTTCCTCTCTCTCTATCTTTTTCTTTTTTACTCCAAGATGTAGCACTATGTGCAAATTACATGACTATTGGGGTACATTCATTTACTCAGTTCCCAGAGAACTGAACTTTTTTTCCACTTTCCAACACATGTCATCCAAAAGTGTCTTCCAAAATCTCCATCTATGAAGTAAATCAACCCTTTTTTTTTTTTTTTTTTTTTTGAGTCATTCCAACCCAGCACAAGGCTGACTTGCTCTCAGCCCTTTAACAATGTTTGTCATTGCCTTAACTTCTGGATCAGAAAAAGAAAACAGATCTACCCAAGAGACATTTAGAACTTTGTTTCACTGCAGAACTTACAGCAATGGTATTAGCTTTTAATATTGACTATTAATATATAAGATTATTTTTAGATAATTCAAAAACTGTTTTGCTAAGTTTTTATAATTTTAAGAATGATTTCATGCAAACTGGTAGGATGTCACCTCTAGCTAGATGTAACTGCAAGCTCCGTGTTAACAGTTTCTTCTCTTAAACTTTTTGCTAGTGGAACTTTCTTTTGGTTTTCCATAAACTATAATCTTTAAAATATTTCAATGCAATGTCAATAATCATCATCCATTTACTTGAAATCTGTTCTTTCACTGTCATTTCGATGACATTTTCTCAATTACTTTCACTTTTTAGTAAACCTTTGTGTTGCAGTGGTCTCATTACTGTGTTTGTGGTTAAATGAAGAAACAAGGTTTGGAAAGTTTTATACCCTCAAGACATATGGAAGACAATGAGACAGTAAATACACTACCTAATGAGCTTGCGTAAATGGATGACAGAACAGGGTTAGTGAAAAGACAAACACTGCTAAGAGCTACAAAGGATAGAACATTTTTTGCGGAACCATGATTGACTGTCTCCCGATAAGACATAGGATATAGAAGAAAGCAAAGTTTTGCATAAATTGCTTGGATTTAAAAAATCTTTTGTGAAGTTTTCAACTGAAACTCTAACCAGTCAATTTTACTTGATATTTTTTTATTATTACGATTTATTGTCACATACTGTTTTTTATATGCTAAAACAGCTTTTTTCTGAAAAATGCCCTAAAAATTCACCTTACATCTTAGCACTGAAAGGTCAAGTCATAGAAAAGTTGCCAACCTAAAAATCCCAGTTACAAGCAATCCAGAATCTCAGACATGATACATATGAATGAAAATTGTAAGCTAACACATCACTCAGTAAATCCCGGGCCTGACATATAATAATGACATTAATAAAAAAACCATTTGATTTTTATGAAGTACTAACCTTCAAATGGCATGTGACAAAATTTGAGCCCAATTGGATTATTAGTTTACAAATTACAGTTATTTATGTGAAGCCACTGTTGTAAATTTTCAAAACAATGGAAAAATCTGAATTTTGTGTGTTAATAAAGCATAGATTTCTGATGGGAAAAATACTGTTCAAGCAAAGCAATGGCTTGATAAGTGTTATTTGGACTCTGCTCAGTTGGAAACAATGGTTAAGAGGTGGTATGCTAACTTTAAACACAGTTGTACAGACACAAATGATACTAAACACTCAAGTCACCAAAAGTGGCAGTTGTCCTGGAAAATACCAAAACAAATCCACAAACTCATTTTGGCCAATCTTAAATTGAAGTTGCATGAGATAGCAGAGGAGTTGAACATATCAGAAGGCAGTGTATTCACCATTTTGCATGAACATTTGTCAATGAGAAAGTGGGTGCTGTGTTTGCTTACAGTTGATCAAAAACAACATGTTGACAATTCATAATGTTGTTTGCAAATGTTTCAATGGAACAAGAAGTTTTTGTGTAAATATGTGACAATGGATGAAACATGAATCAACCGCTTTGCTCTGGAGTCAAATCGACACTCAACTGAGTGGACAGCAGCAAGTGAAAGTCCTCCAAAGCAACCAAAGATGCAAACATCAGCAGGCAAGGTTTCGGCCTCTGTATTTTGGGATGCACAAGGTATTTTGTTCATTGATTACCTTGAGAAAAGAAGAAACATCAATAGCTATTATTATATAGCATTATTGGTATGTTTGAAGGAATAAATAATCAAAAAACAGCCAAAAATGAAGAAAAAAAAGTGATCTTTCACCAAGTCACGAGTCAATGGCAAAACTAAATTAATTGCACTTCGAATTGCTTCTGCATCCACCCTATTCTGCCCCACAGCGACTACTGGCTGTTTGTAGACCTCAAAAGAATGCTCTAGGGAAAGAGATTTGGCTTCAATGAAGAAGTGATATCAGAAATTGAGGCGTAATTTGAGACCAAAGACAAATCGGTCTACAAAAAAGACATCAAATTGTTAGAGAAGTGTTGGAATTAGTGTATCATCCTAGAAGGAGACTATGTTGATGAACAAAGTTGAATTTTGCCTAAAAGTTGTCGTTTTATTAGCCCCAGGATTTATTGAGTGATGTGTTATGTATGGCTGGTCACTCTAGATGGGTGGTCTTGCTAGTGTTAATTCTTAACTGGTATTTCTTTTTTGAATAATGGAGATTCTTAGGTTTGAACTTTACCTGAGATCAGAGTGTTCCGTATTGCTTTTAGTGTTATGGTAAGCTCTAGTGTTGTAGATGTTGTTTAGGAAGTTGCATTTAGGGATGAACAGATCCAACTGGTGCCAATGTTTTAACCTTGGATGTTCCAAAGATGCTTTGTGGCAGGACATATTATTGAAATAGGTGTTTTTCACACACAATTTGTCATAGCCAAACTCTTGAAATATTTGACCATTTTCATTCATTTTTCCCTATACTATAGTGACCTAACATGTTTAGCCAGTACACTTGATCAGTGTCCACCCTTGCATTGAAATCTCCTAGAATGTTGGTTGGTTGTTTTTGTTTTATGGCATATCAACCTCAGCAGGTCATTTATTGCCAACTAAATTTTATTTATTTATTTCTGGTAATACCTTTTTCTTTCAACAATTTATTGTTGTTTTTTTATATATAAGTTTTGTGTCTAGTAATACTTTTTTCTTTTTCGAGTACCAAGATTCATTGGGATTTGTTTTTAAGGGCAGGGTCCCCAAGTCCTACCCTGTTATTTAACCCCTAACTGGAGGGAAGGAATGGATTAATACTTTTCCCAAGGGTACCAGTGCTTAAGTGAATGCAGGGTATTCAACTGGAATTCGAACTCAGCTCACCGATTTCTCTTTCCGAGCCGATATCCACTGCACCACAATGCACATCCATCACTAAACGCTTACAGCATCTGGTATTCCCAAGCGGTCACCCATCAACATCGCTTAACTTCGGTGATCAAGTGAGAACAGGTGTATTCAACGTGACATGGCTGTAAGCCTCCTAGAATGTAAATATTTTCAGATGCTGGAATACACTTGACAATGATGTCAGGTTGAGTATACAACTTTTCTTTGACCTAAAGCCTGGCTTAGAGTGTTGGTGTATAAATGCATGCAAGATTTACAAGACCTTCATATGGAGACAGGTAAAAGGTAAGAATTCTTTCTGTGCCACTTGCTACAGTTTCAGTCATACAGAGCAAGGATTCCTGACAGTGAATTCAATTCTGTGTTCCCTGTATTCATTGACTTTCTCCAGGAAGGTATAGTGTTCCTTCTTTAGAAATCCAATGTCCAGAAATCACATTTCCTGTAGAGCTACCATGTCACAATCAATCACTCCAGTTTCTTGAAGGTCATCAGACAGACTTGTGCACATGGTTTGCATGGCATACAAAGAGCTGGTTTCTTTGTTCTTTTTCTGTTTGTTTGGTAAATGTTTATTGGTCTGCTTATTAAGCTAGCAGCTATAAACTTGAGATACCCACCGAAGCAGGCACCCAGTGAAACTTTGCATGATGGAACCTTTAGTCAACTACTATCTGGGATGTTGACCAATGGAATGCAGTGATCCTTTCTATCTTGTGTCTAATTCTGTACTAGTTGATCATGGAGTCATAAAATGCTGTCTTTCATGTTGTACCTTCACCAGGTGATGAGACTGCAGTTGTAATATAATAATCTGGCCCCACCCAAGAAGGCTGATGAAGCGTGGGTGTTTTCGGTCATTGAAAGCAGCGGATGTCATTTTGACCCTATTTCCGGCAGAGCGGAAATAGCTCAGAGCAAACAGACAGGTGACTATGAGAATTACGTAGGCGTCGAGTAGGCGTCGCGATCGAGGCAAGTTCCGGGTTTGGAAGATATATAAAGACCTCGAAACACAGAAGTCACAGTCCAGTCAGAGACAAGACCAGAAGTCTCCAGAAGACGAGAGAAGAAGAGTCCCAGTCAGCCTCGACAGGAGTCAGGCTCGACAGGCAGTCTGGGCAGAGAGCCAGACAAGTCTCCAGAAGTCGAAGAAGAAGCTAGACGAGCTAAGCAGAGAGGCTACACTCCCGTCGAACTCCACGTCAATCCTTAGAGGCGCGCTCCCGTCAAACCCCACGTCAACCCTTAGAGGCGCGCTCCCTCAACTCTCTGTTCCTAGGCTACACGGTCCATCGTTCATTAATAAAAATATCACTTGATATATTTTTATATACAGACGTGTTTGTTATTTGTGGATATATAACACAGTGACCTCTTCAGGACACAGGCCTATGTCAGTATGGCAGCATGTCAGTACAGCTTTCATATTGTATATGAAGGCTGTACTGACAAGATAGAAAGTAATACAGGGCATTACATTTGGGGCCAGTATAAAAAACTGTCAGAAGGTTGTTAGTGTTAATACACAAACACCTGACTTGATTTACTTCTATAGTTTTTTCCATGCTTGGATATGGCCACAAGGCAGCAGGTATTTTAAATCAGGGTTTTCATTCTCAGTCCTGGGCTGATGTTCCATCTACTTGAAGTTATGAGATGTCAGAGGTCCACCTTTGTTCCTTCTCCCACTTGGAGATGGACTTAGTTGTCAGAGACTATTTGAGAAACATGCCATTGAAGCATTTTATAGTGAGAGCTTGTTCCTACTATCACACCCAGCTCTGACAATCTTTGGAACACCAATATAATGTACATATATGAACATTACATACATTATGTGTTTTAGAAATTTAAAAAACATCGACATTTTTTGTTCAACATAAACACAAAAAAAGCAAGAAAAATTGCAAGTCATTCATGCATAAATAAACAAAGCTTGAGAAACATGAAAAAACAACCTTGAAAGAAAAATTAAAATACAATTCAAGATTTAAGTTGGTATTTTTTCTGTACAATACAACAAATAAAAAGAAATACAGACTTGATTGTTTAATTATAGAATTTATTACAGTTATTGCGCATTGAGTACTACAAAAGAGTGAAAGACTTGTCTAAGATCAATCTATGTTGCCAAAAAAATACAATCTGGATTTGAACATCAAACACCACTGAGTCATAGACTCAAAATCCATTCCATCATATCAACTTGTTTTTAAGTGATTTAAAAAAAAATTTTTTTTGTTATTTTATTTTTATTAAATTATTTTTCTTTTCTTTTTTTTTTGTACAAAGAAACAAGTAAATGCACACATCATATAAACGTAACTTCTTATAAAAAAATAAAAATACAAAAGGATATATATGTGTATGTATGTATATATGTATTTGCATGAGTGTATGTGGGTGTGCGTGTAAAGAGAGAGAGAGATTATGGGGATTACAAACAACTAATGTTTAAAAATATGTTAAATAAATAAATAATCATTTGCTCATGATAAATATTATACAGTTTTGGATATGCATGTGAAATTAAAAAAATAAAAAAGACCCAAAAGTTTAAATAAAGGAAAATTAATGTTGAACCATTTTCCTTCCAGAAAGGAAAAGCTACAGTAGAAACTACATTTTTAAATTAAGTTTTTCATTATTATTGTTTAAAAATACAAACGATAAGATATTTTCACTTTTTTCTTATGATAGCATTAATAGCAATGGTAATAACAATAGCAATAATAAATGGATAGATTAATAAAACAAATAATAATGATTCCTGAAAATAATAACAATCATAAAAAAGATAATTGTAATTTATTCTAATTTTGGAAATTGATAAATGACAACCTTAAAAAAATAAAGAAAAAAAGACCCACAGTAATATTACAAATTACTTCATAACATTTTTATATAGATTTATTTAGTAATAATAATTACATTAATATATTTTTAAATCAAGATAAACATGTAAAAATAAACAGTTAGTTTCCAAACACCCAACAGACCCAATTAAAGTAATCAGTTATAAATAATAGATTAAATAATAATGACTTACAATAATAATTGTAACAAATTTCATAGTAACAAATTTTAAAATAAAGAAATTTCTCACTTAAATTGATAAATAAATACTGCCATTTTTTAAAATTTTCAGAATATTTAATAATTTCATGCTTTATTAAATGGAGGAACAGCATCCCAAAGAAAATTCAAGTTTTTCTTTTTTAGAACCAAAAAAAGAAAAAAAAGTAGTAATTAAAATAAAAGAAAGAAATAGAATAAATGAATATTAAAAATATTTCAAAACAATTTTAAGGAGGATCGCTAAATCTGTATTTTCATTTCCATTAAAATGGCACTAATAAATCATTTAATATGAATCAAAAAAGTAAGGGATTGGTAAATTTCAATGAAAAGTTATTTCTCAAATTTTGTATATAAAATGTAATTCTCAAATTACATTTTTCTAACACACATGGAAAAATTATCTTGAAAGTCAGTAAAAGTTGAAAAGAATTGAAATTTTAAATATTTACAGATCTTTAGTGTGTGCATGTGTTTTCTCATATATTTTAATATTACTTTAGACTTGTCATTTGCTTTCTCATTTTTCAAAAATCAATTCATCCCTAACAAGGCAACAATGTCACTAAGATACAAGATGTTACCAGAGGTGATAGAGAAAGCAAAGACTTTAGAAGAAATCAGAAACCCAATAATAGTATAAAGGGTTTAGGTACAGGCATTAGAAATATAGAGCTGAAGTAGACTTTAGAAGGAACTGGAAATCTAATCCTAAACTGTAAACAAGAGATAAGCCTCTATTCCCAGATTAGAAATATAGAGCGAAGTAGACTTTGGAAGGAACTAGAAACCCAATCCCAAACTGAAGAAGTAAGAAATAAGCCTCTATTCCCAGATTAGAAATATAGAGCTGAAGTAGACTAAAGTGAACTAGAACCCAATCCCAAACTGAAGAAGAACAAGCTCCTTATTCCTAAGTTAGAAATATAGAGCTGAAGCAGACTTTGGAAGGAACTAGAAACCCAATCCCAAACTGGAAGCAAGAACAAGCCTCTATTCCCAAGCTAGAAATACAGAGCTGAAGTAGACTTTGGAAGGAACCAGAAACCCAATCCCAAACTGGAAGAAGAAATAAGCCTCTATTCCTAAGTTAGGAAATAGCAGAGCTTCAGCAGACTTTGGAAGGAACTGAAACCCAATCCCAAACTGGAAGAAGAACAAGCCTCTATTCCTAAGTTAGGAACATAGAGCTGAAGTAGACTCCTTGAAGGAACTAGAAACCCAATCCCAAATCAAATAAGAAATAAGCCTCTATTCCTAAGTTAGAAATATAGAGCTAAGCAGACTTTAAATAAACCAGAAACCCAATCCCAAACTGAAGAAGAAATAAGCTTATTCCCAAGTTAGAAATATAGAGCTGAAGCAGACTTTGGAAGGAACTAGAACCCATTCCCAAACTGGAAGCAAGAAATAAGCCTCTATTCCTAAGTTAGAAATATAGAGCTGAAGTAGACTTTGGAAGGAACTAGAAACCCAATCCCAAACTGAAGAAAACAAGCCTCTATTCCTAAGTTAGAAATATAGAGAGTTGAAGTAGACTTTGAAGGAACTAGAAACCCAATCTCAAACTGGAAGTTGAAGAACAAGCCCCTTCTATTCCTAAGTTAGAAATATAGAGCTGAAGTAGACTTTGGAAGGAACTAGAAACCCAATCCTAAACTGGAAGCTAAGAAATAAGCCTCTATTCCTAAGTTAGAAATATAGAGCTGAAGTAGACTTTGGAAGGAACAGAACCCAATCCCAAACTGAAGTTAAGAAATAAGCCTCTATTCCCAAGTTAGAAATATAGAGCTGAAGTAGACTTCTTGAAGGAACTAGAAACCCAATCCTAAACTGGAAGCAAGAAATAAGCCTCTATTCCTAAGCTAGAAATATAGAGCTGAAGTAGACTTCTTGAAGGAACTAGAAACCCAATCCCAAACTGAAGCAAGAAATAAGCTCTATTCCTAAGTTAGAAATATAGAGCTGAAGTAGACTGAAGGAACTAGAAACCCAATCTCAAATCAAGCAAGAAACAAGCTCTATTCCTAAGGAAATATAGAGCTGAAGTAGACTTTTTGAAGGAACTAGAAACCCAATCCCAAACTGAAGAAGAAATAGCCTCTACGTTCCTAAGTTAGAAATATAGAGTTGAAGTAGACTTTGGAAGGAACTAGAACCCAATCCCAAACTGGATAAGAATAAGCCTCTATTCCTAAGTTAGAAATATAGAGTCAAATAGACCTTTGGAAGGAACTAGAAACCCAATCCTAAACTGAAGAAGAAATAAGCCTCTATTCTAAGTTAGGAAATATAGAGCTGAAGTAGACTTTGAAGGAACTAGAAACCCAATCCCAAACTGGAAGCAAGAAATAAGCCTCTATTCCTAAGTTAGAAATATAGAGCTGAAGTAGACTTGAGAAGGAACTGGCGACCTAATCCTTAACAAGAAGCAAAGGATAAACCTCTAGTCCTGTTCAAAAGACAGGTGAGGAGTGTGATATTTTTTATATTACTTTACATTTGTTATTGGTATTTAAGATTTACAGTATTTTGTCATTTTTCTGCCCTGATTTTCCAATATTAATTTATTTTTTCTCCTTCCTTGTTCAAAATTAAAAATGTTTCACAGTTATGAAACTTAACAATGTTGAAGTATTGTCATTGCAGATATGTTCAAAGCTTAGCTTATTCTAGAACAAGGCCACGGTAGTAAAGCACTTATTGAAGACTGAATCTATTAACAATGGCTTACAAGACTAGCTCATTGGCCATCAACCTATTAGATGATACTTAGTGACTCCAAGATTAAAAACTACCTGTTCATACCTTAAATATTACTAGTGGACAATTGCAATTGGTGATATTAAGAAAAATGGACAACTATTTTTGATGTGATAATGATAATGTCGACAATGTTAAACCCTAATGAGGATATTGTATAACAAAAATCAGTAATTGATGGTAAAATGAAATCAAAGATGAAAAGTACAACCAGAATAGCAACGGATATCTTTATTTCTATTTGTTCTATTTAAAGTCAGTGACCAAATTAGGGAATAATTGCAAATGTACTTTCAACAAAAGATTTCAGAAGCAGAGTTTGGAATTCACTACTCACTGAACTAGAAAAAAAAGTACAATGCTAACATGAAATCAAATTTGCAACCGTCATTTTATCATGAAACCGAGTAAAGGCTTCTGTATTTTATGCCACAAAAAACATGGATGCAAATAATAATAACAGATTATTTACAATATCTAGACTGTTGTCCTCATCTTTATTGTCATATTGAGGACGTTCCAGCTGAGCCGTTGTATGCTCTGACCTTCTTCAGGTGAATAGATTTTTCTCCTAAAGTCACCTAAAGAAAGTTGCAGTGTACAATGACTGAAATGTGAATATGGCAATAAAGATGAGGACAACAATCTGAACAATGTAAATACCTGATCTCAGAAATATAGACAAATAATAAAAGATTATTCGTGAATTCTAATTTGAGTAGTTTTATCTCTATTGTATTAGATGTCCACTTTCATGCAAGATTTTTTAAAAATTTAAAAATTAATGAAAAATAAAACTGGATTATCACACATCAAGCTTAGAGATTGGTGTATAGTGTAATAGGGACACCAACTAACCCATTTCTTTTTAATATATATCATTATGTCCTTTTTATAAAACGGAGGGGTTTCTTTTTCATTCTAACAATATACAAAGAACAAGCTAATTAAACACTATATCAAAACGAACAGTTTTACTGCTATTGCCTTAGCAGAAACTGAAAGGGAAAGGAATTCATATTTTTGTCTACCATTATTGTAGCAATGGAACAAAGCACAGAAAAAAGGGTCCAACCTATTCTCAAATAGATAGGATTAGAATCTTAACTTGATTCTCAAGTTTCCTTTTCAAGATTTGTGGTGCAATGGATATTGTCACAGAATGAGGAACCAGAGAGCCAACATTCACTTATGCACAAATACCCCTGGGAAAAGTATTAATCCATCTCTTCTTCTTCCAGCTATGGATTGAAGAGCATGACAGATTGGTTTCTATAGCCTTGGTTGGCAACCAGTCTACAGCAGGAAGAAATGGCAACATACTGTGGGAAAATCTTCTGCCTGGTCAGTCATACCTCTTTCAAGACATGATCACCCAAGCCTGTATCACATATAGCAATTAACTGACTGAACCATTAGAAAAAAATTCAGTTCAAGTCCTTCCTAAAATGTTAAATAAATGATTAAATGTAAGAAGTGTAAAATCTTGCAAACACTCAATTCATAAACCTAAATAATAAAACCAAAGTAGCCACAAAGATCATTTTTGACCTGGTAGCATATAAATTTTATTTGAGCATCTCCAAGACGGTACTTTTCCATAGTGTTGAAAAAGGAAAGAGTAATTGGCTTGCAGTTGGATTACTGTGTAATAATGTCAACAGAAAGTTTTTGTGAACATGAAAATCTGATGGGAAACAATGACAATCATAAAATTGGAGTTCACTATGAGAGAAAGTTAAATTGAATTTCTAACCAATCAGGTAGTCTGTTTGAGATGTCTGTAAAAAAAAAAAAACACACAAAACAAAAAAAAACAAACTTTTATCTGAAGATTAGAATAACTTACACAGAAAAAAACTTTTTCTTGTTTAAATACAAAAAATAAAACTTTCAAGGAGAAGAATATCAATGAAACTAATCTCATGAACTCTCCGAGAATATTATGTTCAAAACACTTGAACCATTCAACAAATGAAGGTTCTGTTTGCAATATGAACTCTTGTTGGCTTGTCACACATTTGTATGCATAACAATTTTGCATTTCATGGATTTTTATAAAAGCATAAAAAGTGATTTCAATGTTGATATTTAGCTTTGTCCAGCATAGAGACAAATATGGAGAAATAGCATGATAGGAAGATTGTGCTTCACTAATCTTACATGTAAGAAGAGCTTACTAACCTTGAAAATCATCATTTCGAAATCCTGACTTTTGCCTGAACTTGAAGGGTAATCTACTAGCAAAAAAAGATTCAACTACTTCAACCATGAAGCAGACAGAAGAAGTTTTGATATTTGATCTAGAATCAAATCGATCTTGTCAGCATATCTTTGAGCTTTAAATAGACAGGCCAGGACAAATTATTGTCCTTTGAAGAAAAATCTAAAGACACTGTTATTCCAGCCACTCATTTTATTAGATATTCAGAAAATCTTCTCCTACCTCTTAATTTAGAATGTGAGCATTCTAGGATAATGCGTTTCATTGGAAAAAATTTAATAATAGTTGTTGCATTTAAGCTGTTCCACATGGAACTTTTTCTCACACAGAAAAAAAAATCATCCAGGACTATTTTAAACTCAAAAGTGTATAGCTGGTGAATTTACAAGCCCAAACCTTGAAATTAAAAAGTTTAAATTTTGATTTATTTTTGTATGTATAACATATAAAGAGGTAACTTTTATAGAGATTACAAAATCATAGTAATAAATTGATTTTCCATTGATGTGAATTTTTGATTAAGTGGTTTGAGAAGATAATTGGTTTAGCTTGTAGTAGCAGTAAGCAAAAATAAATAGATTTAGGTCATGTAAGTCAGAGAAAAGTCATTATTATATTAAAAAAAAAAGAAAAAAAAAAAGAAACTATCCCAGACTAATGATGCTTTTAACATTCATGATAACATTATTATTATTTCAAAATTTATAATCTCTTTTCTATGAGCTCTTTGAAAGTTTCCAAAATTGGATACAATAAAAAAAATACCTCAATTCTCTATAGAATCATATCTCCAGAGTTTTACAACACATTTGTACCTGTTCTTAATAGATTATCATGTGATACAAGGTAATGCTAACAAATTTATATCGATTTGGCATTCTTCATACACAAGCATATCCATGAAAATAATTCTGTAGGTTGCATTAAAATGATGTTGAAGAGTTCTTAACCAAAGGAAATGATCAAGTGCTATGAAAGGTTCATGCCATTCCATACATTCACCCATGAGTTCAATACACTTGCTACATAGTTTTTAAAATTTCTTGAACCCTTCAAAAAACAAAAAACAAGTTCCAATATTAGGGCATTGATTTTGGAAAGTGGGTTAAAATGAGAACTTTACAGCACACCTTCATATAAAACATTTTAAACCCATGTATAGCATTAATTGAATGTATTTTATCATCTAAAATGAATTGTGAATCATCCTTATGCATTTTGAAAATTAGTGAGTTTTTTTTTTTAGAAATATTCTTAAATATGTCATTAGAAAGTTTCATATTGCAAAGATTTTCATCCTGAATAATAAAAAAAAAGTTTTACACTGAATTATTAATGATCATGTGGATGTCTGTTGTAGTGCAGTGGATATCATCCCAGTACAAGAAATCAAAGATCCAAGTTCAAATTCCATTTGAATTTGTTGCATTAACTTACACACAAATATCCTTGGGAAAGGTATTAATCCACCTCTTCCCTCCAGCTTTGAGTCAAATAACAGGATTGGGTTTTATAGCTTTGGTTGGCAACCAGTCTACCACAAAAAGTAATGGCAACCTACTGCAGGAAAATCTTCTACCTAGTCAGTCATGTCTCTTTCGAGACATGATCACCCAAGTGTGTATCATGTATGGCACTTAATTGATGGACTAATGATCATAAATGAACACCACATTTTTGGACTGTTGTCTTTGACTTTATTGTCATATTCTTGACGTTTCAGCCATTAAATGCTCTGGCCTTCTTCAGATGATATATATAATATATTCAAACTGAGCCCTTTACTTAGTCCATGGTGATAGATTGTTTGAGTTTTGGATATCTTAGTTTTTGTTCTCTTTAGTAACTCAATTTTCCAAGTTTTCGTTCCCCTCTGTTGTGGCCAGGTACTGAACTAACAACTCTGGTTTAAGATACTTTTGGATTAATTCAACTAATGCTTTTATCCACTAAGCCATTGGTCTGAAACATCACAAATATGTCAATAAAGATGAGGACAAATGTCCGAACATGTAAATAATTACAATATCTCATTTCATAAATATAGACAGGTTCAAAATGTTGATAGTTTTAATTGCATCTTGAGGGTTTGAAGACTAACAGTGAATGTTGTTCTTTATTGGGTCTGTTTGCCTATTTAGTATAAAAAATAATTTTCATTCTATTTTTGCCTAGCTTAAGATAGAAAGAAAAAAAATTCACACAACCAGGTTGGATAATGAGGGAGATATTTTCAAGGCCGAGTGCATTTAAGAAAAAGAAATTCAATTTAAACAAAAAATAAGTTTCTTTGTTTTAAATGAAGCATCAATGAAAATTGTTTCTTTTTTCACAAATATTTTGTTCGAAGGAATGGTACAAGAAAAAGGTAAAATAAAATTTAGCCCTTTTACTTTGTAAAAAACAAAAATAAAAACCAAAACTGCATATTGTAGACAAAATGTGCATATTGATAGCAATTACTCGCTAATGTAAGGGTGGGTTAGTAAGTAAGGATTATTTATCTGAATATAAATAAAAGGAGTGTGAGAATTAAGGAGAACAGGGAAGAAAAAAGAGTGAAAATAATAAGAGGGGGAATGAGATTAAGGAGTGAAGTGTAGAAGAAAAAAACGTATAAGAATAAAGGGAGAAAGAAAAGAATAGAAAGAAAGAAAAAAAGGGAAAGGAAGCAAAATGATAGAGAGGGAAAGAAATTAGAATAGAGAGTAAAATAAAGATTATACAGTCTAGGCATCATTATCAGAAAAACAGTAAATTCCAAAGAAGTAAATTTAAAACTAGCAGATTTTTTAAAACTTTATTTTTTATTCTTGGAATAGACATTTAGATAAGCTAAAATTCAAAGACTCAGGAGGAATGCATATGCATTTTATCATGAAAAGTTTGCTTTCTTTTTTTAAAACCATTATTATTATTTCATTCTTGGTACTGATGTCCATGTGCTAACACTCTGAACGGCCATCTCATTAAAATGTCTTATAAATGTTTGGTATCTACACAAGTTGAAATATATTTACAAAAGAATGTCCACACTAGGGACATGTGTCAGGATTCAGACTTGGGGGCCATATCACCTGCATTTATCAAACTCTCTGTTTGTTCCCGATCTAATTCTCGCATTCTGAAAAGAGAAGAAGAAAAACACGGTTTTTAATCTATGAAATTTATTTTTCAAGCACATAAACTATTTTTATTTTGCATAAAAACATTTTGAGGTAACCAAACAGAGCAAAGCATTACCTTATCAACAAATCAAAATTGTAATAGTTTTTCCAGTAATTATCGCTCATTATCTCCAACTTACACAAATTGAGTAAGCATTGAATGAATTTCCATAAATATTAGCTGAAACAAATACTCAGTGTGCAGTAAAAATGTCATTTATGTTTGGCACTTGGTCAGATTCCAAAGAAGCCTGTGTCAACATTATTGAACCATTTAGTTATGATTATCCCTTCAAATTATACTTACAGCTATTTTATATATATATATATATATATATATATATATATACACAATTATAGAATTGTAGACAAATGCCTTATAACATTTTTGACTGAATGCTTGTATACATTTCAGGATGCTGATTTTTATCATCAGCTAAAGGTTTACATGGATTTAATTTTTAAGCCCAAATGCCAAGGTATAATTAAAAATAAAATCATTTGAAATCCGTGACTGATAAAAGAAATACACTTTCTGATAATACCAACATTCACAATTCAAACATTAGAATTTTATTGTGTCAGTTGTATAGTTCAGTAAATATATATGTGTGTGTGCGTGACACACAAACAAACATGTATACACAGATATACCAATGAGATTATAGCCTAATAATGAAAAAATAATTTTATATAAAAATAAATATTTTTCAACAGTCTTTCTTTATCATTATACTGAATTTTGAGATGAATATAATTAATGTAGGTGGAACATTTTACAGTAAAAATTCCATATAAAACCCCAGCTAATAACTACAGATGCTACACACACACTATATAAGAAACAAATAAGAAATGTTTATAAATTCTGCATCTTTTGTATTTATTTAAGTTTCATCAGAAATTAAATATAGAAGATGAAAAATTCTGGTATTTTTTTATTTTTGTGTTGTTTCCTTTTCATTGGTTAAGTAGGTCTCATGTATTTGTCTTGTCAGGTATTTGTTCCTTATACTAGCATTATGTCATATATATATATATCAGCAAACACACACACACAGTATGGACAAATTTCCATCTAAATTACTCAAAAATGAAAATAACACTGAAATCTCATTTTAACAGATATATTTACCAAAATTACATAAAATATCTTAAAATACTAAAGATTAAATTTATTCAATAAAATTGCCATTAGTTTCAACCATGGCCTCCTGACAACTTCAGAATCATCTGCAACTCTTCTGAAAGGTCTCCTTGTTTATGTTGGTGAATGCTGACATAATCCTTGCCTTCAGTTCATCAGTGTTACTAGGAGCTTTGTTGGTTTCTGGTTCAATTGTGTCCCACACATAATAACCAAGGGGATTGCGGTCTGATAAGTTAGGTGGCCAAATGTAAGGCGTGATGTGGTTGCAAAACTTTTCTGACAGCCATGACTGGGTTCTCCTGCTTGTGTTGTATGGTGCAGAGTTCTCTTGCCAGACAGAGGGTCTTCCAGAAGCCACCCTCTTGATTCAGGGAAGTACTAGCTCAAGACATTTGATATAGGCCTGTGTTAAGTGTGAGACCCTGCAGAAAGATGAATGGAGGTATAATGCTGCCATCTCTAGTGATCACGCCAAACACCATGATGTTGCCTGAATATATCATCCAACTCTTTCTAAATCCTCTGCACTGTCCTCAGAGTGACACCCAAACACTCTTAAATATTTATATTGGAGCTTCCAAACAGTACAGCATGCTGTTTCCAAATTACTAGTGGAGTGAATTGCATCATAGTGCTCTTTTACTCACAGACGGTGCCTAACTGACCCTACTATACTGTGTAGTTGATGAACTAAAAAAACAAACACGCATACACAAAATTAAAAACAAACAAAATTCACATATCACACCATGTGTGTGTGTGCATGAGTATATATATATATACCTTTTTTTTCATCTGCAAACTAGTTATTACACAACACAGGATTCTACTATTTGGTGTTTTCTGGCAATTTGCAATAACTGATTTTACCGATTTTTTTTTTAGAACGCTGACGTAATGGGGATTTTTTTATGAATGCGCAATTTTCAAAATTAGAAGTTGTAATGTTTTCATCCACGGTTGTATGATCCTCATAGGTATTTTTTGGTATGGTTAATCTTAGTTATAATTTCTGTTCTTTCATTCAGTAATTCATTTTTGTTTGGGAATAACATAATAGCTAACTTTTCTTCCTAGTATAGTATACATATTTTGCCACCGCTGTAAGGCTTGACTGTTATGTTATGTCTGGGTCTTTTCTATATTTTAATTTCAATTGCCACATGTGACTAGCCAATTTTGTACAATTTTTTAAGTTTTCTAGTTTAAATGTAGACCTGTGATTAAACCCTCTGGTCTTAAAAGTATCTTTGGTTGATCCCAAATACGTTTTGTTCTGACCATTTAAGTCATGTATTTTTGCTTCGTAAATGTCTTCTTTTGTATTACAAAGTCCTTCAAGTGGGCATTTATTTTTGTCCCTGCAGTTACATTTTTTATTCATGATCTTGTTTTGTATGTTGCTATTCAAGTTTCAGGCGTTTTGTTTCTTGATGAAGTTTTCTAAATTATTAGTAGAGCTATAACTCAGTTTGATTGTATTCCTATATAAAATTTAGTTTAGTTCTGAGCTTTTTGGAAAATGTTTATCAATCAGTTTTAAAAATAATTGTCCTATTTTGGTTTTTACTTTTAAGTTTTTTTTTTTTTAATCATATCACCCCGAGCAAGGTGGTAATGCCACTGATGTGCAGGGGGCTATGTAAGGGTGAAAAGATTGGAAAAGAGAAAGGCGGAAACCACATCCTAAACAGGGAACAAGGGATGAGCCTCTACACCTGTTCAATAGACATGGGTGGAGTATGAAGTTAAATGGTGGGTTGAACCACATAACGTTTTGTTTTCCATCATTGTTTTTTTATTCATCTGTTCGGTTGAGGATTGTATTCTAAAATGTTCTTGTGGCCAGATTTTTTTAGTGCATCTTCATAGTTTCTTTTCTTTTCATCTAATATTGTTTTGTTTGGTAAATTTTTGATAGTCTGTGCTCTATTCCTTTGTGAATGTACTTGATTATGCTTTTGGGATGGTTAGATCGTGTGCTTGCTTTCATATATAGAGAGATATTTCTTGTTTGTAAATTTAATTCTACATCTAAATATTCAACTGCTTTTCTACTTGTTTCAACTATTATCTCAAAATCTAGTTGTTTGAAGAATATGTAAAGTGCTTTCCTTATTTTATCATTTTCTCTTTTGTTGACCAGTGCTATCATTAATCCATTAATCTCTGTATAATCTGTGGTTGTACAGACTTGGCTAGCTATGTGTAGAAAATAAAATTAAAATATGGAAAAGACCTAGACATAGTGTGAAGTATAGTGAATACAGCCAAGTCTTAGAACGGTGACAAAATATGTAAACTGTGCCAGAAAGAAAAGTTAGCTATTATGTTATCCCCAAACAAAAATGAATTTTCCAAATGAAAGAACAGAAATTATGACTAAGTATAACCATACCAAAATATACCTATTAGGATCATACAACCATGGATGAAATGTTATAACTTCTAATTTTGAAAACCACCTAAAGACACCAGATATTACGCAACCCAGGTTTCTACTAACCAGTTTACAAATGAAAAATATTCAAAAGTTCTAGAATATAATTGTATTTTTAATACAACTGTGTACTGGTCTAATTTAATTATGACACAAAACTAAACAATTAGATTTTATATATATATATATATAGAGAGAGAGAGACATAGATAGGTGCGGGACAGTACTGAATATAACATTAATCAGATAAGTGACAAATTTCATATTTGTATTAATCCTATTGATACTCTCTGATATCAAGCACTTTATTGCAAAGACTGCTTGCCTTAAATGCCTTTTCTCTCAGACTTCCACTGACTCAAACATTTCTGGCTTTATACTATCTTTGTTAATTATATTATTTACATTGTTCGAGCTGTTGTCCTCATCTTTATTGCTATGATCATGAAATTTCAGCCATTGTATGCTCTAGCCTTCTTCAGGTGATATTAGTTGGAATTTAAACCCTTTCTTTAGACTATAGGGGTAGATTGTTCTAATTACACATGCCATGCATTTTGGATATCTCAATTTCACTTAAAAACTCACTCATTGATGTACCCAATAACACATGGTGCAGTGGATAAAAGTGTTAGTGAACCAAAAGGGTTGAGAGTTCAATACCTTGTTACAGCAGAGGGAAGAAAGAGATGGAGAGTTGCGTTACCAAAGGTAATTAACTAAAACTGAGATATCCAAAAGCATGGCGCATGGAATTAGAACAATCTACCCCTGTGGACTAAATAAAAGGTTCATTTCAAAATACCAATTAATATCACCTGAAGAATGCTGAAGTGTACAACAGCCGAAATGTTATGAATATGACAAAGATGAGGACAACAGTCTGAACAAAGTAAATAGTTACAACACCTCATTTCAGAAGTATATATATATATATATATATATATATATATATATATATATACTTTCCATCATAAATGGGATAATATTGATCATCTATTAAAAAATAAAGTACTTTCTTCTAACACCTTCATGGAAGGCTTTAGCCAATGGCATTATGTAACATTTAGACAGAACAAATAGGAACCTACTTTCAGGTAAATATATCTTCCAGATCCTATTCTTAGCACATGGTCAGGTCATCCCTGCCACCTTTAATGTATAAAGAGATGGGGAGGGGTTGATAGCTATGAGTGAGCTGTAAAATATTTTATGGCATTTCTCCAATTAAAAATATACAACATATTGTAACTCATGAAGACGTTTACTTAAGAACTTTACATGCAAATCTCCAGAGAGGTTTAATATTTATTGAGAGAAAATAAACTCAGCAAACCAAATTCTATTTCTGACTGAGTCTATTCATATTCACTCCAAACAAATGCCCTTTTTAAAGGCATGAATCCTCTTCTTCCTATACTTTACCATTATTGCCAAATATTCTTGACAATGTCATCATCAGCAGCAATGACTGAGGGAGAAGAGAATGGGTGAATGAGCACACTGACAAATCAATTTCTGTTAAGTATAATAGGAATAGAAGCCACAATTAGTATAAGTTCTCCATTCAAATACTAATTTACTAAGCATGACCTGACAGGAATTATTAGCATAGCTTTCATTCTATCATTATAATACAAAAGTGGATTTAATATTTCTTTTCTAGCCGTACACCAGAGAAATCCAAAGTGCTTTATTTATTTCTGATTCCATTGAATTAAAGGAGAAAAAAGTTCTGCTGAGTCTCTTTCCAAACAAAAAAAGAAAAAAGAAGAAAAAGAAAAAAAAGACAATCAAGTCACAGTGAAATATTGGTTTATGTTTGATGACCAAAGTTAAGCAGCATCAAGCCTGGTCAACAGTTAGATATGTGACTACTTTGAAATGCCAGAAACTGTAAACAGCTTGAGACCTAATACCAGCAGCTACATATTTTTAATGAAGAGGGAATATATGATATTTTCTCTTTATGATACTAGGATCAGATATAGTTTATATATATTTTTATTGGTAGAATTAAAAATAACTGATTGTGACAGATTCAAATTAACATGATCTATTGTAGAGATCATATAGATGATTGGAATTCTAAACAATTGTCCAAAGTTCTGAGATTACATATCATCAGAGCTCAATTTTTCAAAATAAGTATCCTCATCTCTGTTGCTTTCCAGAAAATATTTTAGCTGATCAACTTTCCAGCCTTCTTCAGGTGAGTGATACATCTGAGAAACTAGAGGATACATTTGAATGGAACTCTTCAATTCACTCATATGGTATACTGGCTTAATCTTTTTTTTTTTTGTCACAGCTAATGCCGGTTCTGGAAATAAAATGTATTAAATTTCTTGTTTCAGTTGTATGATCTTTAAGATCCTATAAAGTAACCAACAAGATTTTTCAAAGAGCATAAATGAATAAACAAGATTATATAAAACAATGAATATCATGGTGAAGTCCACTTCCTTAAAACAGCAACATGTGTGACAAAACAAGGAATAAAGACAGCAAAACACAGAGTGAAATATAGAGTTATGTTCAAAAGTCTTTCAAAGATAACTGAATACTATATTTAAAAAGAATGGAGAGCTCACCATCAGAAACTTTGTGATGAAAATAACAAAAATAAATAGGAATGTAAAAAAAAGAGTTAAACTCGTGTAAATGTTTTTAATGGTTTTATTTCTCAAGTGATATTCTTAGACTGTCAAGACAACTTTTAACTACACAAGAGTTCTAATCACTCTTTTTGCAGTCATGATTTTTTTACTTCAACTTTATTGATTATCAAAAAAAGATTTAATCTAACTTAGACTATCAAACTGAGAAACAAATGTGAACAAACTTCTTTAAAAAAATTAAATAAAAAATAAATTGATTTCACACATTTCTTTTAATTAAAACTTATGAAAAAAAATAATCTAACTGCCTGTCTGATGGTTCAAGAAGAAAATACAGAAATACATATTGTAATTTTTACATTATTTACACTGATATCCTCATCTTAGTTGTTATTACAACATTTCAGCTGTTGCGTTCTCGTGCTGTTTTCAGGTATCTGTTGATTTGGTTAACCTTCAGAGAATTTTATTTAATCTCCAGACATATACTGTTTTGATTTTGCTCCCCATGTCTAGGGATATTTCATCTTGCTCTCTTTTTAATAGTGACAAGACAAAATTCCTTGATGGTTACCTAAAACATTGTGATAACAACAACAAAGCTGAGGACATTAATCCTAAAGTAATTAATAATTCCTCATCCCAGAAATTCAGCCACAAATTACATACTGTACAGTTTTCACACACACAAAATCAAAATTCAAAAGAAAAAAATTAAAAAATTCTAAATATCTGGAAAACTGTAGCCACTGTAAGAAATTTAATGAAAATCAAATGCAAATATTTCCTGTAGTTTGCAAACATAAATAAAAGCAACCACAAAAAGGCAACCAGTCTATTTGTGATAGTAAGCAAACAAACTTAATAGAGAAAAAACACAAATGCTCTCAATAATTTACAGATATATTTGGAACCAATGTCTGCAGTACAATCACAACCACCTTCCCATACTAAGTTGCAGGCTCATGGACTCTGCTATGTCTTGCCACTTTAATAGCTACTTTCTGTAATCTACTTTCCACTAGCAATGACTGCACATGGTCAGTGCTGTATGGAATTTCTCATTCTTGTTTTTCAACTTTTTCTTTATTTTGGGGAGGAGAAAGTATACTTTGTTGCCCTAAATACTGTGGATCATAGCTGTAAGAAGGAGAAAAAACAAGCAGACATATTGGTAGGCACTGCTAGAGTTAAGAAATTAAATGAAAGAAGTAAAAGAAAAAAAAAAGAAGTAAAAGAAAAAAAAAAAGAAGTAAATAAAAGAAATCCCCCCCCTAAAAAGAAGCTAATAAAAGAAATACAAAAAAAAAAGTAGAGATTGTGGAACTAATAAATTTTACAAGTATGCAAAGTAAGTGGTCACAATGGAAATACAGTCAAAATTTCTTCTAATATATCAGGTTAAAGATCCAACCCTAATACCTGTATGTTATGCCACCCACTCAAGATGTTGCGTGGCTATATTTGAAGATTATTATCTAAATCTCCACAGTTGGGTCTTTAATTATTTAAACACTAACGCTCATTCAGAATCAGAGATTTTCAGAAAATATTGCAAAATTTTTTCCTGTTTTTTCCTCTCTTGAATACTTGTGAAAATAAATAAATAATTCCTTAAAAAATCACATTAAGCAAAGGTGCAAACACAATGAAGCAGCCACAGTATTTGGTTAATATTAAACATAAAACTTCAACAATTACAGATTTTTATTGTATGAGACATCAATCTTCAGATAGCAATATCTTTATATTATATAAACTGTATCAAATTGTTTAAACTATTCATAAACTATTTATAAATATACTAAACTAGTCATAGAGCAAAAATTTGAAAATCACATTTTGAGTAAAACATTAAAATATTTTAATTAGTCAATGTCTTATTCAAAAGTAACAGCAACCCTTGAAGTTTATGAATTTTACAAGCATACAATTAGTCACTTGTCTGCATGCAAAATATGAAAGGTATGTTTAAGTAGTTACTATAAAACTGTTCCAGTTTTGTAATTAAGTTTATAGATAATAGACA
The DNA here is from genome assembly GCA_037127315.1 of Ascarosepion bandense. Taxonomy (NCBI): domain Eukaryota; kingdom Metazoa; phylum Mollusca; class Cephalopoda; order Sepiida; family Sepiidae; genus Ascarosepion; species Ascarosepion bandense. Next base: position 2,601,232 of record JBBBDQ010000224.1, on the reverse strand, counting down.
ACAAAAAAGTCAAATATGTTACCAATTAAAATACTTTGAGATATTATATTTACATATTTAAAAATATGAAATTAGACAAATAGGAATAGCGGGAAATAAACTATTACAATAGGAGTACAACATTTTACAGTATTATTTATAATTATATTACTTCATTTGCATTTCTCTATTGAATATTTTAAAACATGAAATTACATATAGTTTTATATTTTATCTATCTTTCTTCAACTCTTAGTTTCTTTCCTTTGCCAATCAACAACTGCCTTCCAAATCTCCCATGATCATTTTGTAATTTTGTGTGTGTGTGTGTGTGTATATATATATATATATATATATATACACATACACACACATACATACATACATAAATAATAAAGGTATGATATTAAAATCACTTAAAATTAAAAAGTGATGATGGAAGATTTTTTTCGATTAATTATTTAAAAATCTTATTACACTTTAACTGAACAAGCAGTGCTTTAATTTTCTGTAAATTTTTACATTTTAATTTGATATATTATTACATTTTAGATAAACTGATTAGTTAAATTAACAAGTGTGTGTGTGTGTGTGTGTGTATATATATATATATATATATATATATATATATATGAATGTAGTAAAAATTCAAAGAACATTAAAGCACTGCTTGTCCAGTTAAAGAATAATAAAACTTAAAAAATTACATTGAACTGAAACAAATCTATGAATATTTTTTAATTTTGAGGCTAATAACGTACCTTTATTATTTATTTGTGTGTGTGTATATATATATATATATATATATAAATCCAGGTGAAAAGAACCAACAGTTTTTACAATTCCGAGTTCTCCAGCATTTACTTTCTTTTTAATACAAGTGCTCAATACAACAAATATTGTAGAGCATAATATTATTAAATTTGTTTTTTTATTTAAAATTTATGTTTTTAGTTTAAAGTTTATATTTTATGATTTCTTCTTTCAATCTTAACAGAAAAGTGTCAGTCGATTCAAAATCCCTGTCTACAATCCATTTTCATTGATGTATCCATTAATGTTACAATTTTTTTTATCTTTTAGTTTTCTTTGTATCTCAACATTTTTTAAAACAAAAAGACAAAAGAAAAGAAAACATTTTATAATTTTTTGATCTAACTTAAACTTAACACTTTTGCTGTTAAGATTGAAAAAAAAAGTCATGTATTCCCCAAAAATATTAACTTTTTTCAAATTTAAAGTGGATCCCTATTCTTATTAGTTAAATTAAACACACATACATTTTTCTGTCTTCCCACATCCATAAATAACAAATGTATTGTTTCTTATATTCAAATGAAAATCATTTTCACAACAATGAGCTAACATTGCCTGATGATGAGGTAAAAATCTCAAAACAGAAATTTCCATATTGCAATGTAAACTATACTAATTTTAAATAAAAATATATATATATATATATATATATATATATACTACAAAAAAGTGAATGAACATGTAGATTAAAACCCACTGTTCAAGCATTTATTTTTATAAAGAGTGCTACAGAGTAGAGCTTAATATTGTAATTTTGTTATTACAATGTAATTCGTAGCATCTGAAGAAGGTTGAAGCATACAACGGCCAAATAGTCCAAACAATGTAAATAGTGTAAATACGGCCTCATTTTAGAAGTATAGAAAAACATTGTTTTTTTTTGTCAATCTTGTCCTTTGTCACAGTATAGTAGTGTCAATTGAGCCCCATTGAGCTGATTGTGACAAAGAAAACACTATGATGCAATTCACTGGCATAAATTTAGAAACAGCATGCTGTCTTGCTTTAGATTCACATTGCAAGCTCCAATTTGAACATTTCAGAGTGTTTGGGTGTCAATCTGAGGACAATGCAAAGGAAGTGGAAAGCATTGGAGGAGTCTAATGGTGATTACGAAAGTGATCCTAACACCAAAGATGAACTAAAGACAAGGATTATGGCAGCATTCACTAACTTAAACAAGCAGACCATCCAGAAGAGCTTCAGAAGGTTCTGAAGTCATTCAAAGGCTATCGTTGAAGCCAATGGCAATTTTATTGAACAAATTTATTCCTTAGTATTTCAAGATGTTTTTGATTAATTTTGTTAAAATGAGATGCCAGTGACTGTTATTTTCATTTTTGCATAATTTAGACAACCATTCAGCCATCATAATGTATTTTATATATATATATATATATATATATATATATATACATACACACACACATACACTTGTTGATTAAACTGATCAGGTAAAATAAAAATATGAAAATGTCGTAAAATTTCAAAGACAAAGCACTGACTGTCCACTCAAAATATGAGTTTTTAAAAAATTACCTTAAATTGAAAAAAAAAAGCACTGTGCTAATTTTTAAAAGTGCTTTAATGTCATTAAAAAAAAAATAATGGATAAAAGCAGTTTGTAAAAAATAGTCATAAAAACTAAAGTGGTAATATAAAGTCTGGTTGAAATGTACAAACAATTTTTTAAAAAAGTTTAATTTTGAATTCATTGTTTTAAATGAGTTTAACATGAATATTATTTACAGTTGAATTGGCTAGATGTAATTGTAAGTTCTATGTTAATAATTTTTCTTCTCACTCTTCTTGCTAGTGGAACTCTTTTTGGCTCTATATTTTCCTGCCAACTTTGATTTTCAAAAGTTTAAATGCAATGTCAATTGTTATCTTGATTATTTTTTTGTTGTTTTATCAGAAATTTAAGCTACTTGAGTGTGTATCATCTGCTTTTCTGAGAGAAAGCGGATACTGCATTGAGCTCTTGCTTAATTTTTGAATTTCAAAAATATTTTTGGTACATTTCAATTTGTGGGAAAACAGCTGCATTTGTTTTTCATATAGATAAACAATCAAAAGTTTTCTCTCCAAGTTTTGAGAAGCGAATTTGGAGCCTACCTGGAGTTAATTGAAGGAGTAGACAAACAACTGGTGCTGGAACTCAGGCCCAGAAAGAAAAACAATACAGAAAAAATTTGACAGCCACCAGACAAGAATTGAAAGTTACAAAGTCATTCCCACATCAGGTAAAAGTCCTCATCTGATGTGATAGTTCTATTCTCCACTGTTGCCATGAATTTTGTTTCAAAAATTGTATCAATTCTTTCAAAATTATTCAAAGAAATAGTTTTCTTTTTCTATATTTTATATGTAGTTTTCTTTTCTGAAGACATTATGCAGCATTATAATTTTTATTGTAAAAGGCATATTTCATTTGCATTGATTTTTTTACATACGTTATTGTCCATCATTTGGCACACAATGCACTTAATTTTAATTCATTCATTATCTTGTGTGTTAACAATAATTTATTTGTTTTTAAATTTGGCTCATGTTGTCTGTCTTTGTTTTGTGTCCATATATATTAAATGTTACTTCAAACATTTGTTTAAACTATTTTTTCATGGGGTTTACTACCAAACGGAAAATCCATTTAGTTCTCACTCCTTGATAATGTTTCTCTTTTTCTTATTATTTAACATTTGTGTCTTAGTGGCTTTACTACCTTGTACGAGGTGATATGATTTTTAACATTTCTTAAAAAAGAAGCAAAGAAATTTAAAAAAAAAAAAAGAGATTTTATAAATTTCAATGGTTACATTAACTGATCAATCAATGCTGCATGTATCCTGCATGGAAACAGCTATTATTCTTCTTCTCCATGTGTCATGTCCCTTCAGGATGTAGGCGATCATGGACTTCCACTTGGTTCTGTCTCTTGTCGCTCTCAAAATTCTTCCTCTTGGCATCTATCCCAAACACCACTCTGCCATCCATTTGCTCAGGCCTATCAAGTAGGTCTCACACTGCTTCCTCTGTCACTCTTTCCCTCTATCTGTCCTGTGAGTATTAAATTCTACAGGTCCTCCTTCCTCATTACCTGTCCCCGAAACCTCATCTATCTCTTCCTCATGTTAAGTATAAGTTTTCTTCATGGTATCTTCAGCATCCTTATGTAAAACCACATTTCTGCTGCCTCAAGCCTCTCCTTTATCCTTGAGGAGATTGTCCAACATTCACTGGCATACAGGACAGATATCACATAGCAATCCAGCGCTCTTTTCTTTGTTTCCAATGAGATTTTCCTGTTTTTCAGTACTCTGGTTAGCCTTTGGAATGTGTCTTTGGCCATGTTAATGTGTCTTTGGATCTTAAACCTTAAGGAAATTATAAATCTGACATTAATTTTATAGTCTAATTATTCTGTAAATTTCTTTCTCTTGAAGGTGAAGTAAACACATAGATTTTAATGAGTAACTTAGTGTTTATAATGTATAAACTACTAAGCACATACTATAATCATAAACTGAAGAAATCAATTCAGTGTAATTTTCTTTTGATACACTCCTTCCTCCCCTATTGATAAGTTACCCAGCTAGCAAAAATACCATACAGATAGTAGTAGTATATTTATTCAAATCCCTAGGAAATCAATATTGTGGCATATGGATTTCTTAATGTAGCCAAGGGTGCATACAAACACTGACCCCAATTAGATCACTCAAATCACCCATATTTGGAAGATTTGCAAAACTCACTGTAACCAAAATGTAATAGAAAGGTTTTATTTTGGAAGAGCATTAGCTTTAATAAGTCTATGTCAATAAAAATGAATGAATACAAATTCAGTGGTCTTTGTTGATATCAATAAGTAATGTAAAACAACTTGTTGTAAAATTAGCTTTTCTTTGCTTTATCAAAGTAGTAACATGACACATAAACCTGACACCTGGACTAAAAATCTCAGACCTAATTAATAGCAGTCTGCACCTCTATAACTGGATTAGCACAGATTCTAGACAGAGTAGAATCTAGAGCCACTGGATACAATTACATCACCTGAATAACCGGAGATTTTATAAAACATGCAAGTGTGCATCAAGGTGCTATGTGGGGATGTTGAAGCCTCCACCCCTGCTGAAACCAGAACTAAACATAAGATTAAATTTGTCATCTTGACCCTAATCTATGATCATGCTACTGCACTTAACTATCATTTGTTTAAAATTATTACTGCCATTAATTTTCAAAATAAATGAAACAAATTTTTTTAGTTTATTTTTCTCCAGAACATAAACTAAAATTTTTATGTAAGTGGGAAACATCTGTAGGTCTTATGCTAGAAAATAAGTACGAGCAAAAAGCAAAATAAATTGTGTATCTAAAGTCAAAGAAAAAAAAAAAAAAAAAATGAAAGATAATATCTCTGGGATTGATTTTTTTTTTTTTACAGCTTATCAACCATTTGTGGATTATTTAAAGCCAGAATAAAATTGAATTGTAAGTAATTCTTTTCATTTTTTTTGCAGATGAATATTACATTAACAATTTTTTCAGAATTATTTTCTCATATACAAGTCTCATTTAGCTCATAACTTGGGGAAGAAGATGGATTCACACCTTTCCCAAAGGTAACTGCACATAATTGAACAAACCTGACTATAATTTGAACTTGGCTCTCTGATTCCCAATTCAAAGCTGCTATTCACTATACCACCCACACATTTGGTAATATATCTAAAAAATATTCGTTTTATAAGAGGAGCAGATAGTATTATAGAATCAAAAATACTTAAAACTTACCAGCTAATTTAACTCCATGACTTTTATTTTGTATATAAATGCACTTAATTAAAATCTATATCATTAATGATCACAAGCCCCATAATCTATTTGAACCATAAGGACACCACATGTACTGATGTTGTAGCAGTAGTGGTGTGTCTTGGGGAACAAAGCTTGATAAAGCCCAACCCTCTACGAGTTGGAATACAGATTTTTACTTCTCCTAGACTGGTTGCCAAATTCAAACCAAACTCTTTAATTTCTCATTCAAAGCTGCAAACCATTACATCATTGTGCATCAAATTATATCAACAGAGTTAATTAAAATACTACAATAACATTTCTAGGAAAAAAAATGAATAAATAAAGAACCATAACACTATGGTGGGACAAAAAAAAAAAATCACTAAATATATTTGACAGCAGTTAATCTTTGAAAAATTTTACAAAGCAAATCCCATGCAAATAAGTTTTGTCAAAAAATCTATTTTTTAACTCAACTGTATTTCTTATTGCTGTGAACCTTATTTTAGTGCATACATGTATTTGAAAAGACTTCCAATGATCTAGGCCAGTAGACATTAATTTTGGTATTTGTGAATAAACAGGGATGTCTACCCAAACACGTGTACCTATGAAAAAAAGCATTTATAGAAAATGAAAATCTATACAGCTGGCATGAACTGAAAAGACTATATTGAATTAATTGCTAGGTCAACAGCTAAAAAAAAAATTGGCCCACTGCGTTATGGGAGACAATTTTTTTCTCCAGAATCTATTTTACATACCTATTTGTCATACATGAAATGACACATTTTTTGGTTGGTTGTTGATTTGGTCATCAAACAATGTAACGTCCTTAGTGTGTGTGTATATATATATATATATATATTTATAAAAAATTCTTAACTTATTCCTGACTTTCTTTCCAGATAATTTTTCTTTCAATATATTGTTACTAATAAGCCCAATGAAACAATGTAAAGTAATCTTACTGTATGAGTACAAACTGGAAAAAAGAAAATTTTTGCATCAAATCATTACATGCAATGAGAAATGGATACTCTAAGTGCGTAGGTCAGTGATTAGCTGCAAGTGAACCAGCAAAACAATATCCAAAACCTACACTTCACCTTAAAAAAAGTGGTTACTGTATGGTGGTCTTTCAAAAGGGTTATTTATTATTGCCTCAAGAGAAAACAAAAACAGCAATCTCATATTGTCGAGCAATTGAGTGTATGCACGAAAAATTTGAAAAAAAAAAAAAAAAAAAAAAATGTCAATAAAGATGGTCCAATTTTGCTGCATGGCTGCAATACTTCTCAATCAACTGTCCAAAAGTTGCATCGTCTGAATTATGAAATTTTGCCTCATCCCTCATATTCACCTGATATCTCTCCTACTGATTATCACTCATTTAAGCATTTTGAACTTTTCATACACAATAAAGCATTCCCCAATAAGGAACAGGTAATAAAAGCATTTGAACTCTTTACCACATCAAAGAATGATATTTTTTTTTTTAAAGACGGTATCAAAAATTTAGAGGTACATTAAGAAACCGTCATTCATCAACATGGTGCCTATTTCAACTAAATAAATTAGTTATTTAACATTTCAGGAGCATTTTATTCATTTCCTATAAAGTGCATCATTTCATGTGTGATCACCTAGTATAAGTCAACCATTCATCCATATTTAGAATATTACTGCTATGTCCAGTGACCCTGATATTTACTTTGAGCTCCTTGATAAAATCCAAAATAAAATCAGCAATATTATTGTTCCTGATCTGGCAGCTCAGCTTCAGTCACTTTTCTATAAACATTTTCATGGTAATTTTTCAGATGAGCTCTTTGATCTGGTACCTAGACTTTTCAAATTTAAGTACAGTACTAGACTAACACTGAGATCTTATCAATTTACAATTGAGTTGGCTAAATGTAACTGTAAATTCTATATTTTTTTCATACTTCTTATATTTAATTTCTTTATTTCTTATATATTCTCACCCTTCTTGCTTGTAAAACTCCCTTCTGGCTCCATGCTTTCCAGCTAACTTTAAATTCAATGGAAATTGCTAGCTCCTGTCTTCCTTATTACTCTTTCTGCTCATTATTAATGTTTCTAATTTTTCTACACTCAGTAACCCTTTGTGTCTGAGTGATTTTACTGACATGCATGGTGTGAAATTGATGAAGAAAAAAAACATACAACTCAATTAGCAACAATCTACAGAGATCCTTATTAATCATGGGAAGAAGTGATGTATATCATCACATTATCACTGAGGTGAAGAGAAATGGTAAAATAAACTTTTTTAATAGGTAGTACAATTCAAAATTATTAGTAGTGCATGCCCAAATTTTGTTAGATGTGGTATTTTACTTATGTGTAGATTAGTTTAGACTAATTTCCTTATCTTTGATTTGTTTTCAGTAGGGTACATGACTGAAGTGCACAGGATGTTCTTGTAATGTAGTGGTTATTGGCACAGAAATTCTGGTCAAGTTCAATGTATTCACTTTCACACAAATACCCTTCTCCTCCAGCTCTGTGTTAAATATCAGGGAAAACTAGGCTATCTAGCCTTGGTTGACAACCAGTCTAGAAGAAGGACATTGATGAATTCAAAACCAGTTGGGCATGGGGCCCAACAACACTATCCAAAAAAAAAAAAAATTCACAGTAGTAACATCTAACGCAGTGAGACTGGACTTATACTCTATAGCACTGTGAGGAGGAAGAGGAAAAAGATATGATTGAAGTGTTGAAAACAAAAATGAGGAAATTAGTTTAAACCAACCAACATACAAGGATTATTAGTCATGTTGAAATATGAGGTTAAAAAAAGAAAGTGCCTTTTTGGTTTTATTTGCTGTTTTCTTTGTTTTGATGAAATGAAAAATAATCCTATTATTTACAAAATGGCTTCTCTATTAACTACAAGAGAATAGAGTATTTTCGTCTTCTATTGTAATATTTAAAATATTGTTTCTTGGTCAGGGGTGGGTGTGGGGCTTCTGAATTTAATTTTTTAGCCACCATTCCGTAACCAGATTTTGATAAAAATAGCAACCAATCACTTTCGTTATCTATTTTTTCTTTACTTTTTAATTAACCTAAAATATTATCAAAAAAATAGAATTTTGTTTTTATCGATTGCAATGTGCACACAGGAAAACCTCTAAACTATTATCAAACTGACTTAATGAGGCTATGAAAATCATACAAAGTAATTATTGAGAACATGACTTCTAGCAAAACGATATACAAACAGAGCAGTCAGCAAATTGAATAAATCAATACAAGGTATAATAGAGAAATTGTCATTAAAACATTATTGTTAAGAAAATAATTATATTAATTTTTTTTGCTATTTACTAACAACCTTTCACTCTGTGCTTTGAGATCTACTTTCCTTTTAGCTTAATAAATATGCACACACAAAGAAAGAATATAAGGACATTTTTAAGATAATTTATCTCATTCACATAAGCAGTGAGTCTGTTTAATGTCGTATTTCCCACCAACATGGCCAATGTTCAAACCTAAGTAACAATGAAAATTTAGAGTAATTTTTTAAGACAAACAAGACCTCTCCACTTAGAAAATTAGCAAAAGACACTCATCTACAAACATTTGGCCTTGTACCAGACAAAGCCATATTTAGTATCATATATTTTATTACTTGAACATAATTATGAGTATCCACTAAAATAAAGTAGATGCTCTATTTATTTATTAAACAGTATATTTTTGTCTACTGGACTGAATAGTCAAGTGATCTTATAAAATCTATCAGATTAATAAATAAAAAAAAGTCTAATCCTTTCTTTAGATTTATATATCAAATGCATTAGTTATACACAGAAATCCAACCACAACTTTGATTTAAAGAATGCCACACTTATTAACAGAGGAAGTAATTACTTGAATGGAAAATTATCAAGAGCGCTGTTATTGAAGCTTATCAAAATATAAATCTGCACCCCAGATTTTTTTCAAATATCTCCTTTGCTGAAAGAATTACTCTTACCCCAAATTAACATACATAACTATAAAAAATGTTAAAAATTAAAAGAAAACGGTTAAATTCATAACCTACTATTTTATTTATATATATATATATATATATATATATATAAAGATTTATCCCATTCTAAAATAATTTAAATATTGCAAAAAAATAATTCAACAACACATTCACTTTTGTTTATTAGACATTAAATGATGTTACTTAGGCCAGTACTCTCAAACCCTTGGTTATGATGACTTGTAACTTCTTGCTCATGCAACCATTGTCAGCTTCTGAAATAGCGCCATCTACCCAATTTCACTTACTAGGCTTGAATCATTTTCCTCATGCTGATAACATCAAGAAGGTATTTTCTTGACAAATTGACTATGGTGAGAAACCCAGGGTTTTTAGTCAGAAAGTGGACCTTCTGACCATTAAGCCCTGCACACCTTCACACACAGAGAATATCAGGAGAAATGATAGTTTTCTATCTCAAATGTAGATTCATTTCATATTTATTATCCTTAGTAAGGGCATGTATTTTAAAATATATTCATTCAGATATTAATAAATAGAAAAAAATATTAATCTTAAGCTGGTTTAAAAGCAGTATCAAGAATTTCCAAATAATATAAAAAGCATTGCCAAAAATGCTGAGAAAAAAAAAAAAAAAAAAAAAAAAGAAAAGAAAAAGACAAAACAGTGAAATGGCCTGTCCTGAGAACTCTTACATGGATGCTTCCATAAACACTACAATCAACCTCTTCAAGTGTCAATCACTACCTGTTCTCCTTAACCTCATAATTTTCATTTCTTTCCTCCTCATATGTTCATATCATGCATCTCATTCACTAACTCTATACCATGAGTGGCTGTAGACCTTTGTATTGATAGAACTTTAGTGTAAAAAAAAAAGAAAAAAAAAAGCCCACTGAAATTAAGGCTAGAGGAACAGCAAAGATAATGAAATTGGGCTTGGCTGATCATATGGAGGGAAAGAGGTAGTCATTAGCTCTTGTAGAATTAAGTGAAATTACTGGACAAGGAAGAAAACTGGAGAGTTAGAACCGTTTCTTGTTCGTATGCAGGCAATTAGCTGCCAGTAGAGATTCTTGATTACTCTTATGTCTTTCCCAAATATGTCGAGGTTGCTGAGCATTTCTATCAATTCTTTGTGGTGTACTTTGTCGAACGCCTTCGTATAATCTATAAAACATAGGTACATATCCTTTTTCATTTGTATTGCCCTTTCTGATAGCATCCTAATCATAGATATCATTCCTTGTTCCAGTGTCTTTGACGAACATGCACTGTTCTCATCCTATCTCTGACCTGATTCTGCTTTGCGCTCTATTCATCAGGATTTGAATGATGAGTTTTATTATGTGGCACATCAAATTGATTGTTTGGTGGATTTTGTACTTGTTTGCACCTGGCTTCTTAGGCAATGCTATGAAAATTGACCTGCTTAGGCTGTCCAGTCAGTTATAAAGAAAATTTTATATTTGAAAAATAAATATTTGCTCTATACTTCTGAGACGAGGTAGTATATACATTATTTACATCGTTCGGACAGTTGTCCTCATCTTTATTGCCATGTTTATGATGTCATATACTCCGGCCTTCTTCAACTGCTAGAAATTTCAAACTGGACTCTTTATTTCAATCACTGGGGTATATCATTTGCATTCCATGTTCGATGCCACTTGTGGTAGCCATGTAGTTATCTCCCATTAACTTAATTCTCTAAATTATTTGTTCATCACTGCTGTAACCTGGTATTGAACTCCCAATTCTTTTGGTCAAGTCATTGGAACAAACACCACGGGCCATGTGTCCTTGAGGACATCAGTGTATGAATTTTTGGTACCTACAAATGTCATGTCTTAGTAACCATTTTTTACCCGTGTTCATATTGCAATCTTTGTTGTTAATAAAATCAAGGTTCAATTTGAAATTCTTAGCATCTGAAGAAGGCCAGAGCGTATAATGGCCAAAATCTCGTAAACATGGCAATAAAGATGAGGACAACAGTCCAAACAATGTAAATATTTCCTGTACAAAAGTATTTGCTACCTCACCATTGTTGTATATTTAACTACATACAACATGACTGATAAATCAACCATAATAATATATTTTTCAAGTTTCTGTTTATATTGTCTTATTTTATTTTTAAATTATGATATATTGGTTGTTTCAAAGTTTAAGTATATAAAAAACTTTTTTTTAAACTACAGCAACAAAGTTTAGATGATCTCATATGGGCTAGCAGTAAAAAAACAAAACAAAAAAAAACAAACAATGCCTGAGAGTAAGATCTTTGAAGTAATCAGTGGGTCATTCCATATCAAGACACCAGCAAAAAGTTGAAATCTGCACCCACCGACACCAAATTACTTGAAATTTGGCACAAATATTCCCCTTCATAAGTTAGGAAAGTGTGCCAAACTATTTTGTGCTAGACCTTGCCATTACAATTTGAAGCGGGGTGGGGGGTGGGGGGTTATAATTTTCCCATTTTTAAAGTATTCTTTTTAAGTTAAGGCTGTGCATCATCATAGAATTTCAGTGTTTATAAAAACATTTTGAAAATACTTCCATACATTCAATATTTTTAAATTTGGTATGTAGAGCAAATAAGGACTGTAGAATCCAAATATCCAACTATTTTAACCCTCTACCTGATAGAAAATTTCATTTTACTTACCAAAATGCATAACTCCAAAATCAACAACTTTTCACCTATGTAGCTTATAAGCACTACCTAAGAAGCCAGGAGCAAATGAGTGCAAACTTCACAGAACCATCAGTTTAATGAGCCATATAACAAAACTGATCGTTCGAATCCTGATGAATAGAGCGAGTGACAGACTCAGGCCAGAGATAGGACAAGAACAGTGTGGTTTCGTTAAAGACACGGGAACAAGGAATGCCATATTTATGATTAGGATGCTCTCTGAAAGGGCAATACAAATGAAGAAGGACTTATACCTGTGCTTTATTGATTATGGAAATGCATTTGACAAAATACACCACAAAGAATTGATGGAGATGCTCGGCAGCCTGGACATATTTGGGAAAGACTTGAGAGTAATCAAGAATCTTTACTGGTAGCAAACCGCTTGCATACGGACAGGTAACGAATTAAGTAGATATACAAAGATAGAAAGGGGCATAAGACAAAGATGTGTCTTTTCACCGGATCTGTTCAACTTGTAGAGCAATAATATTTTGAGGACCCTAGAAGTTATGCCTGGATTCATAATCGGAGGCCACAATTTAAATGACCTAAGGTACACAGATGATACAGTGCTGATAGCAGACACAGAAAGGAAACTACAAGACCTCCTAAAGAAGGTAGCTGAAGAAAGTAACAAGAAAGGACTAGAAATAATCTGCAAGAAAACTGGATGCATGGTCATCAGTAAAAAGGGCAGCCTAATATGCCAAATACAAATCGGGGATACCAGAATCAAGTAGGTACAAAAATTTAAATACCTGGGAAGTGTTATAACAGAAGACGGAAAGTGCGACACAGAGATCTGAAGGCGAATTGGCATGGCGAAGGCAGCACTCCAGAAATTGAGTAAGGTATTAAGAAACAGGACAATTTCGCTAGAAACAAGGAAGAGAGTACTGGATTGCTACGTGCTGTCCATCCTTCAATATGGCAGTGAATGCTGGACAATATCATCAAAGATGAAGAAAAAACTTGAAGCAACTGAAATGTGGTTCTACAGAAGGATGCTGCGAATATCATGGATCGAGCATATGAGCAATGATGAGGTCTTGAAAATGATGGAAACAAAAGGAAATTAATATTGAGCATCAAGAAGAGACAGCTGAAGTTCCTGAGATATGCAATGAGAAAAGAGGGCTTGGAGAACCTGATATTAAAAGGTCAGCTAGAGGGAAAAAGAGACAGAGGAAAGCAACGAATAACATATTTGAAGGACCTAATCAGGTGGATGACGGAACGAAGATTGCATGGTGTAACAGGAGAAGGCGTGCTCAGAGCCACCAGGGATAGGGAAACGTGGAAAGCTATGATCGCCTACGTCCCGAAAGGAACAGGGCACATAGACGAAGAAGAAGCAGCTTATAGTCAGTCTGTAGAAGATAAGTCCTCTTCAATTGTGTCATATTTTTTCTTAACATCTACTATGACTGCTCAAGTTCATCAAAGAATATTGTGAGGGGTTCAAGTCTACTTTAGAAGATATGAGCCTGCCAAGTTCAGAGTTTTTCTCTATGTACGTGCAGGATTTCAGTGAAAGATTATTATATAATTAATTCTAATGTTCTATGACTTTTCAAATGTTGATATTGTGTCAAGTGACTTGTTAAACTATTCAATAAGATTGTTTTTATTAATTTAAAAAGGATAATTTAAATATATTTTGCAGTTATTACTTTTTGTGCAGTTAGATTGTCTTTAACAAGTGATAAATATTGTCTCATGCATGATAATCAACAGTGCATAGAATATTTGAAGATTAAAAATAAGAAACTGAAAGAAATACTGTTTGCGTTTTTTAAAATTTTATTTTAATAGATTATTTTCATGTAGCAAAAACATTTGATTTTTTTTCATTCAGAAAAAAAGTGATGATAAAATGAATATACAAAGTCTTTAAAACATTTTGTTCTAAACTACACTGTGCACAAAATTTTGTTGTGTATTTTGACTAAATTGTTTAAACATGGCCTCTAGTAGGGTTATCAACATTGCATATGACACTAAACATATTTATGAAGTTGAAAGAAATGATTTCATTACTGTGTGATTTACTTTATAATTCTTATTTTAAAATTTGTTTTACAAATTTTAATGAAACAAAAACATAAGAATCATTAAACATACAAAAATTCCTTAAAACATTAAAAATGTATCAGTTTTTCATTTCTATCTAGTCCCTTAACTCTCTTTGACCACTATTTTGGTAGGGGGCATGATCTGTAGTACCCAACCCATAAATATGATAAAGATGAAATCTAGTCAAACTAGGAACTTTAAATAACCCTGCTGTGACCAGGATTTGCACCAGTCTGTCTGGTCCTGAAACATGAGTTATTTACCATCCAGTATCCAAGGAGAAAGGTGGCATTTTCCTAACTACTTGGATTTTTTACTAGCTCACACAGGATAGTTAAAGTACACATGGTTCTTTTTTTCAGTTAAAGATGAATTGTTCTATTTGTAATGAGCTAACGGTTGAAACATGTCAGGATTTATTCCATGGTAAACAGGTTGGGTTGATTTCAGTTGATCAGTTGGATGCAATGAATGTATAGCTTATTGCCCATAGAACAGACTTGATGAGGATAAAATACAGACTATCTGTTACCATCACAAGCAGACCTTGTTGACTATCTGTGATAAGAGATGTAATCCATTTAAAAATCATAAAAAGCAAATCAAAGGTAGTTTGAAACCAATTTCATTGAAAATGGCAGACAAAGCAAAGGCAAAGTTGGTACTAATTCAAGGCAAGAAACTGCCTTGATTGTCAAATACAAATCTTCAAACTTCTTCCTGATGATGAAGAACCAAAATGTGTCAGATGAGGAAATACAAGAGCTTAAAGTAGGTTGAATGGCTGTTTTGTTTTATGGCGTATCAACCTTAGTGGGTTATTTAATGCCAAAAAGGTGCAGTTTTAAGGTATTTTTTAATGTTCAGTTATATTGAAAAGGTTGATTTAGTCAGATTTTAATGAAAAATTGTTTAATTTTTATTTTATAAAACTGAAGATGTCTTCTAGTTTTGTATTCAAAAATGTATTGCTGGTAATAGTTTTTTTTTTCCCCTTCAAAAATTCATTATGGCAATAATTTTTCCTTTTTTTTTTTTCCTTCAAAATTGTCTTGTTGGTAATATTAATTTTTCAAAAATGTCTTGTTGGTCATATTTTTCTTTCAAAAATGTATATTTTTTCTATAAAAGTCTATTTTTATGCATACATTTTTATAAAAGTCTATTTTGTGTAAATGGATCTGAGTTTGAGTTTTGTTTAACGGCATATATCAACCTCTGTGAATGCCAAAAAGTTTTTTTTGAATGTTCGGTTATAGTGAGAAGGTTGATTTAGTCAGATTTTAATGAAAATTTTTTTGTTTTTATTCTTTTTTTATTTTAGAAAACTGAAAATGTCTTCTAGTTTTGTATTCAAATATATTTTGCTGGGAATAATTTTTTTTCAAAAATGTATTACGGTAATGATTTTTTTCTTCAAAAATATATATTTTTCTATAAAAGTCTATTTTCATATATATTTCTATAAAAGTGTATTTTTATTTTTGACCCCAGTTTTGGGGTTAACTATTTACCCATACCTGACACCATAACAGGTGCTACTACTCTGGGTCAGGGTGGACCTAAGAACAAGAGCAATTAAGAGGTGGTTCCATGCTCCTCATAAACTCCCAATCAGAGGCCTTGCTGCGGGATGCAGTTTACTATCATGCCCAGGCCCAACAAAATTTTAAAATAAATTCATAGCGATTGTTTGGTAAAAAAAAGTGTGTATGTTTTTATATATATATATATATATATATATTTGAATTCATATTTCTGAGTACAATCCAACTTCTTTCAGGAAATTTACAATCTTGGATGGTTTTATTTTCGTAAAAAGTTTTCTTAAATTACTCATTTGGTAATATTTTGTTCACACTAGATCAAAATCTACACACTGATAGTATATGTTTCACTGTAAATTTTTCTTGGCATGTAATGCTTATTGGGGATTCTGTGCCCTCTAGTAAATAAAGGTGAATAATGTAGGTGTGGCCTATGTGCAGGCGGGTCATCATGACTTGTTCTCTTCTATTTTTTATTCTGAGTTCCATTCTCCAATAGTGGGTTTAATGTTTTGGAGTTTGTTATTAATGAATGTATCCCAATGATGTTGCCATTTTTTAATGATAATTTTCTTTTCAACAAGTCTTATAATTAGAATATGGAACCTTTGTGTTTGTTATGGCATCCTTCAAGAATTTTTTGTCTCCGAATCTGTCCTGTCCTTTCCTGGTATCCCAAGATGACTTGGGATCTAACAAAAGATTATTTCTTTATTTTTAGACAAGTGATAGATTCTGTTTAGTACTCGCGTGGTTAAAGGGTCACTAACATTTTTATTTTTTTTATACAGTAAGTGCAGATAAAGAGTGTGAAAATTATGAATTTATTGTGGGTCGTTGTGGTTATTATGTCAAGTGCTAAATTAATAGCAATTATTTCAACACTATATATTGAAGCTATGTTTGTAGTTCTTTTCCGTTGCTTATTCTGTTTTAGTATGGTAGCACATCCTACTCCATTTTCGATTTTTGCTCCATCTGTGTATATATATATATATATATATATATATATATAAACATGGTCTGGGTTGTTACTTTTATACTCAGTATTATTGTAAAAAAATATAAAAAAGAATTTAAAAATGGATAAAAGCATTTCCTTCAACTATATAAATATGTTTAGTGTCAACTACAAATTTATGTGACAACTCACATGATGCTACATCATGTGAGTTTTCACCCGACATAATGCAGAAACAGTAATTTTGCATTGCATTTTAAAGCTCAAAGTAGAGTACCACTGGATGTAAAGTACGTTGTGAGGTACTCCAATGAAAATATTGGATCTCGTCTTGAACTAAGATTTAAAGATTCACATTCATTTTTATTATCACTTTTTTGAGAATGAAAAAATCAAATGTTTTAGTTTCATGAAAATAATTTATCAAAATACTGTTTTAAAAAACACAAACAGAATGAATTCTTTTCAACTTCATATGCTTTGTGCTATCTACAAATATTCTATGGACTGTTGATTAGCATGCATAAGGCAATGTTTGCCACCTGTTAAAGACAATCTATCTGCAAAAAAAGTAGTATCTGCAAAATATATTTATATTATTTATCTTAAATTAATAAGAACAATATTATTGAATAATTTAAGAAGTCACTTTGCACAATATCAGCATTTGAGAAGCCATGGAGCATTAGGATGATTGTCTTTAACTATAATCCTTCACTGAAATCCTGCATGTATATAGTGAAAACTTGCTGAATTCAGAGTCATGCATTTGGGTAGGTATAATAATCTTCTGCCCAGTCAGTCTTGTCTCCTTTGAGACATGATCGCCCAAGCGTGTTTCACGTATGGCACTGAATTGACTGACCACAGATTTTACCCCAACCAAGATAGTGGTCAAAGAGTGTTAAAGGACTAGATAAACAATTTTAAGATGTTTTAAGGAATTTTTGTACATTTAATCTTAGCAATTTTTTTCAGAATGAAAAAATCCTGTTTTTGTTCCATAAATTAATCACTAAAATTTGTAAAAAAATTTAAAAATAAGAATTATAAAGTAGATCACAAATAGTAATGAAAGTATTGCTTTCAAATTTAAATATATTTAAGTGCCATAAATATCCTATACACTGTTGATTACCCTACTAGAGGCAATATTTAAACAATTTAGTCTATATACATAACAAAATTTAGTGCACAGGTAGTTTAGAATGTAATGTTTTAAAAACTTTGTATATTCATTTTTATTATCATATTGAATGCAAAAAAAAAAAAAAATCAAATGTTTTTGTTTCCTGAAAATCATTTATCAAAATAAAATTTTAAAAACACAAACAGAAAAAAATTCTTTCAGCTTCATATGTTTAGTGCCATCCACAAATATTCTATGCACCGTTAATTATCATGCATGAGGCAATGTTTACAACTTGTTAAAAACAATCTATCCGCACAAAAAGTAGTATCTGCAAAATATATTTAAATTTATTTATCTTAAATTAATAAGAACAATATTATTGAATAATTTAAGAAGTCACTTAGCACAATATCAGCATTTGAGAAGCCATGGAGCATTAGGATGATTGTCTTTAACTATAATCTTTTACTAAAATCCTGTATGTACATAGAAAAAACTCTAAACATGGCAGGGTTATATCTTCTAAAGTAGATTTGGTGAATTTCAGCAGGCAATTAGTAGAAGTTAGGAAAAAATATGAAGACTGACCATAAGCTACATAGGTAAAAAGTTGTTGATTTTAGAGTCATGCATTTGGGTGGGTAAAATAAAGTTTTCTATCAGGTCAGTTAAGTGCCATACGTGATACACGCTTGGGCGATCATGTCTCGAAAGAGACATGACTGACTGGGTAGAAGATTATCCTGCAGTAGATTGCCATTGCTTTCTGCAGTAGACTGGTTGCCAGCCAAGGCTATAGAACCCAATCTGTCCTGTTATTTAACCCATAACTGGAGGAAAGAGACAGATTAATACCTTTCCCAAGGGTATTTGTGTGTAAGTAAATGCTAGGAATTCAGCTGGAATTCGAACTCAGCTCCCTGATTCCTTGTTCCGATTTGATATCCACTGCACCACATCAGGTATAGAGTTAAAATAGTTAGATATTTGGATTCTATAGTTTTTATTTGCCCTACATACTAAACTTTAGAAATATTGAATGTATGGAAGTATTTTTAAAAATTCTTAAAAAAAAAAACTGAGATTCTGCAATGCTGCATGGCCTTAATTTAGAGACAAAATAGGAAAATTATAACCACCCCCTAAAATCAAAATGGTTAGAACTAGCACAAAATAATTTGGCACACATTCCTAACTCATGAAGGGGAACATTTGTGCCAAATTTCAAGTAATTCAGTGTTGACTCAGTATATATTTCTCAAATATTATTTTTCCTCAAAAATTAGTCCTTCAAAATAATAGCAATTATGTTGATTGATTTGTATGTTTCTTTTTATGATTTATAAACCCTCTGTGGATCATTTAAAGCCAAAATATTTTGAGATTGTAAAAGTAATCCTTTTTATTTTTTGCAAGTGAATATATTAAACAACTGTCTGAAAATAATGAATTTTCATATATACAAATCCTGCTATTTAACCCATAGCTGAGAGAAGAGATGTATTCATACTTTTCCCGTGAGTATTTGCACATAAGTAAATATAACAAAAGCAATTAGAATATGAACTTGATTCTCTGATTTCTCATTCTGAGCTGCTATCTATTACACCATCTATACATCCCTTCAATTTATTATAGATACTTAATAGTAAGATACAACCACAAAAAATAGTAGTAGTTGTAGTATTAGCAGTAGTGATGATGATATCATCACTAGACCCAAATACTGATCTTACCACTGAGAGGCTTATTTTTGCAAACATGAGTCACCTTTGGTCACAGTAGCAGGGTGTGGTTGGTATACATAGATATAATTATTGTCTTTTTTTTCTTTTTTTTTGTGAAAGAGTAACTAGCTATGAGACAATAGCTTTGATTATTTATCCTTTTAAGTAACTGCTTTTAAAGAGAGACATGCATATTATGAATCATTTATAATATTCGGATATGATTGGCTGGTCAGCAGATTGACCACTGTGTTTCACACCTGCTGATTGCTTTTATGAACAAAAGATAAGCTGACAACAAAACTTGGAAGACAGATGATTCTAGATAAAGAACATTAAGGTATGGAAAAATACAGCTAATGGCAGCTCATTGACAAAAACTAGCTATGACTGTATTACTAAAAATGTTACTGGCTAAATTTACTCTTGAACCAATCTAGCTGAGATGATTTATTGAAGTATATATATAAAATCTTTTTTTAAGGTAAAGTAGTGGTGAAATTCAAGGGCAGCAAATATTGAACAGTCTCAACAAAGATGAGGGAAAGACTTAAAGCAACTGAAATATGGTTCTACACAGGGATGCTGTGGATACTATAGACTGAACATGTGAGCAATGATGGGGTTTTAAAGAAGATGAAAGCAAAAAGGAAACTGGTACATAACACGAGGAAAAGACAGCTGAAGTTTCTGGGACATGTAATGAGGGAGGAGGGCTTAGAGAATCTGATACCCACAAGACAGATGAAGAGAAGGAGAGACAGGGAAGAGCAACACATGACATTGATGGACTTGAGCAAATGGACGGCAGAGCAGCGTTGGAGAGGGTAACAAGAGAAGGGGTATTAAGAGCTTCAAGTGATAGGGAGACGTGGAGAACCATGATCTACATCCTGAAGAGACACAGTATACAGAAAAAGCAGCAAATTGTAATAGTCCAAAATCATAAAATTTTTCTTCTTAAAGCAGTTTTTCAGGAAATTCAGTGAGTTAACTTCCATACATTATACACATTTGAGTGATCATGTCTCGAAACAGACATTACTGACTGGGCAGAAGATTTTCCCGCAGTAGGTTACCATTACTTTCTGCGGTAGACTGGTTGCCAACCAAGGCTATAGAACCCAATCTGTTCTGATATTTGACCCATAGCTGGAGAGAGAATTAATGGATTAGTATCTATTCCAAGAGTATTTGCGTATAAGTAAGTGCAACAAATTCAACTGGAATTTGAACTTGGCTCTTCAATTTCTTGACCCGAGCCACTGAACCACAATGCACATCCAGAAAATTAGACATCTGAAATCTATTAACTGTTATCGCTCTAGTACCAATAAGAGTTTCCTTCCAAACTTTTTGTTTATAGTAGTGTGGAAAGTCTACATCTTTCTTATATCATTAGTTCACCTTCAAGTCATATGTTCTCTAGCCACTAAAACTTGAAATGGCTTTGCCAAGTTAAAAGAAGCCTTTTCTTTTGAATAAGAATTATCATCAGATTATAGTGTATTCAATATGCTGGTAACTCAAACAGTGAAGGCTGATGAGTTGGAATAAGTTCCAATAGATGACTAGAAAATAGCTTTGAAAATACTGAGCCTCATAAGTAGTTACCACCCAAGATTTGATGTCAACTGCACAGTATAGTAGGGTCAGTTGGGCACTGTATGAGAGAAAAACAGCCTTGTAATGCAATTCACTGCCAGAAATTTGAAAATGGCATGCTGTACTGCTTGGCATTTTCACCAGAAGCTCCAATGCGAACATTTCTGAGTGTTTAGGCATCAACATGGAGGTCTTCATCAAGTGCTTTGAAGAGGTAGTGCTATCCTGGAAGACCCAATGTCTGGCAACAGAACTCTGCACAAGCAGGAGACCCCAGTCATGGCTGTCAAGACAATTTATGTGATCACATCACCCCTTACATCTGGCCACTCAACTTCCCAGTCTGCAACCCCCATTGATTATTATGTGTGGGGTACAGTTGAGCAAGAAACCAACAAAGCTCTTAGTAACACCAAAGATGAGCTGAAGGCAAAGATTATGGCAGCATTTACTAACTTGAACAAGGAGAACGTCCAGAAGATTTGCAAAAGATTCCAAAATTGTCAAGAAGCTGTGGGTGAAGCCAATGGCAAATTTATGGAATAAATTTATTCTTTAGTATTTCAAGATATTTTTGTTTAATTTTTGTAAATATATGTTAAAATGAGATGTCAGTTTGTTTTCATTTTTGCGTAATTTTGACAATAATTTATCTATTGCACGTGCACATGATGAAAAAAATGCCCCAAACATAATAAAAACAAAGTTTTATCATCAATTTTTTTATTATTCTTAAGAAAAAAGACCAAGAAATTTTTGAGAATTAAATTATATTTTTTTTAATCATTTTTAGAAGCTACAAGATTTTTTTTCCTGTGTCAGCAGGAGACCATAAATTAGTATAGAGAATGTTTGAATCTTTTTTCAGTGAAAAAATGCATTTGGAAATTCTTGCAAAAATCAAATAATTGTTGAAACTTTCAGGGCTTATTCAGAAATTAAAAATTAATGAATTTTTTTTTTTTTTTTTTTAAGAAAATCTTGGTAATTTTTCTTTTTGCATTGTTACCTATTTATTTAATTTTGTGGAATTTCAGGAAATTCATTTTTTTTTTTATGGCTTAATGTTTATCTTAGTTATAAGCAGAAGCATTCAGAGAATATAAATCATCAATTTTCTTTTTGTAAAGCAGGGCCACTAGTTAACAAAATTAAAATCTGAAAAGAAACTAATATATTATTTCATTAGAAAAGCTTTTAATTTCTTTTATGAATAAGATATAATTTTTTTAGCCCATATGTCCTAAAATTTTTTTTCAATGAATAATGAATTTTTACAAGAATTGTTTTGATTTTTAAAAAATTTAACTAAAATAATTTATAAAATTTTAAATCTTAAAATTGTGTATTAATTTGTATCAGTTAGCTGATATTGTCATTAATCAAGAAACTATATTTAATAATCATGAATGGAAACACTTAGTACAATTCAGCAACCCCCAGTATTTTAAAAAGAATTTAGAATTTTTTTTTTGTGTGCCTATTTTTGTAAATACAGACTCATATGAAAATAAGAGCAGTAACTATAATAAATTTAAAGCCAAAGTACTTACAATTCAATAAAACAGTTATTAGTTTCCTTAGTATATTTTCCTAAATTTTTAAAATTACTGCATAATTAAAAATTTTCATAAAAATGGCTTTCACAATATATTCAAATAATTTACAGATATGTCTGCCATAGGAAAAGTTCCAACATAAGTCTATCGTAATAATTGCCAACACCTCATAAAAACATCCACCACCATGTTCAAAAATGTTTTGTTTATATTTTAAACTAAAAGTATTATTTATTCAAAATCAAATTGATTGAACTTTAAAATAGCTAATTTTCCTCAAATAAAATTTCAGAAAAGTATATTTTATTTTTGAAATATTTTTTAATAAAGAGTATTATATTGTGCTGAAAGAACAATAAATATGGCTAAAATCAGCGATTTAAAAAAAAAAAAAAAATCCTATTCCAATCAGTATGAATTTGTTTTGAAATACAGCAAAATATTTTGCTAATTGGAAATATGCTTAATCCCTTAGCTTGAAGTTAAAACTAAAATAAAAAGCTTCAAGATAGATTGTTTTTACTTTGAAAAATTTAGGTATTGCTTTGTTTTTTTTAACAGGTACCTACTTATAAGTTAACAAAATACAGTTATCTATTTTATCATCTCAAATTTTAAAAGACATTCAACACCAGAAGTGAATGACTTGTAAGATGATTCATTGAATTTTTTGTTACTATTGCAAGTTTTTTGACAAATAGGTAAAAAAAAAAATATATATATATCTGTGGTTTGTAATTCTATCTATCCATTTATAAGCAGATTTTCATGAAAGAAATCAAAAGATGTTCATTTTTATTTTTTTTTTAATTAATACATTTTCAATATAAAAAGTAAAATTAAATTCAAAATTAAGAAATAGACAAATAGTTTTATCTGAAATAAACTTGTTATTTGGAAGACAATGATTAGTTTCTTTATAAAAAATATTTCTAGATAAATTGAAGTAAAATATTCCTAAAAAGTATAAAATATGCAATTGTTCAATATCTGGTAGTAAATAATGCTTAGGACACCAAAATTGTTGGGTTTTTTTTATAGGTTATCAAAAACTAAATAAAATTATTTAAGTATTCAGTAGATGGTTTTAATTGAAGATTATAAGAATTCTAATTTGTAAATAAATTTACCACTTAGCTGGGTCCTAAAAATATCAAATCATTTAAACGTATTAATTTAAGCCTTTGATGACCATTGTAATAACTAGTAAAAATGGTTGATGTCTGTTTTTAACCAGATCATTAAAGAATCAAAATACTAATCTGACCATAAAAATGTAGGAACTCAAGAACATAAAAATGAAACAAATCTTTCATGCGAGAATTTAACTATCAAATCATTTAAAAAAAAATGTTTTTTGTTAGTTTTTAAGAAATTTCCTTAGTAAAATGACAAAATGTTTAATAAAGCTTAACTTGTGGATTATATTAGATGTTGCAGGTGAATCACAACCACACTATAATAAATAACCTAAGAATATAGAAAATGATAGGATGGATAACATATCTTTATCAAATATTTCAACTCGGAACTATCAGGATGCTGCAGTACTTCATAAAATTCTTTTATGTGATGTGTCCTTTTAGGATGTGGGCAATTATGCCACTCCACAACTTCCTATTTGTTATAGTCCTAAGCAATGTTTATCCCCTAACTATACCATTTAGTCTGTGTTCCGTCTCCCATTTGCACAAGCTCATTAGGTTAAGTTACTCAAGGTTTCCTTCAATATACCTGTGAGCGTTAAATTTTCCAAGCCCATTTTTCTTATTAAATATCCTAAAATTTTATTAAGCATTTTTTTTATTCTAAGTACAAGTGTTCTTTTTGTTCCCATTTTTCTTAAAACTTTCTAATTCACACAGCTTCCACCCATGATGTTTTCAGCACCCTTCTGCAGAACTACATATCTACAGCTTAAAATCTCTTCTTTATCTGTGATGAGACTGTCCAGCATTCATTGCCATATCAAAGAATAGTTCAGTACTTATTTAACAAATTTTTAACTAAATTTTTTCCTGTCTCTTAATACTTTAACTTTTGAAAATAATCTTTCAATCTTCCAATATGCATTTGGATTTCCATGACCTATATACTAACATAACACTGATTTTAGTTTTCAGCAAAAACAAGTTTCAAATAATAACAAAGTTTTCACTTCTACATTTTTGGAAGGAGTGAAAAAGTTGGTTAAACATTTACCCAGGTAATAAAGTATACTGATAATGACAAACTTACATTATAAGTATTTATTATGAATACATTACAAATTAATTATTAGTGTTGACTGGTTAATAAGGTTTCCAGTCTTATAAAATGAGTTGTCCACTTTTTCATTTTATCCATGAAGAAATTTTCTGGTACATTGTAAATCCAGCCATACACTAATTTTAACATTTTTCGTTTAAAAAATATTGAACTTTCAACTTTTTTTAGAATTTCAGAAACAACTGAAATCTGGTGGTGCCAAATCAGATCTGTATAAAGAGTATTAATGAAATCTGTCACTCTGGTCTGATCAAGCAGACTCATCTTGCCCCCTACTGTAGCTTTTTGGTATATTGAACCCAGTCACAGACATTTTTTCATATCCATCCCCATAAACTGCTTTTATGTGTCTATTAGCCTGCAACTTTTCTGTTACCAATTATGTGTAGCACTCATGATAAACAAATGTTACCACACGCTGAATGGACACTATGTATAAAGAGGACTTTATATACAACTGAATACATGTACAAACCTGTTTCTATTTCCATTATTATTGATGATACTTGATAGGAGACCTTACTTATCTATCAACCCTCATATTACAATCAACTAAGTTATTGCTCTCTAAAGGTTTTCCCAGTTCAGACATAAGCTTAATTACCTGTTCTTGTTACTAACAGAGTTAAAGTATTCTCAGTTGGATTCTTTAGAAGGTCAAATGAAAACTATGATATATTTTATAATTACATCTCCAATATTGTAAGTCTTTGTTTAAACAAAATAAATACCAATAGAGAAAATTGCAAAAGCAAGCTAAATAGATATGGACCTTTTTTTTTTTATTTTAATACTTTTCAAAATATTTTCAAAGAGATTTGTCTTATTCAGTTCTCAATACATTCACAAGAACAGATATATTGATTTGCATCTAATTACTATTTCCTATAAAAGCTGCTGTAAGCTACTATCTTCAATTTAACTATGCTAAAAAAATTAATAAAATTGAAGAAGCAACATTGTCTGCGCATGTTGTTAAAAAGGAAGTCAAGAGAAAAGATTATACTGATTTTTAATTACATACAGCAATGTTAGCTACAGTATCTTTGATACAATGTAAGCCATTATATCAGAGTCATTCTGAATGGGTTTTGCTAACACCCGCAGATTCTCTGGACGTGTTTTACTAACACTTGCAAATTCTCTAAATCCATTTTGTTAACACTATAGAACTCATTTTTTAATGCTGTACATTTTCAAGAAAATACTTTTGTACCAAGGACAAACATGGTTATCATTAAACATCTTTTAAAAAATATATCTTGCAGTCACAAAACAAAACATAGTAATGTCACTTTCTTCCTTTTTTGTTTGCTGATTTTTTTATTAATTAAATAATTAAGAATAAATTATCAGTATTAGAAAGGTATTTAATAAATATTTTTGGGTCAAAATATTATCTATCTTAATTTTTGCTTTTAATAGTGTCAAAATATCTCAAATTTATTTAAAGATAATGTCAAATTTTAAAAGTAGTTGAAATAATCATGTGTGTGAGAGTTGTTCATGTTTTACATGAGGTCATTCACTTTTCCTCAATAAATAAGATAGGTAAAAAATAGTCAAAATTAATACACTGGTATGAAGTAAAATAAAAAGAAAATGATAAAAATAATATTTGTCTGGCAAAAAGAAAAAGAAAAAAGAAAGAAAAAGCTTGAAAAGAAAGTAAGAAATTAGCCAACTTTGAATTAAGCTGATTTTTTTTTCTCAAATTAATTGCAAACTGCGGCACAGATCAATAAGAGGGAAAAAGAATTTACTTTAAAGCATACTCAATTTTAAAAATTTCACATACAGTTATCTCAATGAAAAATGACTGCTTATAATAAGGGCAGTGATTCCCAGTTTGGTATTCCTAGACATCTGCAGAAAGAATACTGGCAGATTTTGAGATATGACACACATTTCAGAAGATGCCTAGAAAAACACTGTTTTTATTAAAAATAGGTGACTTTTGTAAAATAATCATTTAAAATTGTTGTGTCTTCATTCTTTATCATATGTTATAAAATCATCTTTGTCAAAATCAGATTTTATCATGCTATATTTTGCTAATAGCTTACACAAAATTACAACATTGAAATACTGCTATATTATTATTTTTCATGAAACTTGATGTTTTGAGATTATCCTTCAATACACTGCAAATAATTTATAAATGAAAATATATATTTTTTGAATTGTTACCATATTATTATGCAAATATTTTTTATTGCATTTGACAACACTCTTAGATATATTGAAATCATAGAAAATGAATGTCAAATTTTTTGTATAAATCAACAATAAAATAAAAAAGCAAATTGTTATCTTTAGTGCATAAAATGCTTGGGAACCACTGATTTAGAGCAAGTAGAGAGGAAATAAGATCAGCAGTTAGAGGGCTAATAATTTATAAGCCCCTGAGTAACAGAATATAAGGGCAAAGAAATGCAGTTTAATCACAAGGGGGGAAGGTTTACTTGATCAGAGGCTTGTCTATTTCAAGGGAGGTAAACCCGTCTTCACCTAGAAATGGAGAAAATTTGTATAAGCTTTTAATCTGCTTAATTTACAATAATTATTGGGAACAGGGTCTTACCAAACATTGTAAAGAGTTTATTTTAACAGCATACTCATTTCTAAGATTTTCAACAATGGTTGTCATTAAATGGTGAGTAATTTTTGTTTCAAGTGATATTCAATAATTTCACTTTTGATAATAGCATGAGATCAACAGACAAATATCACAGCACATATGATTTTTCTTTTTGTAAACTTAATGTCTAACTAGTTAATAAATTAGAAACATTTTCATATGCACAAATATGAATCCATACTCATAGGTACACATACATTAACACACGTCTATATAAAAAAATGTTTTTGCCTTTTATCAAATACTTAGAAAAGTGACTTATTTTTGTAATACATTTCACATAGTTTTTATATAATTTAAATCCAAATATAAGATTTTCATATTTGTCATATGAAAATTTGTCACCAATCCACCCCTCTAGCACAATGGGATGGTCCAGCTTCTGACATGTTCCCAGGCACCTCACAGTATATATTTTTCTCAGACAAAGATACAACTAAGCCGCGGTCTGCCTGAAGACAGAAACACATCTGAGAGATGATCTCTACCTGGCAGGCAATCTTGCATCAGGTAAAGTATAATAATAACAAAGAAAACTGGGCTCTTTTGTCTTGTGGTGACAACCAGTCTTGAAGAAGAAAAATTCTTCAATTCAAAACTAGCCTTAAGTGGGATATGATCTATCAAGCTATCTTGCTCAAGACACACCATTGCTACTATAGCTGCAGTACATGTGGCACCTGTTCACTCCTACTGTCTAAGCTATTATTCTAGAAAATGCATAAATCCTTCTACCACCAGTTATGGGATAAGTAGCAGGTTAGACTAAGCTCTCTTGCATTGAGGTGACAACCAGTCTTAGAAAAGGAAAACTCTCCAATTCAAAACTAGCCTTACATGGAATGTGATCTGTCAGGCTATCATGCCAAAGACACACCACTGCTACTATGGCTGCAGTACATATAGTAACCTGACAACCCTAATAGGTTATGGAACTTGTGATGGAATGTGATCCACTTGAAGAAGAAAAAGAAGAAAGAGAAGAAAAAAAGAAAAATCAAAGGAAAAAGAAGAAAAAACAAAACAAAAAGGAACATTTCAAAAATATTCTGGAATAGAATCCAATGTATGTTTCTTTAGATCCTAGTGGCTAATTTTAATTTGTTTTGAATTATTACTTGAATACAATAGATTAAATTAGAAAACTTAGAATTCTGTCTAGTTATATAGCATATAAATAAACCCTTTACAATGTATTGATTTCGTATTACTGTAATGAGAATATTAACTTAAATAAAAAACCACTGAAAAATATTCAACTACCAAATTAATTTTTAAATTAAAGAATAATTTTGAAACAGATCAGTTCAAACATGCAGCAAATAAAAATATATAAAATAAAACAGCACACACAATAACACATACTAAAGAAAATAATATTAATACAATTTCATAAATAGGTTAGTCTTTTGAATTGCTAATAGAAAATATGCTGATTCATGACATACTTTATATAGACTGCACAGACATTTTTATGAAATTTAACTGATATGCTTCAGGCATCAGTTTAAACTAACACTTCATTTTTCTATATATTGCCACTATATAAAGATCAAGTTTAAAATAAGCTATCTCTATTGTACAAATTCACCTTTTTTTTTAGTTTGAGTTGTTTTTTATGGCTTATCAACCATTTGTCGGTTATTTAAATAAATAAAAAATTTTAGATTGTAAGAATTTCCTTTGGAGATCATGATTTACTGATACACATCCTACTAACCCATAACTGAGAGGAGAAGACGTAGATTCATACCTTTCCCAAGGATATTTGCATTTAAATGACAAAAATGAACCTGACAAGAATTGGAACTCAGCTTTATCTTTCTTTTATACTATAGTGCAAAATACTGAATTCTTAATTGTATCTTTTAACTCTGCAACTAAGCCTGAAACAGTCAAGATAGAGTTGAATGGGCACCTCTTACTATTGGTTTTAGAAAACATAATTAATTTTTTTGAATGTGGGTCAGCTAAGGGTTTATAGGCTGAGTATTAAAGAGTGATGCTAGAGTTGTGAAATCTTACATTAATTTAAACTCTTCTTAATAGCGGCATTGCTTTTTTGAAGTAAACTCACATCTGACAGTTCGAAGACTTCAAAAATAACTAGTAACGACTTCTACTGAAAAATGGACAAAATTTACCATTGTGGGGTTATCAAATACCTGCAATATCTAGCACCAAATGACATTTATACTGACATGGTTGCTACATTAAAAGATGGTACTCTAGCTTTATTAATAGTGTAAAAGTGGGCAGCTGAATTTAGGAGGTGACGGGAAAGTCTTGAATATAACCCAAGTCCTGGACATCCTGTAACTGCCACCACTGAGGAAAACATGGATTGTATTCACCACAAGGCAAGAGATAACAGGCAATGGACTATAAGTCAATGCTTTAAGTTAATGCTTTTAGCATATCCCAGGAGAGAGTTGAGAATATTCTGTACAATGAACTTGGCATGACAGAGGTTTCTTCTCAGTCGGTACCATCTGATTAAAAGTGCACCTGGCTGATCACATCATGGGAAAATCTGACCCAGCTGGTTTCCTTGAACACCTCATAATCCAGAATGATTGCTAGATTCATCACTTTAAGCCAGAGACAAAGAGATAATTCATTCAGTGGAAACATCTCTCTTCACCTGCTTCAAAGAAGGCCAAGATCATTTCATCTGCAGGGAAGGTGATGGCTTCAGTTTTTTTGGATGCAAAAGGATGCATTGTGTTTATTCACTATCTTCGAAAGGGGTCATGCCATCAATGAAGAGTACTATGCCAACATGCTGGGTAGTTACGAAGACCAAACACCATGGACAACTAATGAATGAAGTCTTATTTCATCAGAACAACGCCCGAACAAACAAGTCCTTGGGACTATGTTGAAAAATAAACCTCATTTGGTCACATTCCATGAGAGTATCTTGGTGAGCCTATGAACTTTTCAGCTGAATCTTGCATTCTATTCCAACTTTTTGACTGTAAAAAGGATTTTTGAGCATATTTCATATTTTACCAATTTTATCAAAGAAAACTGAATGAGTTAAAAAATTGTTCTTGACACTTTTCATGAATGAATAAATTAATTAGATGTCAATATAACAGAAAACAGATTTTATAAATATATTAACTACAAAAGAATGTTTTGAAAATTTCTAAATTATAACAATTCGGATAGATCAAGTAAAACCTCATATATGTCAACCATCAGTCTTCTCTAGTTAAGCTAATCAGTAATAAAATCTTCAGCCAAAGGTACCAAAAATAGTGTTTTTATTGTAAGTATTATTTTTTTCAGTTGACAAATGTGATATAAATAAGGCCATCCTTTTTTTATTACCATTAATAAGAGAGAAAAGAAAACTCATGTTCAAAAAATATTCTCTTCTATAAACTAAATCACAATGTGATTTTATATATTGGTCATGCAACCTGATTTCCTTCACTTGCTAATTAAATATCCTGTTCTCATATGAACATGCCTCATATAACTACGACAGAATATTTTAATAATAACACTGCTTTTTTTATTTCTTTTCATAGCTTTCTCTGCATTTTTACTTTTAATGATTTACACATCTGAATTCTATTCTTTCACACGTTAAAATACAATTAACTGTATTGATCAATTCTAAATTAATCATACAGAAAATAGAACCAATCCAATTACAACGGTAAGGAAATATTGCTAGTGTTTCTTGATAGAATAACTAAACTGACCGCACACATATACTATATATATATATATATATATATATATATATATATTTGTGATAGTGCTTAGTGTCAAGATTACTGTTTTTCAGTGGTTTACTGATAAAAAGATATTCTGCCAAGCAGTTTTTTTGCTGTAAAGTGCTTTATATTGAGATTGAGATAGAGCGTTAATAGAATTAATGAGGAGAAGTTAGTCACTTAACTGAGCAGAGTTATGCTGACTGAAGTTTCATAAAGCCACCATTGTGATGTCCTCACTCCTCAGGGCTTTTTTTTTCGCATGAAACACATAAGAATAAAGCTCTGGGGGATGAGGACATTACAATGGTTCCTTCAAGAAACTTTGAAGTCAGTATGACTCTGCTCAGTTAAGTGACAAACTTCTCTACATTAATCCTATATATATATATATATATATATATATATATATATACACACACACACAGAGGATTAATATGGAGAAGTTTGTCACTTAACTGTGGATGACTATTTACACTCTCACCCGCCAATTGAGCACTATAGAGAAATGGTAGACTTTAAAAACAATCGCTACTCACACAATTACGCATCATTCATTCAGTAATGAATCTGAACACACTCAGCTATTGGTGTCTATTCATATTGGGTATATAACATGCTAAAATCCACCTTCCTCCACTGAGCACTCAGAGTTTAGAGGTAGAATCACTGACTGATGTCAGTTTGGTTGGGTTTCAATCCTGTCTAGAAGCAATCAGATGTCTAACTAAACTGATGAGCTGTGATACAGTGAAACAGAACTGTCTGTGGATGACTATATATAACGTATGAGGTGTTTGGAATCAGAAGTACTTTCTGCCACAAAATAAGACGAGAAAAACATGATTTAAACTTGTCTTTTCAAATGCCATAACTTCTGATCTATTTGAGATAAATGACTCAGTTTTTCTTTTAAAGAAAGCTGAAAAGCTAAAAGTATCTAATTTAACATACAAACACTTACAATGGAAAAGCTGTGTGGCATTTTGAAGCAAAAAACTTTATACACATAATGCAAACAATTAAGATATTAATAGTATAAAAAAACCAATCAAATGCTACGAGATGTGATGGAAGGTACCTTCTACACCAACACTCTGCAGGAGCCTGCACAGACATCATTGTGAACCATCGGAATTTAGATCTTGTCGCGAATACCTGATGACACAGTTGAATCGCTTTCCAGCTAGAGGAAGGTTTGAGGAATACAGTGTTATGATTAACTGATTTTTACATACATGACAGAAAGTACCATCTTGTACCGAGGGCCTCATATATATTGATAACTACAATGTGAGAGTTATGCAAATAAAAATGTTAAGCAAGAGAAATGTCCTTTGTTGCATCCCATAGGACTATAATCAATATCTATTTTTTATTTACATTTCATCGAACAGAGACTAAATAACGTTTGTGGCCTAAGAATGAAAAAAATATTTTACATAAATATTTTTCAACATAATCTTTTTTTGTCAATGCATGTGACCTAATACTTCTCCATTAATCACTGACTGAACATTTCAAATCAAAATTTAATAATCATTTCATACTACAGACTTATTGATCCACCCTTGTAAAAGTATATTGGGTGCTTAACCATATTAAAAAAATATCCAGCAGAATTATTATTGACTTATATCAAATATGTACTGATGATTATCTAATATCATCAAGGTTAATTTCAGACCAAGTTTGAAGATAACATTGAGTGTGAATGTGAGTGAAAGACTTGGTCTGATGATTGTACTGAAGCATGAAGGTAGCAGTTACTATGCAGTGTTAATTCCTATGTCCATAACTATAAATGCTCTCTGATATTGTGAGTTTTTCCTCAATAAATATAGCAAATATTAATTCTCTCTCATGAATATACATACGTGTGAGTTTGTGTGAAATATTAGTAAACACTAATAAAATATTTCATTTTAAAAATATGCAAACACTTCATAAAAAATATTAAAATAAGCAATACTCATGCAAATTACAGGGTTTTACATTTGCTTATTTTTTAAAAACTCTAAATATATCTTGCTTCAAAAGAAAGTTTTCAGAGAAATATCCTGATAGGAAGGGCTAAATTTTAGCATAGGGAAAAGTTCAAATGTTTAGTAGAACAAGTGAGAAGTGAACAAAAAACAAAACAAAAAAAAAAAAAATTAAAAAGGTGTACTTATTACATCTACCAACAAAGTTGGAAGGAGGTTAATGTTTTTGACTCTGTCAGCCTGTTTGCTAGCAAGATATCTAAAAGAAAGAAAGTCAAAATTTAAGAAAAAGAATTAATTTTATATTACATTTTGGATATGATCTGATCAAGAAGAGTTAGGATGAAAATAATTAACCTTTTTCAGTATGGCATATGAATAAAAGATGCACCCCTCCATATCGATCCCTCATCAAAAGAACATTTTAAAAAGTAGTAAATATGTTGTTTTTTTGCTTGACATTTCTTAGATGCTTCAATCAACAGTGGTAACTCTGCTCATCTACCTTTCAGATGTCTATTATGGAGATTGTTAATGCTAATCCTCCTAAGGACTGAACTCTTCATTGTTGGTTAACAAACCATATTGAATTACCCTGTCCCATCTGCTAATTAAAAATGAGAGGGGGTGAAAAATTAATTTCTCTCTGGGATCTATACTGAATAATTCCAGAGCTTAAACAAATAGGATTTGAAAACATCACATGAGGCACATCTCTGCTAATATAAGTCAGGTAGCATAAAGGGGTTTTTGCCTTCACAAGAAAATAAAAATAGTCAATATTTTCATAGACAAATTTTAACTTTTATGAATTAATGAATAAAAAAGAAGAATATATTTTATTCTAGATCACCTAGAGAATTAAAGAAATTAATATCCGGTTTCAGTATAATTACAGGATGCAATAACTAAACAGATATCTAATTATGCAAGAAGTAAAAATAATGCTAACATCTCATTTTAACAGATATATTTACCAAAGTTATACAAAAATATCTTGAAATACTAAAGAGCAAATTTATTAAATAAAATCACCACTTATTTCAACCACAGCCTCTCAACAACTTTAGAATCTCCTGCAACTCTTCTAGATAGTCTTTGCGTTCAAGTTGATAAATGTTGCCATAATCTTTGCCTTCAGTTCATCTTTGGTGCTATGAGGAGCTTTGTTGGTTTCTTGCTCAACTGCACCCCACTAATAATAATCAAGGATGTTGCAGTCTGGGGAGTTAGGTGGCCACATGTAAGGTATGATATGATCACAGAAATAATTTTGACAGCCATAACTGGGTTCTCCTGCTTGTGCTGAGTCCTGTTGCCAGACATAGGGTCTTCCAGAGCAATATTACCTCCTCAGGGCACTTGACGTATGCCTCTATATTGAGTCTGAGGCTCTGTAGGAAGATGAATGAAGGCATAACATTGCCATCACTAGTGATCACTCCAAACACCTTCATAATTACCATTAGACTTATTCAACTCTTTCTGAATCCTTTGCACTGTCTGCAGATTGACACCCAAACACACTGAAATGTTTGTATTGGAGCTTCAAGCCTGAATGCCAAGCAGTAAAGCATGCCATTTTCAAATTTATGACAGAGTGAATTGTATCATGGCATTCTTTTTCTCACATACAATGACCCTACAATACTGTGCAGTCGACAACCTCAAAAACAATCAATGTGCATGTGCAAATTTAAAAATATAAAATGGCAACAATTTACCCATCTCACCCTGAACATTAACTGTCACTAGTATTAGTACATTTTTATTCAAATTATCATTCTTTTAATATTATCCATGACTTCAACATTTTTACAAGAAAAATTTCACTTTCAAAATTGTTAGTAAAGCATACACTGTTTTTTTTTCTGTAACATTAAGGATATGTAGAAAATATACTTTGTCTTATAAACATGCTAATAAAAATAAATTCTCTGCACAAATCTTAAGAAAATATAAGATATGTAATTTTACATTCTCTTAAAGTTTAACAATCAACAAGATTTGTAAAGATGAAATCATGTTCATACAACTCTTATATCGTAGAAAAATCTGAACAATAAACAGAAGAAAATTAAGGTAAAACAACCAAAATTCATGAAAATCTCAATATATGAATGATATATTACCAGTACTGCTCATAGAGAAAACATGAAAAGACAAAAGGAAAAAAAACACAACAAAAGAGTAAAAAGATACACAGCTACATACACAAAAAGCTAAAGTGCTCAATGTGCCTAGAAATTAAATTAAACAAAGATTTGTGTGTGTGTGTGTGTGTGTGTGTATATATATATATATATATATATATATATATAAACAAAATATAGATGGAGAGCAGTGAAAGACTGTCCTTGAAGGCACTAAGCAACAAAAAGTGCTCAATACTATCTTGAGGAAGCAGAGCAAAAATACAATTTTTTGGGATCCGTATCACACTACCCGGGTAGAAGAGTAGTAGTAAAAGAAGAGGAGGAATTACCCACTATCAATAAGGGGGTAGCAGGCTAAAAGAAAGTAGAAGTTCATCTAGGCTGATAAGTAGCCAGAACTTTGTTCTTTAAATGCCTACATTTTGACATCACTTTACTTTTCATGTTTAGTCATTCTCTTTCATTTCTAAAGAAATATATTAATTTTCCTTCCTGGTCCTGGCATAGTCTGCAGCAGATGTCCCCATGGTTTTTTCCTGCTTTAGAATTTTCCACTTCATGCAGGGGCTTCTTCCGTATTTTCTTTTAAACTGCCATACACAGTCCGCCAGTCTAGTAACATTTTTATGATTTTCCAGCCTGAATGAAGATGTATGACTGTAATTTAGAATGACCTCTCAGTGCAACTAATGTACACTTTCTTGAAATTAACAGTTTCATCACCGACTTCTGCCATGTATACCTCTCCTTCAATATAGCAATTTCCATTAAGTGGACAGTCTGTCTTGTTTCTGCAATTGCAGTCTCTATTTGTTTTTGTTTTTTTTTCACTGTATTCAAATATCTTGTGTTATTGGATTTTATTATCCTTTGCAGATTCCTGGAGCAGCTATAACTTAGCTTTACTGTATTTTTGTTAAATACTTTGGCTAATTCCAAATTAGTTTTTCAATTAATTTATAGAACATTTTTTCAATTGCAGGTTATATGGTGGATTAAACCATATTATATTTCTGTCTTGTAGTATACTTCTTTTTCTTGCTTGAGGGGTGAGAGCTAAACTTTCTGTGGGCCCCTCCTCTCTTAGTGCTTTCTCATAAACTATCTTCTTTTCAATGAAAATTTCATCCGTGGAAGAATTCTTAGAAATTTTGCATTGCACGCCTTTGGAAATTTGCTGTATTACAGATTACATCTGCTTCAGACTACGCCAGGAAGAAAAATTGGCCATTATTTCCTTTAGAAATTAAAGAGAATTACTAAACATGAAAAGTAAAGTGATGTTAAAATGTAGGCAATTTGAAGAATAAAGTCCTGGGTACTTATGAACCCGAACGAGCTTCTACTTTTCCTTTCCCTGCTACCCCACTTTTTGGTGGTGGGTAATTCCTGTTCTTTACTTGGAACTTTTTTTTCTCTCCTCCTCTTTTACTACTACTCTTTTTTTTGGTGTTTATATTTAGGGGTGACATACATTGGTTTTCTATGTTCATACCTGAAGAGACCTAATGGTCAAAACCCAGGTAATGTGATACTGATCCCAAAAAATTGTAAGTGTGTGTGTGTGTGAGAACAAGAGTCACCACCCTAGAAGTTGTCTAAAATCCATCCCCTACTCCCTAGCACAACGAATTTGCACAATAGTAACTGATGAAAACCTTCGTAAAATACCCTTAGAGGATACTCAACTCCACTAATAAACAAGGATTGTCAACAGGCAGAAAAAATACCTTTAGAATCTCTCCGAAATCAAAAGAAAAAAAAAAATGAAAAAGAAAACATTCTTGCATATATCTCCACACAACAAAAGCAACCCAGAATTATTTACAAAGATAAAAAGACAGAATTACTCAACTAAAATGATAAAATAAAGGAAATCTTAAAACAATTAAAAAGCAAACGCCAACCAAAAAATTTAAAAAACATACTAACCTCATCAAAATTCGAGCAACACACAACACAGGGGGTCACAAAATGAAATAAAAAAAGATGTGGGGTATGCAACATAATAATAGAAGGAAACCACTTCAAGTTTGAAAACACATCTACATTCAAAATAAAAACAAATTTGAGCTGCAACTCTAAAAACGTACTTTATGCTCTAAAATGCGATGAATGTGCAAAAATATGTGAAGGCGACACAAGGCCTGAATAAAAGAGTAGCTCTGCACAGAAGTAACATTAAACTAGCCAATAACAGGAAATTGTATGTTTCCCAACATTTACACAAATGTAGTGGAGGTAAATTCAGAGTAATGCCTATCTACCAAAATGAAGATTATGACACACTCATGATGCAGGAAGAAATATTTATAAAAAAAATACAAGCCTTCCCTCAACAAAACAACATGAAAAACCTAAGACACACATGCACACACTAAAAAAAAAATTCACAAACCATTGCAAAAAATAGTATTCCAAAAACAACAAAAAGAACTAGATAACTTGTAGAATTTAATCAAAATTGCTGAAAACAATTTTGAACTATAAAGATGAAATCAAATTTTGCAAGTCAGTGGGAAAAATTTTTTTCTGGCCAATGAAAGGTGAATGCTTCCCAAAATAAAAGAGATTTAACAGCCAGTGCAAAACAAAAAACAACAAACAAACACGCACGCATATGAACTTTCTGACCTGCTCACTGACCACTTATATAAAGTCACAAGTTTATTTGCCTGAAGAGAGTCAACATTAAACTTAAAACACATGTAGCAACACAAATACCATTATGGACACTTAATATATCACACAAAATGCCAAGTAATATCAATAATAGTTATAATAAATCTACACTTTAAACAAAATGTTCATGGCTTCTCACTTTTTTCTTCTATACCAATTTCTCTCATTGGAATAACTATTTCTGCTTTTAATATATATGTGTATATTTATCAAGAGATAGAGAGGATAAAAATATAGTTTTAAGGTATGTTATATTAATGGATAACAGTGCTTAATATCAGGAAGAAAGGATATGTAAATATATGTGGACACCAGGATGCAATTGTTGCAGGCTTCAGCACAATTTTCAGGCTGTGTGTGCATGTTTAGTCTCCCTGAACCCTGTTCCTTTTTTTTGTCCTTTCCTCACTTCGCACTCAAGTCTTCTCATTCTATTTCACTCCCTGTAATTCTCTCTCTCTCTTATCTATCTATCTATCTATCTATATATGAGGATAAAAATAAAATTTGATCATTTTGCATATATAACTCACCCATTTATTTTTTATTTTTTTTATATCAGATTTTTTTTTCTTTTTAAAAAGAAAATTACAAACTGTCCTGTTCAGATACTTTTTAGCTTATTCATTAACATTAAATGTCTTTGAAGATGAAAACAGGATTGCTAAAAATTATTTTTATATTATATATATATATATATATATATATATATATATATACACACACACACTTATGCAAATTAATTAAAGCAAATAATGTCTTACTGGGATCTTTCACACTTTCCCTGATCATGTATACATCATCTCTTGGTGTTGTTTTTTCTTCTGACCATATTTTCCATTACATTTTGAACTGATGGATCCAGTTTGTTTCTTTACTTTGATGACAGGACTTACAGTTGAAAGGCTAAGACTAACAATATCTGCAATCTCTCTGTAATGCTTGCCAGTATGTTCTTGCAGCATTACAATTTTTGTACACTTTCTTAGAGCAACATCCATCACAGACAATGACCATAGGACAACTAATTGACTGTTGAGACAATAGCTTCTGGGCATGCTTGAAATCTGATGCATTCACGGATGAAACAATATTTTTTAAAACCAAACAAATTCCATCATACACCCCAAAAACAGATTCATATTACTGCATACCAATGCAAATGACCTAATCTGAGGAAAAAATAGAAATTGATTACATTTTATCACTCCAGTGGATCTAAAACTGACCATATGGTGAAAGAAAAGAAACTAAAGCAGTTGTTTCAATCAATTTGCACAAGGGTATATATTTTTTATATATAATCAGTTCACCCCAAGCAAGACATAAATACCACTGGTGCACAGGGAGCTAAAGTGAGAGAGTAAGAAAAGTACAAGGGATGTTGAAGAAAAGATAAGAGAAGGATGGAAATCAAGCTGATAGGAGATGATAATTGATGTTGCATTTAAACTTTTAGAGATTGTAGCAATCAGGAGAGCAAGTAAACGGAAGTGAGTTCTGCTACCAGGAAGTGTGAGAAAAGAAATTATAGAGTAGAAGAGGTGATTACATTTAACAATTTTGACAGTAAAAGGTGAGACCTTGGTGCTAGTCTAGTAGCATGAGTAAATACATGTGGCTGGGGTACCAGGAAAAAAAGCTTGTCAGACCAGTTGCCATGAAAATACTTGTAGAAAAGACAGAGGGAAGCCACATCATGTCAGTGAAACAGTGACTAAAGGTGGGTCACCAAGTCAGGACTGATTATATTGAACATCCTCCTTTGAATTTTGTCAAGAACCTAAAGATGAATAGCAAAAGAACCTGACCAGATATGGCAACAGTATTCAATATACACAGACAAGTAGTAGATTTATAAATGTGCAAAATGGATTCTGATGATAAAAATTTCCTGGCCTGACACAATGAAACAACCTTCCTAGCAGTAGAGACAGCTATGGATTCAATGTAGTCATTCCAATTGAGGTAATTTGAGAGAGTGTGGTCAACGAGGCACAGTGCATTGCTCTCTAGGAGACTAGCATCATCCATTCTAATGGTAAGCAGGAATGTCTCTCTGTGGTGGTTAAAAGACAACAGCTTTATTTTGGATTCATTAAAATTTACAAGTCATTTTCTACTTCGTGCAATCATGGGAAGTCCTTTTGAAGTGCAGGAGTCAGCTTTACTTTGTCAGTCTTGACAGTCTTCTTACAGAGACAGGCATAAATGGTGATGCCATTTGTATAGATGCTAACATGGGAATTGATTACATCAAAAAGATCATTGATCAAGATAAGAAAAAGTGTAGGACCTAGGATAGAGCCTTGAGGAATGTCCACGTTTGACAGGAATGATTGCACTCAATCAAACAATTGTCCAGAAATACCATAGCTCTGGAGCTTGCAAATAAGGCCTGTGTGTGTGTGTGTGTGTGTGTATGTATATATATATATATATATATATATATAGAGAGAGAGAGAGAGAGAGAGAGAGATACACACACACTGTTCACTCATCAGAAACTTTACAAACACAACCTAATAATTGTTACTAGTGATGCCCAAAAATTCATGTCATGGAGTATGTCCAGAGACATGTGGTACTCACAATAAATTTAGTCAATCTAGCTAGGATTATTTTAAATAATTAAATACAATATTAACCTTTTCTTTTATTCTAGGCTGTGAAAAAATAGAGTTACAAAAAGACTTTTAGAATTAAAAAAAAAAAAGAATTTGTTTTTAAATTGAGAAATAAAAACAAAAACTATTAAAAATATTTTGAAGAAATTTAAAAAAAAAGTGCATATAAAAAAAGAGCAAAGAAATAAAATGAAAATTATGATTAAAGATTAAAAAAGAAATTTTTAAAATGTCAAAAAAAAAATTTTAAATATTAAAAAAATTGTAAATCTAAGAAAAAAATAATTTAAACCTGATGATACTGCAGAAATAAGAGAAATAAATGATGACAAAAAAAGTTTATATGGATACGAAGAAATCAAGGGCAATATGATATAAAATTAGA
Source organism: Ascarosepion bandense (assembly GCA_037127315.1). Lineage (NCBI taxonomy): Eukaryota > Metazoa > Mollusca > Cephalopoda > Sepiida > Sepiidae > Ascarosepion > Ascarosepion bandense. The sequence continues at coordinate 2,559,803 of JBBBDQ010000224.1, read as the reverse complement.
ACTTGAAACACAATGGACTGACAAGAGAAATAAAGTTGTTGTTTCTAGTGGCACAATCATAAATCCAAAGCCAAATACATATATAACAAGGTAAACAAAAACAAATGCAGTTCATTTTCAACATGCCTTTTCTAAAAAGATCACAGCATAAACAATGAAAGCTAAAACAAGACGGAAAAATGAATATTCTGTTGACTTAACCAAAAACATTCATCAGTAATAAAGTAAATCAATGATTTCAATTGGAAACTTCAATTCAGGTTCAAACCTTTATGATGAGAAGGATCATGCATCAAATAAACTAAAAGATTAAAAAAAAAAAAAGTTTTACTTCTAACACTGATAAATAAAATGTTTAATAGCTACAAAGTTTAATTCTCCAGGGAACAGTGGCCAAGTGGATTAATGCATTGGTTTGTGAATTTGGTGGCATAGCAATTGTGAATTCAATCCCTGGCCAGTATAGACTTAGACATAGTGGAAACAAGTCAAGCAGTAATTAAATAACAAGACAAGCAGAATGAGAACAATATACCCACTAGATTAAAAAGTTCAGTTTTAACTTTCCAGATGGTTACCTCGATCAACAACACCTGAAAAATGCTAGCGGGGAGTGGCTGATAATAACAGCTAAAATTCTGTAAAAATAGGAAGAAAGAATGAAGACAATAGTCCAAAAATAAATAATTTGGATCAGTTCTTCAGTGGAACTTTACACAAATCATGAACAACTGCTGTAGAACAAGGAAATAAAAGACGACTGCCATAGTCTAGAAAAATATTTATATCTGTAGGAATTTGCAATATTACTTTTAATATATTAAACACCCAGAAGCAATTGTATTAGATTTTAGATTCTTACAGATCATAGCATAACATCACCTTCAGTAAGTATACTCCAATCATTTGTGAATATCTATGCTGATAATACAATGGTACATGGGTGCACTTCCAAAACTCTAGATGACCAGAGTTTGACAACTGATTTCTAATGTTACCTAGCTTTAACAGCTCAGGAAAGTGGGGGAACTTGCTGGTCACATTGAATGTGTCAAAAACCAACCAAACTAGTGAAATTCTATCATCACTGAGCAGACCCTGAGTTTTCACTAATCATGTTCTCTCAGAGAGGCTTAGATTACTGGGATATAAAAACTTCTACATACAATCTATCACTAAAGATACTGGAAAAATGCTTGGTTCCATGTACCGATTCCTCTACCTTTACATGAGCTAGATCAGACTGAAAAGAGCTGCCTAGTTTTCACTTTCCAGTCTCAAGAGAATCTAAAAATGTCTGCTTCCTTGCGGGTGATGGATAATTTTCCACCTTACAATCCTTTCCCACAGATCAAACATCACAAACCTCTCACTGCTTTATTGCTATTTCCAAGTAAAGTGTTCAGACGAACTACATTCCTTAGTTTAACCTATTCTGACCTTCATAGCTAAAACATGCCATGCACATTGTAGAGAACCACCTTCACTGCCATCATATTTCACTGGTTAGATGTAAGTTCTACAAAGTAGCTTCTTCCCACAAACCACAGTTTTATGGAACTGACTCCTAAGAGGATGCTTCCACAAGCACAACAAAATTAACCTGTTCAAGTCTAAGGTTGACTTAACTCTACATACTCATAAACTGTACCTCATAATCTGTAGCCCTCTACCTTGACTGGCACTTGGATCTTGTCATTGTTATATATATATATATATATATATATATATATATACTTTTTCTAGAAACTTCTCTTTAGTCTGACAGGAAAAATCTGACAAGTTATATTTGTTGTGTAAGAATAAAATACAAATAATAGTTCACACAATTCAATTAATTCAATGCAATCATGATTTTATCTTTCTCATTAGTAATGATAGTAAATTTTAGTCAAACTTGGCAGCATAACGCAATTCCATGCAGTAAAAAAAAAAAAAAAAAGACTAGAAAATATAAGTTCAAAAAAGCATTAAGAAATCCCATGATTAAAATAAAAATTAAAATGAAGTAAATATTAAATAAAAATTATAATTATTGACAATATTTCATAATAAAAGAAAGTAACACAAATTTTACTACTTATAAGCTCTAATGTGTGTGTGTGTGTGAGAGAGAGAGACATACTGCACACAAATATATAATGATTTTGTACTCTTCAACAATCCTAAATTATTTTATAGCTTATATCTCAATAGATAGATTAAAATCAATCTTTATGGCCCTATCACCAAGTGTATATGAATGTCCTGAAAGATTAATCAGTATTGTACTTGAGTACTACAATCTTATGAGTGGATAGTTTTTTTTTGCATTTGATTAATTCTGTTTATTTTGTTCCAAACATTTCTCTTTTTCATTCCTGCTTTCCAACTGCCTATTTTTGTCAGAAATTCAGTAGTTTAGTAAATATTTACTAATTAGTTGCTTGTTGCTCATAGTTCCTATCAAAGACGGCTCACTGATTTTTCTAAGGATGAGAGAGGACATTGAAAAAGATATGAAGACTCAATAGAACTGCGCATATAAATTGTGCAAAGTAAATAAACAAAAAGAAACAACATATACATAAAACCATTCATAACTTAAGTTGCATTCAAAAGCTTTTAAATTTGAATGCTTTTTTAAGTATTGCCTGTAGGTATCTTCTTTGTTACATCATTCATCTCTATTAGTATTTTCAATTGTTATATTGTAAAGGGTATTTTTTCATTTTTTTAAATAATGTTTTATCAAAATGTATGGGTTCATGGCTCTCTATAGATTTTCTTTTTTCATTATTTGCAAATTGCCATAACTCCTTGGGAAAGATAGTGGAGTGGTTTCTCACTGCCTTTTCCAGTTTTGCGTTTCAGAGTTGTCCTTGCCACTTGAGACAAGAGAATCCAGTCTACTCTGCTATATAACCCCTTCTTCATGAGCCGTGTCCCTTCAATATGTAGGCAATCATGGACTTCCACTTGACTCTGTCCCTTGTTGCTCTCAATATTTTTCTTGATATCTCTCCCAAAGCCTGCTCTGCCATGCATTTGCTCAGGCTTATCAACTAGGTCTCATGCTGCTTTCCCTTGTCTCTCTTTCCTTCTATCCACCCTATGAGTATTAAATTCTCCAGGCCCACCTTCTACATTACATATCTCTTCCTTATAATAAGTATGAGCTTTCTCCTTGTTTCTATCATCTCCAACACCTCATTGTTGGTCACATGCTCAGTCCATGGTATCCTCGCATCCTGCTGTAAAACTACATTTCTCCTGCCTCAAGCCACTTTTTGATGAGATCACCCAACATTCACTGCTATACAGAAGGACAGATATCAATCACATAGCAATCCAGCACTCTTTTTGTTTCCAATGAGATTTTCCTGTCTCTCATTACTCTGGTTAGCTTTTGAAATGCATCCTTGGCCATGTCAATATGTCTCTGGATCTCAACACTGCACTTTCCATCCTCTGTCAGAACACTTCCCAGGTATTTAAGTTGGCATTTTGGAGTCTTCTTTTTGCTAATGACCATACATTCAGTTTTTTTTTAAGTTTATGCTTAGTCCTTTCTTCTCGCTACCTTCTGTGGGAGGTCTTACTTTTCCCTTTCCATGTCTGCTATCAGTACCATATCATCTATGTATCTTACATTGTTGAGATTGTGGCTGCCAATGACAAATCCTGGCAATAATTTTATTTCTCTCAGAAATTGTTGAATAGATCTAGTGAGAAAACACATCCTTGTCTTACGCCCCTTTCTATTTTTGTATACCTACTAAATTGACTTCCTATCCATATGCAAGCAGTTTGCTGCCAATATAGATTGTTGATTATCCTAATGTCTTTTCCAAAAATTTTGAGGTTGTCAAACATCTCCATCAAGTCTTTGTGGCATACTTAGTCTATGAAGCACAGATAGAGGTCCTTCTGCATTTGTATTGCTCTTTCAGATAGCATTCTGGCCACTAATATCACATTCCTTGTTCTGGTATCTTTAACAAAGCTACACTGTTCTTGTCCTATTTCTGGGCCAATTCTGCTGCGTGCTTTGTTCATCAGAATCCATATGATGAGTTTTGTTATGTGGCTCATTAAGCTGATTATTCGGTGAAGTTCATATTCCTTTGCATCTGGCTTCTTAGGTAGTGCTATAAAAATTGATCTGCTTAGGTCCTCTGGTATATTGCCACTGTTGTAGATTTCATTTATTATTTCTGTGAGTCTGTCTAAGTCAAAGCCTTCTGGTGACATCAATATCTCTATTACAATCCCATATAGTGATGCTGCTTTGTTTCTGTTCAATTTGGCCATTGCCAATTCTACTTCGGTTTTTAATATTTCTGATCCATCCATTTTTTTGTGGATTGTTGGTTGCTCTCTCTTGTCAAGGAAGATATCATACCATCTCTGAAATATTTTTTTCTTTTTCTAGTATGAACGTATTGTTCTTTGCTTTTATACATCCTGTTGCAGAGCATCTTTTGTCCTGTTTGTTCCTTGATTTTTTTTTATACATGTCACCATTATTTGTTGTGCCAACGCCTAACTGGAGGAAAAAGAAATAGATTCATGACTTTCCTAAGGGTATTAGTGTGAAAGTGAACCCAACTATGCCAGAACTTTCACTTGGTTTGCCACTTCAACTTTCTGCACTAATAACCTTTAGGCTACCTGCACATCTGCAGTAAAAGGTAAAAAACACCAAATCAATGTACTAAGATCTCACTTAATTTCAAACAAATAAAAGGAGGTTTCTGAATATTTTCAGTTTGCCTCTTATACTTTGCCAATCATTTGTGTAAAATACTGTTAAAAATATATTCTTTGGGCAAATCCACAAGGGCATTTTCAGTACATTTTGCAGGGGAGGGTGGTTGGAATGCTCCAGAATTTCTTAGGCAGCCAAATCCATCTTTTATGGTGAAGGAGGGATAATCAAGTTTTACCAACTTGTGAATGGTACACACAATCTATTTACAAATGAATCAGGCATTAAGCGCCACAAAGAGAGGTAAATATTTGTGTGGAAAATAATTTAAAAATTCATCAATAAAATCCTAGAAGGCCATATCCACTACCGTTATGATAGTGAATGTGACCTTGGATTACTTGGATCCAAAATGTGGCTTTTTGGACTCTTCTTGGTTCCATTGTTAGTCACATTCCATTCATAGTAAAGCATCTCAGTAGAAAAAAAATACCAGTTTTAATATAAGACTTCCTTTATCCATATTGTATTACATGTTTTCTTTGACCAAATGATATTATTACATAATCTGTTGTTTTTGTCACCAACTAATTTCTAATGGTATTGGGTAATTCCATCTCAAATCATCCAGAAAAAAACATCTTTGACACCCTTACCTCTCAGATTTTTTTCAAATTTTCACCATATGTTGGTATCATAGAAACTAGAAAATCCTGAAAATTTGAGCGTCTAACTCTAAGCGGTTCCGGAAATATCGCACTTTTAGTATTTTATGAAAATCGTGTTTTGTTGCAAATTTCCGCCATTTTGAATTTACATTTTTGGGCATAAGTCCATTTCTAGACAAGGTTCAGTCTTGAAAATTTGCACTAAAATGGTTTTCCACATGAGGAATCCAAATATCATATCTAAAACCTCTGAAAATGAACTGTTTTTGAGTTATTGAACTTTTAAGCCGAGGTTTGGGTATTGGTCTCGCGCGTCCCAAAAAACATGTGGCACTATGGGAAATTGAATTTTTTTTGTTTCTACACATTCTTGATAGTCTGAACTTGAATTCCTCCAAAAATGGTGTTTGGTTCTTTTCTCGTTAGCTCACAATTGAACCTCAAAGATGGGCCAATCACAGTGGACATTCCCAAATTAACTGCATCATGTGGTGTGGATACAATGTATTTGCAGCATTTATGAACCCATAAAAATTGTCATGTGATTAACCCATTTTTTAGGTTTAATTGTGAACTTGGGAAGAAAGAACAGAAGCCCATTTTTCTGGTAATCAATGCAGGGGATATGGATACTAAGAAACAGTACCTATGCCGGGTGCGTATGTGGTATGATAGTACATTAAAGTCAAAAACTATCAAGACAACACAACATCTTATGAGTGTAAGGCAACATATGCTGTCACAGTTTTATCATAATCCTCGTCAGAAATAGTAAAGCTCCTTCCACTTGAGTTTGTTGTAGGTACATGGATGCTACAAATGATGTTTTTGAAAGGAACAGGACACTGGTCAGCATTGGAAGGCCAGTTGAATATTTTACGTGGACCATGGGGGTGCATGAACTGAACATCAACATCACCTTCATTGAGGTTTACTTTCTGCACCAATCCGACCCACCAGAATGAGTTGTACACACATGTTATATATGTTGAAGGAGCAATATCTCCAATGTCAACATGAGTGAGGATTTTAAAGTCGTGAATATCAACAAAGGATTCATCCTCACTACAGAGTTTGTGTCCAATCTTGCATCCTGATTGTGGAACAAAGTGATGGCTACTTCTCGTCCCGGGTACTGTTTTCCCATCCACAAACCTCTTCTTCATTCTATTCCTCACCTCAACCATGTCTTCCTTGTCAATTCCAAAGAACACAATGGACTTCATTTCTGCTTGGCACACTTCCAGTAATGCTTTGTAAGTTAGAATCTGGTTGTTCAATGGTCTCTGCAAGCTTCGCTTTGCTGCATGCCGTTTAACAGCACCACCAATCCCATCACAAGGGGATTTTCCATGGCTGGTTGCAAAAAATATCCACTCAGCATCGATACCATAATCATCTTTGTGAAAGCACAGATTAAGAAAGTTTTTAAAATTCTTATATTGGGCACCACAACCATCTGAAGCATAGTAGATTTTGTTGATACCTGTGAGATGTTGTTTGATGAAATCTGTCATCATGGTCTGTATTTTGTGAACAAAGCAAGTGTCATGTGTATTGTCATCAGAGATAAAACATAGCGAATGATGTTGTAGAAATCCATCTTTGTCTTTGTAGTATATTACAAGGGGGTGAAGAGTGCAGTACTCTTTGCTCCAATGAAAACTTTGTATCTCATTCTGAATGAGAAACTGATAGTTTTCAGTGAAATCACCCAACACCATGACCTCATTTTTTCCCAAATTTTCTTTTTTTGCCTTCACATAACGTGCTTGGGCTTTGGCAAGGTACGAGTGTCTTGTCATTTCATTAATCTTCTCCACCAGAAGCAATTTGTACTCCCCATATGTTGTTGTAAGTGTCATCAGGGCAGCTCGATCAGTTGTCTGCCATTGGCAGTAGTGGAATTCAGATTCCATATCCAGGTGTGATAGTTCATCCTCCAGGAACTGTTTGAGGGCTTCACTCCCAGGACATGATTCACAACGATGCATCATACAGACCCGGTTATCTGTGTTACAAACCAGTTTCTGAATCAAGTCTTTGTATGTGCATTTCCAGTCAATTGCATCCACAAGCAACACTGCATTTTGATGAGTGCTGCACACACAAACTGAATGAGTCCCTGATGAGCCAGCAGGGACACACCACTTTGGCCTGAGAGAGCAGAACTTGGAGAAACCAATTTTCACATTTGGATATTTTTCTTTGAATGCAGCAAACATTTCTGACAGGTTGCAAAGAACCAGTCGCTTTTGTTTGTGCTCATTCTGTCTAACACTTACGTAGTCCTTCTTACCTGGCATCTGGCGACTGTATTCATTGTCCTCATAGAAACTCAGTACCAGGTCGAGAGTTTCTTGGGGAAAGGATTTTCCTTTCTTTGGATCTGGTGTTGCTATAATGCCACCGACCTTCTTCAGATCCCGGGCCGTCCGAATCAGGTACTCACTCACTCCAAATTGTTGAGCAGCAATTTCTCGTGACCATTTGTCTGGTACCAGAGTCAATATCTGAATCTTCTCAGGGTACGTAGCAGTTTTCAGTTTCTCTCGCATCAGATCATGCAGTCGATCCAACTCTGCAGCCTTCCACTGGACATCATTTTTCTCAAAATCAGAATCAGATGTATCGAGTATATATCCTTTGACATTGTAGGCTTCTGCCAGGGAGGATTTGTATGTCTTTTTCACTTTCTTGAGTTTTCAAGTTTTCCTGTTTGTGATGAAGTCAAGTGACTCCTTGTACACAGCTCTGTCTGAAGTGAGGCCCCTGAAACTGCCCATCTTTGAGGTTCAATTGTGAGCTAACGAGAAAAGAACCAAACACCATTTTTGGAGGAATTCAAGTTCAGACTATCAAGAATGTGTAGAAACAAAAAAAATTCAATTTCCCATAGTGCCACATGTTTTTTTGGGACGCGCGAGACCAATACCCAAACCTCGGCTTAAAAGTTCAATAACTCAAAAACAGTTCATTTTCAGAGGTTTTAGATATGATTTTTGGATTCCTCATGTGGAAAACCATTTTAGTGCAAATTTTCAAGACTGAACCTTGTCTAGAAATGGACTTATGCCCAAAAATGTAAATTCAAAATGGCGGAAATTTGCAACAAAACACGATTTTCATAAAATACTAAAAGTGCGATATTTCCGGAACCGCTTAGAGTTAGACGCTCAAATTTTCAGGATTTTCTAGTTTCTATGATACCAACATATGGTGAAAATTTGAAAAAAATCTGAGACGTAAGGGTGTCGAGGTCTGGATGATTTGACATGGAATGACCCTCGTGACAGCAATCTCTGAAGTTTATTCAGATACCTAACAGCACTTTGACAGGCAAAAATAAGAGATTCTTCTCATCAAGATAAATGTGAAGTGGTTTCAAAAAAGAAGCAACTAGCAAAAAAGGAATTAGAATCTCATAGCAACAAAAAGAAGTTTCTATTTGGAGAAAAAAAAAAAAAGACTTCCTTGTTATTCCAAAAGCAGAAAGTTATTTTCATTGTGCTTTGAGTGAAACTTTATCCAACATTATTTTTTCGCATTGAGTTTTGTTTATTTTTAATAATTGCAGTCCTAGTTGAATAAAAACTACATGCAACAGCACACAACGTTTTATACTGATTTTACTGACAATGAGAAAATCCCAAATCTTTTCACTTTTCAGAAGTCTGATTTCACAAGTTGCAGCATATATATCAACCAACATTGTAGCAGCTCTTTCTTTTAATATTACACAGTATTGGTTTTTCTTGCATATTAAAGTGGGATCAACAATTTAGGTTACGAAACATAATTACTGAATTTACTTTGCTTTTTTTATATGTTCTGGTTGGTAAATAAGCTCAATGTTAAATATTTTGTGTTATTACTTCTAAAGTGAACTATTTTGGCTTTTATTGTTCTTTAAAAGTAATTTGAATTTTATTTAAGTGTAAAATGTAAGACAATTTATAGTGTTTTTTTAAACCGTCCATTTCTCATGTTTTGAGAGAAAAACCAAAATAGTTCCTATATATATATATATATATATATATATATATATATATATCAACTAATGATTGTGTAACAATTTCTTTACATGATAAAAAACAAACAAAAGAAAAAACACATATCTTCATTTGGAGATTCTTTACTGAAAGTGTAAATCTGATGATATTGATCAGAATATCTCCAGTTATTTATTAAGCAATTTGCAAGAGGCGTCAGTATGAAGGTCAGATCTTTGTCAATAAAAATGGAGTAAGTATTCAAATTTAGAATAATTATTAATAGTTTGATTATCACAAATATTGCATACTTAAGTTTCTCAGTGTCATATCACAAAAACCACAAGTTTACAAGCACAATATTAAAATGTAACACAAAAAGTAAGGTGATCTTATTGAGATATGCTCTTTCTGAAAACTATTCATGACAACTTAAATTTTTACAAGGTCTCAGAAGAAAATTCACAACTTTCACATGAAATAAATTCATATAATTTTGTTACATTCATAAATCTGCTATATAGTGAGTATAGATAATTTTCAAAGTTATTGTTCATGCTTATAAAATTTTGAACATTTTGAAATATATTTTTATGTGATATTAGAACATTATTACTACTCAAAGTCTTAGAAAGGCATATCAGGTGAATACAAACAGACACACTAACAAAAATGGCAAACTATTTACTGTAGCTATCATCCAGATAATAGCAATAATGATTGTATTAAACAGAAAGCAAAAGAAGATGATAATAAATGATAATAATAGTGCTGATAAAACAAAGAAAGCAGGGATATCCCACAAAACTTGGTACATACCTGACACGACTAGAACTGTAAAATAAACATGAGAAGAAAACAATAACAAATTTGAAGAATACAGAGTGAAAATTTCCTTTAATAAAGTGTGAAAGGAGTTTATTAATTAAATAAAGAGAAAATAAATGAGATTCATTAACTGTTCATTTCAGTTTTCTTTTTTTTTTTACTCTTATCTTTACCTACACTGATTGCTAATAAAAAAGAAAGGAAAGAATCCAAGATGAAGATACATATTTACACCTACTCAGGTTAGAAAACAGTTCTTTTCAGTGTGATCAAAGCCACTGTTTTTGTTAATCATTACAGAAAAGAAGAGTTTATCACTTAATAATAAAAATACAAAAAAATGAAAAAAATTATACAGATATATAAAAACAGTAAGGATTAAATAAATCATTCTTGAATTTCAAGTTTTTGTAAACCTATAGAAAAGCATGTTAGCTGCTTGTTAATGTGTTAAGACTGTTTTTCTTAAATGGTGTGTTTTTAACTATTCTCTACTCCAATTTATAACTAATTATGTAAATACTATCATTATTTCATAATGGCAAATGAAATAAGCACATATTCAGGCATTTTTTTCTCCATTTACTATTATAATGGTAAAAATGACAATGGAATAATGCATTAATATTAAAAGTAATCTGAACAATCATAACTGTATAAAAGTTTTAATGTGAAGTTGCACTTCTATAAATGGTTTTAAAAACAATAATAATAATGTAAAACAAATAAAATCTTCCTTTGTATCAGATGAATACTTTTTTAATTTCCAGATTTAAAGGGAATTACATTTATTTTTTCCCAAAATCAAATCATGACACACTAGTGACCAGACTTGCAGGTAGATACATAGCAGGCAAATTTGTGGTTCATGCCTTTAACAGTTAATTCAGCATAAAATCAAATAAGCACCCAAGTTTTAAAAAAGTTTTGTTAGTTCAGTTTCTTATGTTCTGGCTTTTGTTTTAGTCGTAATTGAAATAAACATAATTATATTTTATTTTCTAAGTCAATTAGTAAAATTACTGCAAGTTATTAGAAATATTAATTCTTTGATTTCTTTACAAGCCTTTTAAATGCGGAAAGAAAGATATATTGTTATGAAAAAAGAAAATTTTTATCTAAATTTTAAATTTCTACAGAAAATAAATATTGTTTTAAACTGGCTTGTAAAGTGAGTCTGGGTAATGATAGCCAACTGTTCATTAACTAAATTTAATGATGAACAAATCGACAAATATTAGGTAAACCATGTTATCAATTAAAACTTAACAAAATGACTAATTAAAAAAAAGTAAAATAAAGTGAAACATGAATCTTCCTTAGTTCTTGATGTTAGTAACATAGTATATTAGAATGTTAAAATACTTTTTGAAAGACAAGCTATATTGAACAGTCTACAGGACATGTTTTTTATTTTTCAGTTGTGCTTTCAAAAGAATGCTGAAGTATTTAAAAAGTTGCTAGGAATTTTTAAAATATAGAAAATTTTAAAAAAATTTGAGTTAGATAAAAAATTGTAAAACTTAATTTATAAATAGAATTTTACTTAACTCATTTTTATTTAGCATTAAGATGCTAGCTAATATGTTAAGTAAATTTGTGGGGGAGCATGGTAAATACCCAAAATTATTAAGTACATTAAAACCGATTAAATTATTCAAGTTTTCTTTAAAAAAAACTTGAGACTTAAAAATTACTTATTTCTAAACTAGAAATACATTCAAGAAGGTTACTTTTAAGAGAAATCAGATTTAATGTCATGTTATATATATATATATATATATATATTAACGTTTCATTTATTGCTTTCATTTTTATTTAATTCCACAAGTTCCAGTTAGAAAATTTTAAAAGCTAAAATAGCAACATCTGTACACAAAGGAAAATAATTAGAGTATATTGCAACTAAAGATGGAAATAAGCCATTCATGTTAGTTCTAATTTTTCTTTTTCTTTTTGTTGTTGTTAATGCTTTTTACAGCACAAAAATTTTACTTATATTACTCAAAACTATATTGGTTTTAACAGTTTGAAAAAACATATAGAAATACTGAGAACATTTTTGATTAATTTAAAAGTTTTTCTTTCTTAGAGAATAATAGCATCAACTGATGATAGAGAAAACATATTCTGTGGCTGATAATGGCAAAGTTTGATGATAACCTACTCTGTATTCAATACTGCATAGTGTGAGCTAGTGTAGGGAAAAAGAACAAAAAAATCTAATTTAGTAGGCACAACAATAATATAGAATGATACATAATCATCAAGTTGTAGGGTAATGTGCAAATATGAGAGAGACATAATTTCTGATATATTTATCATTTATAAAATCATGATAAAAATAGTGTTGGCAAAAAGAATGATGTGAAATTTGCTAAGAATTAAGATGTTAACAAATTAACTCTGTTTGCAATGGTAATTGGACAATAATGATAATTAAGCAATTTATTTATAATAAATTCACTTCACAAAGTCAGAAGTAATTTTGATTATGAAGAAAATAAATGATGAAATGGTCAAGAGTCAAGATTTAATATTTCAAACTGGGGAAGGAGAGAGAGAATTACAATGTAGTTTGTTCCTGTTTGTAAATAAGATAGAAATGATTAAAACATTTTAATTAAATTTAAGCAATTTAAGTAGTAGAGGTTAAGATGTTTTAATTACTATACATGAGTTGAATCTCTATTCAAGAAAAAGTGTCACTGGAGCAGATGCTGTGCCGATTTTATACGAAGGTTGATTAAAATAATGTATTTTATGATAAAAATGATAATTGTTAGTAATACAATATTGATAAATTATAACGTCACCATTGTAAGCTATTATTAATACATTTTAAATTAATGATGAAATATTGTGTGAAACATGTACAAAAATCCCCTATGTTCATTATTGAAAATTAGAGATTGTTTTCTTTTAATAAAACCATTTATTCAAGCTAAAAACTTGCACACACCTCCAAGAGGCCAAAAATTTCTTTGCCCATCCCACTTACCAAAACCTAAACCAAGGACCATTTTCAGAATTTATTTTGCAATCTCTTAGGTGATTCAAGAACTTTTCAGCATCCACTCATAATGACTATACTAATTACAAAATATAGTTTTGTTCATAATTAGAATAACAACAATAATAAAATTAATAATCATACAATCATTTAATTATAATGATCATATAGATTAATACTGATAATAATGATACAAAATAACCAAAATGTAAAGCAAGTGAAATAGTCAGCTAATCAATGTTTTTATATGTAAATTTAAATTGACAATATACAGCCTCAGTTTATATATATATATATATATATATATATATATATATATATAAACACATGTAATTTATCTAGTCACATGAGATTGTAACTGAAATAAATCTAGTCTGTCAGAAATTGATTTTTTTCTCTTCTTGTCTAGCATTATCAGATACACAAATTTCTATAACTAGTTTATCCATTATAATCCAAAATACAATTCATTTACATTTAAAACAAAAGAAATTAAAAAAAATAACTCAAAGAAGATCAATTTATTTTTCATTAATTTAAAAAAAAATTACTAAATAAACTATTTTTTCAACATATATACATAAAATACTAATAGTTTGGAAAACTAATTTCTTTCACCATAAAAATAACATATTTTTCATCTTTTTTTTTAATCTGAACAAATGAATTTGATTTAAAACAATATTTTTAAAAGAAAAAAACACAAGCATGTCCATTGAAGTTGTATGATTATAGAAATGTGTATAAAAATGAATTTGGTTTGAAAAAGGCAAGATAGAAAAACATTTTTATACAAAATGCAATTATTAACTTAAAATCTTAAAATAAATGTATAAAAAATGTAAAAACAAAGGTAATGAACATAGTTTAACAGAAACGATAAAATTAATATCACCATAGAATATTTGATTAACAAATTGATTCATTGTGGCTATATCTGTTTTTTATTTATTTTAATAAATATTTGTTGTGTTTATTCACCTCTACCCCACCCCTCTCTCTTGTATATTTTGGATATAATGTGTTATGGTCAATGAAGCTACCCACTGATGGAGTTCACCATGATGAATTTTAAGTTTCACTCAATTTAGTTAATAATCTGATGGCAGCAGATTTTGTCTCTGGTAAGCTTCATTGACTCTTTTTCTGATAGTTTAATTTTCAAAAAATTAGAATTTTTTTTTTTTGCATATAGTGTTGGATAAATTTTAAAATATACTTGCATCAGTTAAGATTTCAGTTAGCTCTTAGTTGTCCTGGCAGCAAAGACTGATTTTATGTTTTTATTTTCCTTTGAATTTCTAAGGAAAAGTATCTTAAAATTTTAATGTAGTGACCATTAAGGGATCTCCTGACTAAGTTAAAATTTAATAATTTTTTTTTTTTTAAATTGGAGTAGACAGATCCTACTATTGCCCAGTTCATACTCCTTTTGCTCATCTCTTGTTTCCTGTTTAGGAAGGGGTTCCTGGTTTCTTTCCTCTCTTCAGGTCCTAATAGTGGTGTTGTCGCTAGCTTTTTGTAATGTGTGTGGATGGTGGCAATATCTTTTCATTCTGAGGGTACTGGGTTGGCAGTTTCCTGGTTGCTGCGTCCAACTGGTAATTAAGAGCCCGAACTCATGCAGAACATCTTGAGAAGCTGCTCTGATCAACAGTTGAATAATATCAGGGTTTCTTGTAGTGCCATGTAGCACATGATGGGTGTCCCTACAAGTGCCTCCAGTGGGCAAACCTGAGGCCACATTATGCTGCAATCTGTGCCAGTTTCCTTCCTACACATGCTGCATTTAACAATTGACTGATACTACTACTCTTGGCCTGTCCTTACCAAAAAATCTCCAATTATGACATCACAAAAAGTAATTAAAACTAAACCAGCTAAACAAAAATCATCTAAACCTGTTAACATCTCTTTCTTGAACATCTGTGGTATCTGTACCAATTTTGGCAGCGTTGAATCCTTCCTCCACGTAAACTCAGGTGACATCTTAGCTCTCTGTGAAACTAACCTTTACCCTTCTATTCCTTCTTCTGATTTCTATATCCCTGGTTACCTTCCCCTCTTTAGGAAGCACTCTAATGTCCATATGCATGGAATTGGCATTTATTCAGCGAGTATCTCCCTCTAGCTGGGGGGATTTCTCTTGAATCTCCAGATCATTCCTACATGTATCTCTGTCCCTCTCTACTAAGCTTGGTTAGCTATCTTTTCTTTCTCTACTGCTGCTCTTCATTTCCTGACCGTTCCACACTTGACAGCATATCGAACAATATTGATAAGGCCATTTTCTCTCATCTGTTCACTCGTATATTTGTGTATGGAGACTTTAATGCCCATCATGCCAAGTGGCTGGAAAACTATCACAGATCTTGCTGGTGTTCATACCATGAACTTTTCAATCACTCAGTCCCTTATGCAAGTAGTGGATTTCCCTACATGTTTCTCTAATAACCATAATGGACCTGACTCACTGCTTGATCTGTTTTACTTTTATCCCTGACTCTTGCCATGTCATGCAGCTTTGGCCTCTTGGCAACTCTGATCATGCTGTGGTTCCCATTAATATCACCTTTTACTTCTCTTCCCCCCAGGAACCTCCGGCCAGCAGAATATCTTACTGCTACCAAAGAGTAGAATGGAAGCCGTTTCGTAATTTACTGTTTAACATGCCTTGGAACAATGTTTTTAGTATTCCTGGTGAAGACTGTGTATCTGAGGTCTCCTCTTGGTTTAAAGCTGGTATCAATGCTTTCAACCAAGCCAGAAAGTCACGACTTAAACCCCATTCGCCCCCTGGTTCTCCCCTGCTTGCTCAGTCACTATTGCCCAAAGGAATCACTTCTTTCAGCTTTAGTGGAGCCATGCATATGACCATAATAAGTGCCTTTTTGCCTCTGCTTGTAATGAGTGCAAGAGAATAATAAATGATGCTAAGCTGTTGTTTGCTGACAGAATGAAGCAGCATATAGCATTCTGCAAGTTAGGCTCCAAAGAATACTAGTGGCTCTGTAAAAATGTGTTAAACAACAGCAAGCTCCCCCCCACCTTTAATCAATAAATTTGAGGTTCTCACATCTTCAGCAAACAAGGCCGAGTGCTTTGTTTGCAGATTCTCCACCAACTCAACATTAGATTCCACGGGAGTATCTGCACCCGACTTCATATCTAGGACTGGCTCAACTGAGTGACCTTCACATCACCCTCTCACTGGTCTCTAGCATAATTTCAAAGTTTGACTTTCATAAGGCGAGTGGAGGTGACAGACTCTCAATCATTGTCCTAAAGAAATGTACCTCTGTCCTCTCCAAACTCTACAACTACTGCTTCTCTGCCTCTTGCTTTCCTGCCTGCTAGAAGTCCTCCTCTGTGGTTCCTGTATTTAAGAACTCTAGAGAACCCTCAGACCCCTCTAATTATTGCCCTATCAGCAATACCGATTTTTGGTAAAGTGTTCGAGGCTATTATCAATGCTGAAGTGGTTCAACATCTCACAGCCCACTGCCTCTTCTCATATAAACAATGTGGTTTCCACTTCAGCAGGTCTACTGCTGATATGCTAACAACCATCACAGAGTACATATATCAGGCTCTCAATAAGAATGGCGAAGCTCGAGCTGTTGCCTTAGATATCTCCAAAGCATTTGACAGAGTCTGGCATGCTGGTCTTCAATGCAAGCTACAAGACTATGGTATAACTGGACACTTGTTTTATCTAATTTAGTCATTCCTTTCAAATCGTGTAATAAAGGTAGTATTGAACAGGCATGCTTCCAGATACTACCATACAAACGTGAGTGTCCACCAAGTCTCTATTCTAGGTCCGATGCTTTTTCTGATTTTCATCAGCAATCTCCCAAATAGGTATCTACGCTAAAGACACTACCATACTCCCACCTTGATAAGGAATCTGCCAGAATTGACAAAGCAAACCTCGCTGCTGATCTTGAAAAGGACCTCCAATCTGTGGTGGACTGGGATAAGAAATGGCTCATAAATTCTAATGCTTTCAAAGCGAAGCTGCTATCCTTTAACTACCATTGACAATCATTCCTACCCACCCCCCATCAGCATGGATCACGTTAGTCTCCTTGAAAGCAAAACATTGCATCTCCTTGGCCCAACTCTCTCAGCCAACCTCAAGTGGAAAGATTACATTGAATTCATAGCTAAATCTGCTACTAGGAAGGTTGTTTCACTGTGTAGGGCCAGGAAGTTTTGTTTCTCTGAATCCATCTTGCACGTATATAAATCTACCATTTGCCCGTGCATTGCATACTGTTGTCAAATCTAGTCAGGTGCTCCTACTATTCATTTCAGGGTTCTTGACAAAATCCAACGGAGGATCTGCAATGTAATTGATCCTGACCTGGTAGTTCAACTCCAGTCACTTTCTCACTGACGTAATGTGGTTTCCCTCTGTCTCTTCTACAAATACTTTCACAGCTTCTGCTCTGATAAGGTTAGCTTCCTGGTGCCTTCTCTGCATGAATTTATTTAAGCTACTAGTCTAGCAACTAAGTTCCACCCTTTTACAGTGAAACCAATCAAATGTAATTGCAACTTCTAGTCTAAGTTTTTTTCCCCCTAATCCTGCCTGTGAAACTTCCTTCCATTTACCTGCTTCCCTGACAACTACAATCTCCAAGAATTTAATTGCCACTTTTTATCTCCTTGACTCGCATCCTTTCCTTGACAACTCTTGCATCACGTTTCTCCCTTTCCACTCTACTCACATGCAGCTTTCTTCACACTACTGTTCTCATCCTTCTCTTACCCATTCTCTGACACCCCTTGGAACTTGTTCCTCTTTCTCATCACTCTCCTCTTATGTAACCCCCTCCATATCAGTGGCAGTACTGCCTTGCTTTGGGTGAAATGATTAAAAACAAAAAATTTATATATTTCCACGAGTTACTTGGACAAATGTCAACAATATTTTGATCACAATTTCAACCACAGTTTTCTCCAAAGTTACTCAGTGATCCTAATGGATTAATCTTTTATCTTATTCAAAATATTTTGTTAGCTTCCACCACCCCATCAAAATAATTCACAGATCTGACTAATAAAAAATGTTACAGTAGTATTTTTTATGTTTAAAAACATTAATGAAGAGACTAGTTCAAATAATGTACAGAAAATGGATACTACCAAAACATGAGTAAATACATGCATACTAATATAAAGACCCCATTGGTATAAATAAAAAGTAAAGGATATAAAAACATAAAATATATTAGTAGGCATCCCTATTTAACTTGCAAGATAACAGTAGCACCTTGTTTGGTCAAAATATAGTCCTTTTTTTAAAGCAATGTCTGGAGTGGCTTATCAGTCCAATCTTTTCATCACACTCTTTGGCAAGCATGGCAGATGATGCTGAACTGTGAAATGAAGGTCCGAGATTGCTCTCTCTGCTTCTTGTGTTGGTTTTTTCCTACCCTTCAGGACTAGTTCCAGGCACTGTCATTGTCTGCTAGCTATTCTCATTTAAGAGAGTGACTGATTAAGTTTCAGATCCCTCTTGCAAATAAATGTCTTTGAAAAACAATGCCTAATAGATGGTGTCCTGTGGCCAGCTCAACATCCATATCTTTTGGTATATAGCTGTCATTCATTTGATGCACTCAGCTATCAAAAATGATGTTGACAGAGGAAAAGAGACATGCTCCTAGAAATTGCTTGATCCAGTACGGTAGTTTTGGTAACTTTGTTTCTCCTTGTGTTATATGTAATCATGTATGGTATATACGGCTTCTACTGCTGAAACAACAATCGTCTTGACAGATAAATGACAAACACCTAACGAGTATATAAAAATATAGTCTTATATTTTTATTCTCTTTGGTGATGGTTGTGTGTAGTCAGAGGGATTCACGCACATAAGAGAACTCCCAACAATTCCAGCTTTTCTGTGTTTATCTTCTGCTTCCTGGCTTCACTCTGCTTTTGACTGGGAAAAAAACCCGCTCTTATATAAGTTGAAATTCTCTGACTTCTGCTTAATTGCATCATCTATGGACAGGCACATTTATTAATCATTTTCTATAACATCACATTCCTTCTGCCATTTTTTATATTTTCTGACCTTGAAAAAAAGCTGCCCTGATGCAAACACTTTTGTTTGTCATTGTTTCTGATGCCAAACACATTTCTGTCGATACATTACATTTCTTTAATGTAAACACACTTTTGTTTATCACAGCCTGCATTCATGCTATCATATTTCCATGGGTCACAGAATTATATTACACATGTGATATCAAGGATATGTCATAGAAAGCCAAGATGGAAGCTTTTCAGATGATTCTCCTGTCTGATGTATGTTGTCCAGGTTTTGCTGCTGAAAGGCACAATAATACTAAGGATACAATCCTGGAATACTTTTAGTTTGGTGCCAAAGCTCTGTTGCTAAATTTGGTAACTACTGCTTTGGCAATGTGTTTGTCAATTTCCATGTCAAGTAATAGGTTGTTGGTGATGGTAGAACCCAGATATGTGAAGCTTCTAGCACCACATCATCAATGCTAATTGGAGATGCAGGAACATCTTAACCTATGACATTTGTTTTTTTTTTATGTTAACGTGTTTAGTGTATGTGGTCAGAGCTGCATCATCAACAAACAGCATTTTACTGATGAGTACTTTGTGCACTTTCATCTTTTCTCTAAAGTGAGTCAAGTTCAATAACTGGACATTGCCTCCTGTAATTAAGTATGCACCTTCTTTGAATGGTCAGATTTAAAATCTCAATAACGTAGAAAAGTTGCCAAAAACATTCTGTGCTAAAATGCGTCCTTGTTTTATGTCACTCTGAATATTAAATTGTATTGAAATTTCACCAACATAGCTGTCTACACCCTGCATGTTCTTGTTAAAAGAGATGATGATACTCAACAATTGCGAGGGACACCCGATATTAATAACTAAAACAGACTTCTCCTCCTAACAAGGTTGAATGCCTTTGGGAGATGAATGAAGGTGATGTATATTGGTATCTGTTGCTTGTGTCATTTCTCCTCAAGCTGATGTCAAGTGATCATTTCAACTATGGATCTCTTAGCTCTAAATCCACATTGGGATTCTGGGTAGATACAAGCAGCAAGGACGTGGGTTCAGTTTAAACCACTTGGTCAAAGACTTTTCATCAATGTTTAACAGGGAGATACCTTGGTAGTTATTACAGTCACCCTTGTTTCTATACAAGGAAATTATTTTGGCAATGTGCATGTTTTAAGGAACCTTTTCTTCTCCACAGCAGAGTCTCAAGAGTTTATGGAGTAATTTCAGTAAAGCTGGCTTACCACATTTGATGATCTTCAGTGGTATCTTAACCCAGTGCTTCTCAAAATATTAGAGCATTAATGACTTTACTGAGCCCAGCTCTTTCAGGATTGTCAGACTTTCAATATCATCAAGTGCTTCTTTATTAACAGAATTTTGTCTTGAGCAAAGTTCTAGGTAAGTTATATACCTATCATCCTATTTGTTTGTCTTTCAGATTCCCAATATCATCAAGCATTTCTTAAGTGATGGAATTTTCTCTTGAAATTGTTTCATTTGTTTGTCTTTTTCTGTAATTTAATTTCATGATCACAGACAACTTGTTGGCATGCCAGTTGATTGCACAATGTCAACATACATATTCCAGGTGTTGCTCTTGTTCAAAGCCATAACTGGCTTTGAACCATGATCTGACTGTTGGAGCCAATAGTCAATTTACACAGCAACATGCAGTTTATTGGGTTTTGCTGATAGCAGCTTTGAGAGCCTGTAGATGTTGCAGGCTATGATTACACTTGAATCTAATCAGTTTCAATGACTGGCTCTAATGTAGAGATGTTAGCCCCAGACCAGTTTTTGTTCTTGTGTATCTACTTTCCATAGGTCAAGATTACAGCCTTGTAGATGGTATTCTGAATAGAGCTTTCTCTATCTTCAATGTACTGTGATAAGTCACTGAGAAGAATTTCCACAAGCTTATAGTTTTTATCTGGGCAGTCAGTCTTGCTAGTATTAATTCTCAACTGGTATTTCTTTGAAGGGGGGAGATTTGTTTTAACTTTATCTTTGAGAAGATCAGGGAGTGGTCAGTGCTACAGTTGGCATTGTGGTAAGCTCTAGTGTCGCAGACATTGTTTAGGGACTTGCATCTAGGAATTACCAGATCCAACTGGTGCCAATGATTTGACTTTGGATGTCTCTAAGAGCATATGGCAAAGATCGGATAAAAAAATAAAAAAATAAACAAACCAACTATCTCTATATGTCTATATGTACACTTACAAATACTAAGTATCATTTCCAAACATAATATTTTGTGGATTATGATATGAATAAATATCAATTGATAATGGTAAAATAGACCAAAAACTTACTATTATAGTTTGTTGAAATTTATCAAATCTTTCTCTCAAAAACTTTTTTTCAAGAAATTAAATTTCTCAATTCCTCTTTCTAGTACTGATGGGACTTGTTCTTCTCAGCTTTTTGTTTAAGTGGAAAGTTTGCATCTTGATTGATTAGATCATTATTTTCCCTTCTAGTTACATGTATTTGCTGTTGGAAGTCTTCAAGTGGTTCATTTCTTTGTTATTTGGTAAAAATCTAATTTTTAGCACCAGTCTATATAGGGTCTGATGAAGGATTGTGTTCTTTAAGATCTAAAAGATACATTCATTTTAACCAATAATATTAACTAAGCCATTTTTTCTTAAATATTGATTATCTACAAGTAGGTTTTTCAAAATCATTTAATACGAAATCCTTTATATAAATAGTGTAATCCTATATACAACAAAATAGATCAGTGTTTGATCAAATATTTGATTAAAAACAAAATACAATTTTACTAAGCATAGTTAAGTTACAGATACCAAATAAAGTATAGGGTGACATCAAATTTTAAAGTTTGTTAAATCAACTTTCAAAATCTTTGAATAAGTTTTGAGTTTTTCATACACAAAAAAATGAATGTGTTAATCTTGATTAACTAGATAGAAGTATGTCTTATTTCATTTAATATCAAAAACAAGCTCAAAAAACATATCTGCACTTTTAAAGATAGCAACATCATTTTGATAATATTAAAAAAAATCATTTTGAATGAAAGAAAATAAAAGCCTTCTTCATATTTAATTTTTTATAAGTAGCTGGATGATCAAAAAAGTAGCTAAGAAAATTTTAAAAAAATCCCAAGAGTAATCATGCAGACATTTTTTATGTAAATCTTCATTTTAATAAAAAAGAAATTTTTAAAGAAATGTATGAGTGTAAACAAAAGAAATTAAAATGCAAGCAAAAGGACTTTTTCATTCCTTCAAGTTATAATTTAATTCGGCCCTTTTTTTTTTTGTGAGATGGTTTTTAACTTATTTTATTGCTTGATTTTATTAAGTTTATTAATGATCCCCTTTCATAAGTGTTGATTAAAAAGTTGACTGCTTAAGAGGAATTTATTGGTAACTTATTTTATTGCTTGATTTTATTAAGTTTATTAATGATCCCCTTTCATAAGTGTTGATTAAAAAGTTGACTGCTTAAGAGGAATTTGTCCACCTTTTACTTTTTGACAACAATTTTCAACATCACCAGTTGGTCAGGCAATATTAAAGAATTAAAATGTCAAAGTTTGTAAATAAAATTTACAAAGAGGTCTGAAATTTAACTTGTCTCCAATTTATTTGTTAAAACGTTTTTTATAAGTGATATTGTTGCTGTTCAGTGGACATTCAGATATATATCAGTGATGGATGAAAGAAAACCATTTTGCTTAAATTTATCTAAATTTCATGAGGTGTGTAGAAATAAACTGACACACTTTTTTTCTGCACCTTCATAGAAGAAAAATATTTAACTAATAAAATGGTGATAAAAAAAAACAAAGTTGAAAATTAAGATGACAATCTTACCTTGGAAGAAGCTGTCGTTGTCGACATATACAATGTAAAATTTTTCTTATTCCTATCATCACAGGGTCCCAGTTTTCATAATGAGCCAGTAACGTCACAGCAAAAAATGACATAAATACAGGTAAGGAACCAACGTAGAACATCCACGTATATGGAACCTGAAAACAGGAAAAAGAAAAAAAGCTTTAAAAAATGTACGAAGGAGAAAAGTAATTTTGGAAAACATTAACAATTGACAATCAATATTTGATTAGCATATAAGATAATGTGGTTGAATTTGGGAATGTATTAATGTTTATTCACATCAAACTTAGAAAATATTTTAATTATGATAAAGATAAATACCAAAATTATAAAGAAAATCAATCAGCATAATCAGTTAAAAATATTTCCTTTGGTCTTAATATTGTTTTAATTTCTTAGATGAAATTTTGTTAATCATCATTAAAATTTGATTAGTATTACTTTCATCTTAATTTCAGTTGCTTTTTATTGCAAGC
This sequence comes from Ascarosepion bandense, assembly GCA_037127315.1. Classification (NCBI taxonomy): domain Eukaryota; kingdom Metazoa; phylum Mollusca; class Cephalopoda; order Sepiida; family Sepiidae; genus Ascarosepion; species Ascarosepion bandense. Next base: position 2,536,198 of record JBBBDQ010000224.1, on the reverse strand, counting down.
CTTAAATTATTTTTTATATTTGAAAATTGTTTGCTTGACAAAGATTTTATGTATGTATAAAAATATAGATAGATTAGATTTAAAAGCAACAAAAATGATAAAGATAAATTGTCGTTAAATTTTTTTAATAATTTCTACAAATTTTAATCTTTACTAAGTGCTGTCCTATCATAACACTGTCAAATTAGATTAAGTTTAGTTAAATTTGTTCTTTGCTTCTAATATGCTTCTTAAGTATAAAAAAAAATGCCAGTGTTAAATTATAAAAAAAAAACAACAAATGATGATCTAATAAATTATGAAATAACTGATTCAAAATTTACTATTGATCAGTTTTATGTTTTAGTCAAAACACTTCCTCTGCTGTATTGAAATGGCATTGACCATGAAAAATAACCATCAATGTTTTTATAGTCATTTATTTCCATAAGTGGTGTTTTCTTATTTTTCTCCCAAAATGGGCCAGCACAGCCAGGCAAAAGTGAAACAATGTTACACAACCGAATACCTAAGAATAAAATAGTTTGTTCATTTTAGGATCATAAAGTCAAGTGTTCTTTATCATTGCTAATTCTCCTCTATATAAGACAATATGAAGCAATTCTAATGAACTTTCCACAAGACAGATTCTGTCAAACACATTATTTTGTTTGCATGAGATAAGACACATTAAATTTAACATAGTTGAAAGGCAATACTTACTCCTTTAATTATCACATCTGCAAGCATTGACAGTGGAATGGTGAGGCTTAAGGCTAATGTGCCGATAAGTGATGAAGTCAGAAAGCAACCCCTAAAAAAACACGAAAAAGTTATTTACTTTAAAAGTTCATAATTTGGAGGTCTTTTTGAAGAGAAGTTACCAGTTTTATTTTGTCAGATCTGTTGGACTTGCTACTTAGACAGGAGCAAATAGTTGTGTTATCTGTATAGATAACTAGTTGAGAACTGAGAACACCGAGAAGGTTGTTGATGAAGATCAGAAACAGCATAGATCCAAGAATAAAGCCCTGGCAGACCCCTGCATTAATATGAAATGAACTAGAAGCATGTTCATTAAACACAACCTTACAAGGAAACTTTCATGATGGCAGTTGTTAGTTACAAAAGGACAATAGGTAAAGAGTTTAACCATTCTAAGACTTGGACAGTTTACTGATCTTGTTCTTTTGCTAATGCAATGTTTTTGATCAGTCTTTTTCATAGTTTTCTTTAAATACAAGGAAGAAAATGTTTAAATAACTTTTTAAATGACAATATCTCAAAATTACAAATGCTCTAGAAATATGACCTTGTAATAAACTTGGCTTAATCAGACAAATATATATAAAGTATTATTCAAAAATAAGATTTGTTTGTCAGAAAGGAATCAACAAGGCTCCAAAATAATGAGTAAATAGATATCAAAACAAAGATTGGCATGAAAATATGGGCTGAACATACCATAAATAATCAAAGTCTAACCATAATTAAATCATATTTTCACACAACTAAAAGATCAATAGTTTAATCCAAAAGGATTAGTAATACTTTTTTATTCCAAGTATTGCTTATGAGAAGGATAACTGAATTCAAAAACATATGTAGCCCTAGTGAAGTGCATACAATACAAGCATAAAAAAGTTCATCAATTTCACAACTGCAGTGTCAGGTTGTAAACACTATGACCTTGACTGTGGTTGGTGAGTAAGTAGGTAGGGTAAAACATTTTAATTCAAGTAAATATTTAAATTATAATACACATTCTAGATATTTATGCTGTATTAATCTAATTTATGCACATATTTGAATGTAGTAGATGAGATCATAAAGCAAAGAAAATAAATCATATTAAAATTCAATAATTAAGCCTAATAGGAAATATTAAATAAAAGTAATTAACTATGTTACAGGAAAATGTAGCAAAAGTATTCTTATATTTCTTTTAAACATTTCATCCCAAGCTACTAAGATGCAAGGGGTTACCGAGTGTGAAAGAATCTGAGAAAATATTGAGAAGAGAGGCCAATAGAAGAACAGGAGATGAAAGATGACAATTGACTTTGCATTTAAATCTTTGAAGATCAAATTTGATTAGAAAGTAAGAAGCTGGAAGAGTTTCACAAGCGAGAAATGCAAGAAAAGAAACTGTTAGTATAAAACTTTTGGTTGCATCTAGAATTTTCAAATGTAAAATGATGAGACTTCTAACTGCCAGCCTGTAGCAAAAATAAAGACAACTGTTATAAATACACAGAGCCACACATCCAAATAGTCACAAATCCATTCTTTCTGTAATTAGCTTCACTGCCACTGACTTGATACACGTTCGAAGGCAGGTATGCTAATCCATAAACAACACATCTGGGTTATTCTATCAACACCATAAGCTGAGCATCTATCAACTATTCTCTGTTGAAATCAACAGAATGAGTGTGCTTCGATTTTTGTTAGTTTTATGAAGCCAACAGCATTGGCAGACACAATATGTCCTCAGCCTTTATAAAAGTAAGTGGATTTCTATGCACACAATCTAGTATTGCACTTAAATTCATGCAGTTGAGGTACCAAAGATGAAAGCTTATCAGAAAAATTACCATGAAAATATATATAAAAAAAGAAGAATTTGGCTTACCATAACCAGAGCATTTCTGACAAAACTGTTCCTATCATACCATTAATGGCTATAAACATCCATTGATAGTCAGTTGGCCATTCAAATATTTCCTGTTTACTGTAATGAAGTAGAAAGAATCCTGGCCAAAGAAACAATGTGTTGAAGAAACCAACAAAACCTGAAAAGGTCAGAAGAATATGTTAGGAAACAAAATTTTAAGAAAAATTAAAGTAAAAACAGAACTTAAGAGTTACTTTAATAATTATAATGATTATTTATATTAACATAATAATTATTTATTAACATATTCTAAAAGTAAACCTCTAAAGATTGCGGTTCTCTTTGTTTATTTAAATATATGAAGTCCTTTAATGTACTTATAAAAGAGCGTCCAAAAGTATTTAGCCAAAAAGAGATTAAACAAAATTCTAAAATTTAGATTTTAGGGAGGGTTACTTACTTGGCTCCTCACTGTGGTAAGAGCATTTTAATGTGGGGTTGCCTCTGGCTAATCCCCAAATTGCCCAGTCCTTATGATCACTGTGATGCTGACATCAATATTCTATCAACCCCCAACCTCTTATAGTAAAATGAGAGAGCTGTTATCACAGGATTGGAATCTCCAGGATTAGACACCTTCTCTCTTGTAAAAAGCGGAGAATAGATACTATGAATTGATTCTGGCCAAAAGAACAAAAACCAATAAATAAAATCAAGTATCTTTTTAAACATGAAGTGATTTACTACAAGAAAAAAAAATCCTACTTTAGTTACAGCAAAGATATCTAATACCTATTGAGCCAGAACCAACATGTATTAGATATCTTTGATGTAATAAAAATAGGATTTTCTCCTGCAGTAAAACATTTTAGTTTTAAAAACTAAAAATATCTAACTGATGCTCAATTATATGTTTAATATTTTTTTTAACACAATTGTACAATATCCCTTGTTGTAATAAAATATCCCTTTATTTCATCCACTGAGCTTATAAATAAAACTAAGATCCTGTTTGTTAAATGTAACACTCCATAAATTTGGACTAGAAAATAAATTGCAAAAATTTCATAGGAATCTTTTTTTTTTGTGCAAAGTCTAATATTTAAATATTCCAAATTAACTAACAAAAGAAATGATTCCAAAACTCTCTTACATATCAAATATTCAAATTTTGAAAAGACTGTTAATGTTGATATTTAAGATATTTTTTAAATAAAAAGCAATGAAATTCTTTCAGCTATAAGTTCTATACTATGCTATTCAATTTTCAGCAATACATTTTTAATAATTACTTAAATACTATTGACAAAAGATTTTCATGTTGATTTTTAAGTATAGATCATATTAAAATCGCAACATGAATAGGATCAAAATACTCAAAGTATAGGGTTACTGAATGAGGTTGTTTTATGGATATAAGAGAAGGAGGTAAGACATGCAGATTATTTTTATTTTATTATGTTTTAATCAATTCATCCCATGTAAGGCAATAATGTCATGAAGACACAAAAGGCTACTGAAAGAAAAAAAAAAGAATCAAAGTTTTAGAAGGAACCAGAAACAAGGGATAAACTTTTCTTCAAAAGATTGGTGTGTAGTGTGAACCAGATGATAGGTGAATTTATTTGCTCCTTATGTAGGAAGGATTATATGACTCTAGACTTGGTTAAGATTGTAGTGATAGAAGAAGTACCCTTTTGAGAAAATGTTCTACAAAGTAGCAGTTCTTAGAAAACCCTCCAGACGAGACTGAATTCTTATCAATAAAATAAAAAGGCAATGAGTATGGTTCACCTCTGTGTATATGGAATAATGTAAAGGTCTGAACTGGTAGAACTAAAGAATGTAGCCTGTCAGAATATTTTCCATGAAAATAGCAATAGAGTATTGAGAGAATTGCAATGTCTCATCTGTGGGAAAATAATTGGAGGGTGGAAAATAATTCATCACCCACAAAGCTGTGCAGACACTTTTGAACAATGTCAGGCTAGAAAGAGAGTATTAGGCAGTTTCAGCCAAGATATGGTACTATATTTTTCTTATACTTAAAAGGTAAATTTTTATAAAAGAAAGATCCTAAAGAGAAAAAATAAGCTTTAAGTAGACAACTAATTATTTTAATAACTCCAATAATACCCAATAGCTGGTAATATTAGGCTGTTACGCACTTTATAGGAAATTAATAAAATGCTTCTGAAATATAAAATAACTAATTTATTTAGTTGAAATAGGCACCATGTTGATGAATGACTGTTTTCCAACATGCTTTTAAATTCTTTATCGCATCTTTAAAAAAATTCTCATCCTTTGATGTTCAAATACTTTGATTACCTCTTCCTTATTAAAGAATGTTTTATTGTGTATGAAAAGCTTAAAATGCTAAATAAGTGATAATTAGTAGGAGAGATATCAGGTGAATATGAGGAATGAGGCAACATTTCATAATTTAGATGATGCAACTTTTAGACAGTTGATTGAGAAGCATTTGGTCGTGCATTGTTGTGCAGCAAAATTAGGCCGTCCCTATTCACAAGTCTAAGATGTATCTTTTACAATTTTTCATGCATGCACTCAACTTCTCCACAATACAAGATTTCTGTTATTGTTTTCCCTTGAGACAAGGATGAAAGACTGCCATACAGTAACCATTAATTTTTTTAGGGTGCAGTGTGGATTTTGGATATTGTTTTAGTGTTTTATTTGCATCTAATCACTGACCTACTTTCTTACTGTTATCAAAGAGTATCCATTTCTCATTGCATGTAATGATTTAATGCAAGTCCAGTTGGGAAAGCAACAAAGAGCACAACTTAAAGAAATTTCTTTTTTATGAGTCTTTCAGTTCATGCAGAACAAATCTATCCAGTTTCTTTAGTTTTCCAGTTCCATTCAAGTGCTGAGAAACAGTTTTGCAAGATGTTTCAAGTTCAGATAACAGATCATGGTCTTCCCCTTAGTTTATTTTCAAGACTATAATCTCCCCCCACCAAAAAAAAAAACAAACAAAAAACAAACAAAAAAAAAACAAAAAAAAAACAGATGAAGCCATCTCTATATAGTTTTGATTTCAACAATACATTGCCTTGATATTCTAAAATGCTTCAGAGGCAGAATGACCCAGTTTGTACTCATACAGTAAGATTACATTGTTTCATTGTAATCATTTTCATTGGGCTTATGAGTAACAATGTATTTAAAGAAAAATTATCTGGAAAGAAAAAGAGTCAGGAAAAAGTCAAGATTTTTTTTATATACTAAGAAGGTTACTTCGTTAGATAATGAGATCATCAACCAACTAAAAAATGCATCATTTCATGCATGACAACATAATAGTATCAATTGTATGAAGTAAAAAGCTTATGGGGAAAATATTGAAAGTCACTGATTTCACCCTCACTCAATGTATCAAAATAAAAGGCAAAGGAGAGCAATAATACATTTCACTTACCAAAAAACATTGGCAAATCAAGTTTATCTTCATGATCTGCCTTTCTTTTTAACACAACCAAATATGCAGCATAGAGCAAGGAACCACCCAGGGCCCACAAGCTCCCAGCAGGAATGCCCTTTTCAAACTTGCTGTCCGTGAGGCTCACCAAGGTTATACCACAGATACTTGAAGATGAAAAACATGAAACAAACATTATAAATCAGAATTTACATTAATATTTCAGCACCATCTAAAATGGTATTGAAGCCAAAATTTGCAGTGCATACATAGCTTCAAAGTACTACAAGTGATTCCTTCTGCAAATAATCTATACATTACCCACCTTTCTTAAATTTAGGAACATATGAACAATTGTTAAAAATAATCTAATCTTCCTTGCATAAATCACTCAGTATATAGTCTTTATACACAGGTTTTCTCAAAGTCTCATAATCTCAAAAGAAACTTGTAATCACACACTGTTTCCAATGAACTTAATATATGGAAAATGAAGTGTGTAGTATAGCATGTACCAGGAAATTAAGACTTAGAAGACATCAAAGAAATTTAATTTTTGTGTAAGCACAAATACATACGCTTGCCCAACAGATAATATAAAGGGAAATAACTCACAATTGTAATATCAATTACTTTCAATGCTTTTACTTCACCTAAAAATTAAATAAAATTAATTTTCTTAATGTACGTACGTATGTGTGTGTGACATAGAAAGAAATATCAACATAGTGTTATAAATATTTTAGGTGTTAAATCAAGTTTCCAAATAATATCATGGATTTTGAATGTATTTCATTTTTTTCTTTTTAAGAATGACTTAATTTTAAAATCCAAGTTTTATGTACAATTTTATTTGGACAATTTTATTAGAAAATGCTGAATTTCTTTTTTGATCAAATTATATAAAACTTTCAAAATTATGTTTGCATTTGAATGATTCGTTTGGTTAAAGCAAAATGAACTGCTACTACACTTTGATTCTAGTCAGATGGTTAACTATAAATTTTAAAGCAACAAAAATAAGATAAAAGAAAAACAAATAAGAAAATTAAGAGTGACAATACTTTCTCTAAAAAATTAAAACAACTGAAAACTAAACTGCAATACCAGCAAAATAACAGATAAGAATTTCCTCCTCATCATCAAAAAAAAAAAAAAAAAATCAATCTTGCGATTATTGTTATAGTTCTCACCATGTAAAAAAGCTATTCGTATCCTTCCCTATCAAAATAAAATTTTTGATGAATTTGGTACACACACATTTTCTAAAATCAACAGTTATTTCCCTTGCAATGATAACTTCCAACTAATCTTCTCGGATAAATTTAATGTATTTGAAAAATTAAAAAGTATCTCAATAGTACATGCTATGATTAATATAGTATTATGGATAGGAAGTTGATCACTAACATCTAGAAGGTTAGCAGGAATAATGGTGAGCCAAAGACGTCAATTTATAAAACTTAACTGTCAAATCTAAATTATGCAAGCAGAATTTTATATACAAAGAAATATGCACCACATGTAAGAGCAAATAAAACATTTTTTTCAGAAAGGAATGAGTACAATAACCATTACCAGTACTAATCAGTAAAATTTTTAATATTTAAAAATTTTAAATAGCACATATTCACTGCTTCATGTAAAAATTCACAATATATTTAAGTCATTAACTTGATGCTAGTTACATATTCAAATCTAATGATATATTATTATTAAAAATATTCCCTATTTCCTAATGCTACATAATTTAGCAATTATTTCTTTTATATCATGTGTTTCTATCCATTTATCTCTTTTTGAAAATGTGCAACAGGGGTTTTATATATATATATATATATATATATATATATATACATACACACTACTACTAACCATTTCACAGTCATAATTTTATTCTTAAGCATCAATCTGTACTAATTGTATTGCTTAAGGGTTTTGCTGATGTCTTCAAAAAAATCCAACATCACATCCCACTGACAGTTCTTGAACAATATTCCATACATAATTTAGTAATATATTGAATAATGGTTGCTAAATTATCTTCTGTTTTCTCAATTCCTGTTCTTTTAATGTTCTTTCTCCTCCATAATGTTTTTTTTTTTTTACTCATATTCTCTAACATTCTTTAGCTTTTGCACCTTAGTGGCTATATTGTGGTGGAAAAAAAAATACAATATTTATGATAGCAGGAGAGAAAACCATTTTTATTAATAGGAATTAAAAGAAACTGATTCTTGTCATATTCAAAAGTTGGAATTATATATATATATCTTTATACAACTGTGAATTTTTCAGAAACTATTTAAAAATGATTAATACTATAAATGTTAAGCTTAACATCAGTTAGTAAATGTCAAAATGTATTTATATAAGGACCACTTTTTTATTAGTGAATTTTAAGGTTTTTAAATTGTTTTATGCACTTATTGAACTGTGAAAAAATAACGGACTTGTAAATAAAGCAATAAAAATAAATGTATGTTGCTTTTGACTATTAAAAGCCATTATAAGAGATTTCTCTCATGATTCACTTACTTTTTATTCAGTTTGTAAAAATAGTTCACAGACTTAATAGCAGTGTGATCACTATTCATTTTTAAATTCGTAAGAGTAATAAACTTCTCTATTATTGTCTGATCTTTAAAAAACATGACCAGTATGCCCATGCTGTGGCTTTAAAAAAAAATATTTTATAAAATGTTTATACAATAAAAAAAAAATTGACTTGAGCAAATTTCATAAGTATATAATACAATGATAAACAATTTTTTTTTCCATACCTGAACATTACAGCAGCTAATTTGGACAAAGTAAATCTATCTGCACTGTTACTGGGATAAACAGCTGCACCCACAAGAGTAAATAAACTGGACGTAGAAGACAAAACATTCACAATAGAAGCTTCTGTGTCATCAAGGGCCTTTTGGTAGCAAAAGTTCCCAAAGAACCACTGAAAAATCAATTAATTTAAGACTTTATATAAAGTTAAGATATATATATATATATATATATATATATATATATATATATATATAGATGTTTTAAGATATTGACACTTAAAAATTATGTAAAAACCATAATTGTTAACAAAAACATAACAGCAAATAAAAACATTTTGAATCAAACTACATATAATGGCTTTTTGCATTCTAAAATCATGATTCATATAAATGATTAGCCTACAATGAAATAACTTTACAGTTTGTCAGGTTTGGAATTTCACTGCTACCTAATATAGCAAAACATTCTGCAAAATAAATTGTGTGAGAGCAAAAGCCTTTCTTGATTACAGAAGGTAAGAATGGCATATGTGAAAAGCAGTTGGATGTTGGAACATTTTTTTATTTAAATGCTGATGTTTTACTACTTTTCATGAGCATTTTCAAAACACAAATGAGAACTTGAAGATAAAACTCATTACCATGGCAACCCTGTGATATAAAATGCTTTGGTCAATTTGTAATATTCTAACAGCTAACAGGAAATATAAAAATATACCTGAACAAATCAATGACACCTGTAGATAAGAAATGTGTTAAAATAAAGTGTAGATATGGTGATTAAACAGGAAAATAATGAAGGACAAGCAAAAGTTTTGAGAAAAATAATTCCCATAACTAAAGGAAATAGTTATAAATAAAAAATATCATTTATGATTAAATTGTCTCTAATTGAAACAGAGCCATTTTCAATTAATCACAAACAGCCTTTTCCTATAAGGAAAATCAGCTGATTCCTGATATTTATAGTCATGTGATTTGAACAATAACAATGCTCAACCTCCTCACTACAAGTTATTTTTCCATTCTTATTTTCTTCTGAAAAAAATATTCTCAACTGAGTTAAGGAACAAATTTTCACTGACTACTGTAACAAAAAAAAATATTTTCATTTGCCTAATAATATGACATAGAGCTAACCCCTTTTACTGAGAGGATACATCATACAGGAATATCTTATGTGCCCAGTCAAAATGTATGTGTTCTTGTAGATTAAACACAGGTAGCAACACAAAAAAATTGTTAAAAAAAAAAAAAATCAGCATACCACAATGAAAACATGCTCCAAAACATAGTTTTATTAAAAGGAAAGATCAAAGTATATTTTTTATATTTCATTAAATTTTCACCCTTTTTTTAGAACATTTAAATTTTGATTAAAAAAAATCGTTTTTCTTGTGTCAGCAGATGTACTATATTATAGCATAGCAAATTTTAGTGCTTTTTTTTTTTACAGTAAGACATTAATTTGGAAGTTCTTACAAAAAATCAAATGTCATATTTCAATGAAATTTTCAAGCCTTATTCATAAATTAGATTATTTTAGAAATGTTTTTTTATCAGATAATCTTGGTGTGTGTGTGTGTGTGTATATATATATATATAAAAAAGAAAAATTAAGGCAGACACATTATTTCTTGGTAAAGGAATTGTGTAAAATCCTTTGTAGAGTAAAGACGGAAGCTGATGATGGTTCGCTTGAAATAGGCCTATACTTCCGATTTACCATGAAATAATGTGTCTGCCTTAATTTTTCTTATATTTGCTCTATATGTATTTATATATATATATATATATATATATATATTTAGAGCTCTCTTAGAGAGTTATCCTACTACTGTATGTACAGGATATTCCTTTGGATTCTTCTATACCCACACTGCATGCAGATATATATTACATGTGTTTCACCACCTTTATTTAATTTTATGAAAACCTGAGAAACCTAACTTGATAATTTTTAGCAACTATATTAGTTAAAAGTAGAATTCTTTGGATAATTTAAATCACTGAATTTTTTTTGTAAAACAGAACCACTGTCTTACCAAAAATCTGCTCTGAGTCAAAAAGTAAAAAAAGCAATAAAACTAAGGCATTATTTAGAGAAGCTTTTAATTGCTTTTCTGAATAATATATATTAAGGACAATATTGTCTTGAGAAAAAAAAAGGTTGTTCGATTAAAAATGAATTTTTACAAGATTTGTTTACATTTTTTTTTAATTAGAATAATGTTTGATATTTTTTAATCATTCAACATTCAGTTATGTAACTCTTAGGAAGTATGGTTATTAATTAAAATTATATTTACTAATCATATATTGTAAAGCTTATTACAATCCAATACCTCCAAATATTTTAAAAATAATTTTGAATAGTTTTTGCATGTATAAAAATGAGACAAATTTTATAGATACAGTTGCTCATACATGATGCTATCAGAAAATAAGAGCGAGAAATATAGTAAATTTAAAGCCCAAATTCTCTAAAATTCAATAAAACATTACAGAGAATATTTTCTTAGATTTTTAAGATTATCAAGTATTTACAGGACATTCATGTGATATTCCTCAATTATTTTTTTTTTTGTGGTTAAAGCCTCTGTAGAACAATATTAGATAAAAATCTGTCACTGAGCTGGCACATAAAAGCCATCAACATAATAAACAAGCTACCATCATGCTAAAAAATGCATTTGTGATACAGAAATTTAAAGAAATGATAATTGTTTCAAATCAGATAACTTTAAAACAGCTAACATTCCTTGAATTGAAGTTTTAGAAAAATATATTTTATTTTTGGTAGATTTTTTTAAGAAAGAGATCTAAAATTTTTGTAACATTTTGCTAAAAGTGGCACTAAATTCAAACATTTTTCAAAATTTTAAAATGAAAACTTCTTCTAACCAATTTAAATGAGTTTTGAAATATGCGAAAGTATTTTTTTTTATTGGAAATATTAAATTTAATCTCTTGGCTTGAAATTAAAACTAAAATAAAAGCTTCATAAAGATTTTTCATTATTTAAAATTAATTTTAAACATTAGCTATCGCATTTTTCCAGAGGTACTTAAATGGTTTATTACAGCAAATATAAATATTCAGTAATATAATTATAAAACTCTTTTCATGAGGTCATGCTTGACTCAATGTGCAGGTTAAAATGCAAACTTACCAGAATACAGAATATAAAAGCAATCTTTGCCACTTGTTTGAGACTAAGTTTGCTAAGGGCTCGTAACCTGGCTTCCTCAGCACGTACAGAAGCATTGTAGGATAACCGGGCTATGACCGCCTCTTCTGCATAGATATCTGTGGAAATAAAAGTAAGAAAATAAAGATTAATAATGTATTAATTGAAAGTCCAATTACTAATTCAAATAATAATAATTTTCTTGTCTGTACAAAACATTTTCGAAATTCCTACATTTCTCCAAAATAAATTAATTCAGCTGTTATCTTTCCATGGATTCAAAATAATTTGATTAGGATTAGAAAATACTCAGAGTAACATACCATTATATAAGAATAAATAAAACACAGGGTAAAATTTTCAACAATGTTCCACACCAAAATTAGATAGAATACAATTTTCATTTATTTTTTTATTTTATTAAATTTTATTCAATGCAAGACTCAAAAGCTAATTCAAAGTAGATTAGTGAATAAGTTATGGGATATGAATGTAAGAGGAGGTGATAAGAAGTGAATGTTATGAGGATAAGGAGAATAAATAATGATTGACCTTTGACCTGAAGAGATTAAGATTGTAGTTTTTAGGAAAGTACTCATGCAGGAATCCATTCTACAAAGTAGCAGTCCTTGAAGAAAAAGCTGCATGACTGGAACTGTTTGCTTACATTTACACAAAATAGCAGTTCTTGGTAAAGATGTCTGAGTAGAATTTCCTCCTTATATTGGGAATATGGAGGAAATGAAGATGATTTAACTCAGTGAGCATCGCATGGTGTGTCCTAGCTGTCAAAGTCTAAACTGATGCAACTAAAGAATGGTGTTCATCAGAACATTTGCCATGCAAATAACGATAGAGTAGAGAAAGGTTTAGCTGTAAAGGTCTGAACTGGTGGAACTAAAGAATAAAGTTCATCTAAACATTAGCCATGGAAATAGCAATGGATTATCAGTAGGCTTGCAATGTTGTATCTGTGGAAATGAGGCTGCAAAATAGAAATCTGATAACAATTTAGCATTTTTTCTTTTTTTGCTCTCTACAGCCGGAGGCATAACAGTAAAAGTTTAAATAATTGAGTGAGAGAAAAATGGCAACACAGAAGCAGAATATCCTCAACCTCAAATAATCTTTCACATTCTTGAAAATAAGGTCCATGATGTCTTACAATTTATTAAACTTAGTAGATATGTTTGCCTATCATCCGATTCACATTCCTCCCAAGTCTTTCAAATAAGTTTATCCCTTGTTTCCTGTTTAGGATTGGATTTCCAGTTCCTTCTAAAATCTACTATACTCTTAACACTTGTCTCTTCCCACACTAATGTAACTCCACAGGGTAACCCTCTACTTTTATGTCTGAACCTAACAACCAGACAGTGACTTACTACTGTAACTCAAGTTTATGTCTCCATTGCTTTAAGGGATAAAATTGGCCTGTTATATTGAGAAATCTCTGAGCTGGGATTAATTTGAGTTATTAATCAAAGTCCCTAACTTATCATTTTTCAAGCTTCTCCATAATGAAGTTTATTCACCCCTTCCCACCATTGCTCCAGGTTCTCATTGATTGAAAACCTTCTGGCCACCAATTTCTTAATGAGTTCATATTGGCAGCAATTGCATCTTCAACTAGATTCATTCAACCAATTAACCTTATTGGGTCAAATTATAATTTGACCAGCATTCCGTTTTCTATCAGTTCATACATCTTCAAATCTTCACCAATTTCTAATTTATCCAGAATTATCTGCCCATCTTGCAAATGGGATAAATTAATGATCAACAAATCCCACAATCCATCATCTTTGTTTAGTTTTTATCTAGTACCATTTGGATTTCATATCATGATTATTTTGTTTCTCCAACAGCTCACTTAACCAGCTTCTCCAGGATGATTCTCTTTTCTTTAAGCTGATATTTTTCTTTTAATTTCTTATTTCAGATTACATCCAAAGTAGTCTGGCTTCTCTTGTCAACATTTTATCTTATGAAGCATCAACTTCAAACCTCAGGCATTTTCGCTCAAAATGATGAATCCCACTAAGTAGGAAAAACAGACTATATGGTACTTATGATATACTAGTTAAATCTACATTACCCTAGGCTTTTCACATCTACTAAGCAACTCGATTTCTATTGCAATTGTCCAACAGGTATAACTATTATAAAATCCACACTAGTAGCTCCTTTAGAAAATTACATATGATTTCTTAATCGTTTTATGCCAAGCAAGACAATAAAGTCACTAAAATGCAAGAAGCTCTAACTGTAAAAAAATATAAGAAAAAGAAAAAAATTATTAAGTAGAGAGAACAATAAAAGAACAGGAATTAAGAAAACTGAAGATAATGACTGACATTGCATTTAAATTTTTGAAGATCAAAATTCACTGAGAAGCAAGAAGCTGGAAGAGAGTCCCACAATTAAGAAGCATGAGAGAAGAAACTGTTAGCATAGAAATTAAAGTTTCATCTCGTAATTTCAGTTGTAAAATGATGAGACATAACAGCCAATCAAGTACTGCACTTAAATTCATAAAGTCAAGGTACCAAAGGAGAAAGCTGATCAAAGCAATTATTATGAAAGTATTTATAGAAAAGGCTGTGTTACAGCAATTTAAGTGACTGAAGCCTGAATGCCAGATCATGATCGATAGCTTTTCAAATTCTTCTTTGGATTTTTTCAAGAATTTCTAAATACAAAGCTGATGCAATAGACCAGATGTGATGGCAATATTCAATACATGGACAAATTGTAGACTTATAGATGAATAAGATATATTCTGTCAAGAAAAATTGTCTAGCATGACAGTGATTTTAATAGATTTGATAGAATACATGAATTTATATACTTGTTAGCCTGCACAGAAGTTCTGCAGTTGATAAAATCTTGAAAGAGAAGATAATGTAATAATATGCATTATACTTTCAAATTTATCACACAAATCTACATTACCCTAGGCTTTTCACTTGTTTATATAACTAAACATCTGAACTTAACTATGTTATGCAACTAATGTTTTTTTCTTTTAAATTAAAAGAAACAAATTTGTGTACAAAATTTAATCTTTATTTAATCATGTCAATTCAGCAGAATATACACACATCGAAATCAATTTGGACAAGAACATTATGAACAAAAAACATAAAATTTAGATAAAATTGTAATAATTATGTTAGAACAGAAAAATGGATTCATTCTTAATTAATTTTTAAATTAAAGAAATTTAATTTAAACATTAAAAGAAAAATTCAATTAAAAAATGTCTTCTAATTCTTATTAATTTAAGAGATGGAAGATAGCTGAAAAGACATGTAAAAAAAAATGTAACTTACCAGAAAGCTGTCGCACTTCTGAGAGGTTACTGAACCTTACTGTGGATTTGTTCTTGGAATCATCTGTAAAAGGAAAAAAAAAAAAAAAAAAAAAGGATTTTTACAAAAATCATGTTTTTGAGGAAGAAGGGAGTGTATTACCATTGTTTAACTTTTTATTAGTTTTTTCTTTCATCTTATTTTATTGTTTGTTATATCTTAACATAATCTTAAGCTGCTCAAACTTCTTAAATGAAACATTGTCATTTTTCATTAGTCGTTCTTTCATTCTCAGAGAATAAACAGCTGAGAGTTACAATGAAAAAAAGCAAAGGAAATAAAACAAAAGACTAGTGAAAAATTAATAAAGAAATTGCATTTTAGAAAAAGTCAGAGAATTTTTCCAATAGATATTTTTAACTAAAAATTAGATACAAAATTTAAGATTACTTGGTCACCATTTTAAATTAGTTTTTTAATTTTTTTTTCAACTATGACATTTTATTAAATTCCTAACATTTTTTTTAATTGCTTTATGAAAGAATATTAAAAGATAAAAATTTAAACAATTCAGCGATATTTCAAAAAATTCACAAGTATATTTTAAAATAATATTTTCAAATCTTAAAAGTCAATCATGAAAAGAAATTAATAATTAACAACAAACCTCCTGAAAATGACTAAAGAGTTGGCTGAAAGTGCTTGGGACAATAGACACTACAGACAATTTTTACATTCCATGACTCCCACCAAATGAAAAGAATTTAAGAATACTAGGAAAAACTCAATAAAAAAAATAAATTTTTCCTTGTCTGTCTTATTCAACAAAATATATTTGAAAGAAAGGTTGCTACATATATATGTCAAGGAATAATTTTCAAATCACATCCTTTGAAGACATCTAAAAGCAACAACAGAAATAGTACATGGAACTAGCAGAGAAAATAATGGCACAATCAATCTTTCCATATTACTAAAAGTAGAAGTTTTGGAAGAAAATCAATATCAATACCATAAGATGATACAAAAGCAAAGTATTAACCTGAAAATGAGATTCATGTTTTTAAATAACCTCTTTAGTTCTAAATTTTCAGATGGATGTCATGCCTGATGGCTGACTCATTCAAAAATGTTTTAATTATCTGTATGCAACCGTTTTTTTAGATCAATGATTAAAAACGGCTTCAAACAAATAAACCCTTAAAAAATATGATGACTTCATCTGATCCTATAGAGTGGTGCTACAAAATCTCAAATAAAAAGATTTACCAAATAATAAAAACCAAATCACTTGAATATTTCCAAAAGCAGCAGCAGCAAATCTAACAAGAAGAGAAAATAATAATATAATCAAAAGATGTTAACTTTCCTCACTGCATTAAACAAAAAGTTTGAAATGGATCTCCCATAAATACTAGAAAGAGTGAAGTCTTTTTCCCTTAAAACTGTTTTAAGAAAAAGATTTTTTGAAATTAAGCCAACAGTAACACAGTGTGGCCAATTAATGCTGAATATTTCTTCTACAGAAACAACTGATCTCACCATTACCATTTAGGTTTAAAAGAAGAAATCATCCAAATCAGTTATTTATCAATTACCCAAATGTTTTTCATCAAATGTTTTAACTCTGCATTATAGACAATTAGACAGTGTCAATTTTAGCATAAAGCCACATTCATAGAGCAACCACTGATAAACAAACTTGATATTTATTTAGTTAAAAGAATATACATCACATTAAAGTTGGGACTCTTATCTGGGTCTTAGATTCTTCTATTCATATTGAGGTCTTCAGAAAAAATCTAATGGAGGATCTGCAATATAATTGATCCTGATTTAACAGCTCAGCCAGTCACGTTCTCTCCCTTTCATATACTTGCTTCCCTGATAGCTACAATCTTCAAAAGCTTGACTGCAATGTCAATTGCCAACTTCTATCTCCTTGATTCCCATCTTTCTTTTATGCTTTCTTCGACATCCCCTGCACCTTGTTTTTTTTTTCTCTCATTGTAACCCCCTGTGTACCAGTTGCAGTACTGTTTTGCTTGGAGTGAAACAATTATAAAAAATAAATAAATGTTTAAGAAATAAAAATGTGGGGGGGGGAGACTTCAATGTTAGCAATTAGTTAAAAATAGTTTTTTCAGTATTACATTTTTTACATCTCTTGCTATTTTGTTTACATCTCTTGCCTATAAACATCATCAAATAAAACTATTATGAAAATTTTAAGCAGAAAAGTGATTATTTGTACAATATTTATGATTTAATAATTTTAACAAAGTTTTAATTTCCTTTTTTATAGACTAACAATTTACATGGCCAAAAATACAAGAACAGCATTGTTTTGATTTATCATTTGAGTATCATAAATAAAAGTTGTTTTAAAAATAAATTCTTACGCTGAAATGAAACTAAAAAAGAAAAAAAAAATGAAGAATGTGATCAAATAATTATTTCAGTCACCCCATTAGCTATCCTATTATAATTGGGCTTGTCCCCTTCTTCATTAGTTCACATGACCGTTATACCTCATAAATAATGGACTATTTTGTTTTGATTGCGTGGAAAGAGGGGAACACACTATTTGGTTTCAGTAAGAAAATGAAAGAAAGAGAATATAGAATTGTATAACAAATATTTCGGTGAAATGGAAAATTTGTCAATTTGAAATCTTTTCATTTGTACCCACTTAAAATAATGCCCTGAATTCATAATTCTGATTGTTATTGCAATATTTTGTTAAAGTTGTTAAGCTCAAATATTTAATGATGTGATAGCATTTCTACAGATAAAAATTAATCTATGGTTATATTATATATAACTCGGCATGAGTTAATCATTAACTTAATATTAAAATCTGAAAACCATGAAATTTTCAGGGTTTAATACTGGTAAAGATAAATTTACTAAACAATTTAAAATAATATTATTTATAATAGAACTAATGTCCTCATTTTTATTGTTATGTTTCAGCCATGGTATACTCCAGCCTTCATCAAGTGCCTGTCAATTTAGGTAACATTCAGGGAATTTCAAACTGAACCTTTCATTTAATCTACAGGAGATTGTTCCTCCTCTGCTGTACCTTGTTAAGAGATATCTATTCTTCATATTTTAGGACTTTTCAATTATTACTTGCCCTGTTTCCACTTATTCTACGCCTGCACTATCTTGATTTTTTTTTTATCATATCACCCCGAGCAAGGCGGTAAGAGTGAAAAGATTGGAAAAGAGAAAGCCGGAAACCACATCCTAAACAGTGAACAAGGGATGAGCCTCTTCACCTGTTCAATAGACATGGGTGGAGTGTGAACCAGGCGATAGTTTAGTCTATCTACTCCAATTGAAAAAAAAAAAAGAAAAGGGTGAAAAGAATGAAAAGAGAAAGCCGGAAACCACATCCTAAACAGGGAACAAGGGATGAGCTTTTCACCTGTTCAATAGATGTGGGTGGAGTCTATCTACTCCAATTGGGGGGGGGGAGAGAGGTGTGGTGAACTGCTAAGTTATAACTTCAGTCCGACAACCATAAAAATTTTTTTGTCAATTTAAAAAAAAAAACAAACCAAACGTTCAATTAAGCATGGGAATTTTAAAATTAAGCACGAGATTAGGGGTTGAACTCACAATTACTAAGTCAGCAAATTCACATTTATAGCTGAAGACCATTTAGTAGTCAAATTGTTTATTGGAGAAAAAGTATGTTTGTCAAAGTTTCATAGAAACTGAGAACAGAATAAAAAAAATACAAAGCTCCAAAAGGTATTTCAATAGATGACTTTGGAAATAGCAATTAATTTGCATTACTTATAAGTCATGGACAAGTATCTGGTCTGCTTGTTCATTTCTTCCAAATTACGACTCCATTCAGACTTACATCTGAAGCCATGGGGAGATGGTTAATGCTTCTTTGGTTTGGCCTTGTGTCATACTTAACCGAACAGCTTACAAGTTTTATCCAGAATTATCATCATCAGAATTATCTGAAGGTTGGTTGTTGGCAATGTAGAATAGTGTGAGAATAAAAATATACATTTTATATGTTAAAATAGAAATTTATTAAAAGGAAAGAATAACACAAGTTGTAGAAGTTAATGTGCAATTAAAAACAATAAGAAGTTAAGGGTAGAGTTAATGTTCAATGATAAAGTTATGGGTATCAAAACTTGTAGAAAATGTTCGTAGTAGTAATTGTTAAAAGAGTATGTACCTATGTATGTGTTTGTTTCATAGGAATGTCTTTGGATGGAGAAGAAGTAAAAGTATTCAGTACACGAGAAATAAAGAAAAGAGAACAAGATGTGACCTGACCTTATCTCTTGATTTGAAGTTGAAGTTACATTTTAGTGTTTTCTTTCTCGCTGCTTCCATCTGACTCTCTCTAACTGACTGATGAAGTCCTTTTATTGTAATCTAGATTTTTCACACTTACTCGCAAAGTCCTTTTTGATCTTGCAAATCACTTCCATTGGTCAAAAATCATTTTAACGCCTACTTGTGAAATCTGGTTTTCTGGACTTTCTTTAAGCACATGGTCAATCCTTTTTCTATTTGGGAAAAACCAGGATTTCACAGGTCATTGTGAATTTTTGTAAAAGTGAAGAAAAGGATTGATTTTAATTCTTTATTTTTTATTCCTACACTTCCTATTCACCATGAAAGTAGTCAACACTTCCCAGTGTACAGACAATAAAAGAGTTAACAACAGCTGGGCAGTGGCTAATGAAGTGCAAAATGAAATAAAATATGTAACTTAACAATGCATTACAAAAATCCTTTCATGATTCATGGTGAATATCCAATTATACTATTGAAGTCATTTTAATATAAGAAAGAAAGAAAAAAAAGAGGAAGAATAGTTTGAATTTTGAAATGTGAAATATCTTAGCATACTTTCTTTTTTACCTGTCTATATTTCTGAGATGAGGTATTGTAACTGTTCACACTATATTGTTTGGACTGTTGTCCTCATTTTTATTGTCATATTCACAATGTTTTAACTATTTTATGCTGCAACCTTCTTGTGATGATGCACTGGAATTTAAGACCAAACCCTTTATTTCATTTCCTTGGGGTAGATTGTTCTAGTTCCACATGCCATGCCTTTTCTGAAATATCTCAGTTTAAGTTATTTCCCTTTAGTAACTCAACTCTCCAAGTTTTTGTTCACCTTTTCTGTGGCTAGGTATTGAACACACAACTCTTTGGGTAAAGTCACTTTTGGATTACTTCAATCAATGCTTTTAACCACTTAAAGAGTTTGGTTCAAAATCCCAACGTGTATCACCTGAAGAAGGCCAAGGCATACAATGACTGAAACATTATGAATATAACAAAGATGAGGTCAGTGTAAATAGTGTAAATCATTTTTTTTAGATTAAAATTTACTGAAAATAATACAAGATCTTTAGAATTATAGCTTAAATTAGAATTATATTGTTATATTCAAAAGATGGACAAACACTCTTTTTTAAGCACAAGTGTTGAATCATAAGGCCTTGTGATCAGTAAGCAAACAAGATTTAGAAGATAAGCCAAACAAACAGTTTTGTTTATTGAACATCTGACTGGAATAAAAATGATAGACAGACAGGAACATGACAGTTGATATTAATCACTGTTTGCTTAAGTTGACAAGAAAGACAGAAAGATTGGAATACAATAATATCAAAAGAGACACTATAACAGATATTGGAAAAAAAATAAAAGATTAGAATAATGATAACTCTTCATTGTCTTGGAAATTCAGACAGAATTTATTCATTCAAAGTTATTGCCTACACACTGCACCAAATGCTCCCCAATAAGCCCATTTTTTTTTTTTAGCTAATCCTCATTGTTATGCATAGGTCAGTTTTTTTTAGTAGGGAAGAAGAAAAGAACATAGAGGAAGTATGAAAATAATCATAAAATAAACAACTTATTATAAATATACTCTTAAATGACACTGAAATATGTGTGTGTGTGTGTATATATATATATATATATATATATATATATATATACACACACACATACATACATACAGGGTAGCAAAAGTATTTAACACATTGTTTTTTTTTTTTATAAATTTCACAATAAAAAATTGTTTAATTTGAATGATACTTACTTCAAATATTTTAATGAACAGAGAAAAATTGAGAAACATTGTTTTGCGTACTTTTATTGCCAATTTTTGAATTTGTTTGTGTGCAAAATTATTTAACATGATATTCAAATATTTAGCAGCATATCGTCTTTTCTACCTTAATGCCTCTAGTCATTTTCTGTAGTTTTCAATGAGATTCTGGCATGAAGATTTTGGCAGTTGAGCCATTATTCTTCACAGACTTTTTTTTAATTCCTTGATATTTTGGCATCCCTTGCATGTACACTAAACTTCACGTTTATCCATAAATTTTCTACTTGATTGAGATCCAGTGTCTGACCAGGTCATTCCAGAATATCAATTCTATTTTCATTGAACCATTGTTGAGTTGTTTTAGCCTTGTGCTTTGGAGCTTTGTCCCTTTGGAATGCAAAATCTTGGGCTTTTACTTTTTAATAGATGGATTGATAAGATTTACTTGTATTTTACAGCATTCATTCTTCCTTTGTTGACTTCCATTTCTCCTACTCCATCATATGAAAAACAATTCCAAATCATTACACTTCCACTCCCATTTATAGCTGTTTGGATTCAGTTCCTTTTTACCTCCATATTTGGTTGCATATTTCTCCCAAAAAGATCAATTTTCATTTCATCTGACCAAATAATTTTCTTCCAGAATTCATCTGATTCATGTTCATACTTTTTAACAAATTTTAATTTGTTAAAAAGTATGATATGCATATGTTTATGTTTTAATAGCGGAGTCTTTCTTGGTCATCTACAATACATGCCTGTACAACTCAGGGATCTCTTAATTGTATCTTTATTTACTTCAGTTCCGGCATTTTTCAGATCGCTCTGAATTTCTCTTCAAGGCAAAAATGGTTGTTTGTTCACATTTTAGGCTATATATTGTTCAGTAGCATTGTTTAATTTACGCAGATGACCACTCCATTGAATATTTTCAGTAGTATTATGTTTTTTTTTCTGCTTTCAAACAACAGCACCCACTGTATACGCAAGCAAATTTAATGTAATTTTTTGATATGCCACTTTATCATCTTGTGTCACATATCATTTGATAATTCTTTTGTTTTAACCATTTTAATAAGTTTAGGTTATGAAACAGTCTGTAGTGTGTCAGACTTGTTATCACTATGTGCCAGTTGAGTGATGTGCTTGGTTAATACATACATTGAAGACAACCTGAGATTGATTGAAGTATAAACCATATCAAAATAACTAAAAATAGTTTTAAAATAGCATTTTTACCATATTATTTGTATAGGCATTAAACGCTTTTGTACAGTCAAATTTGTCAATGTTCATTAAAATATTTGAAGTAAGTATCATTCAATTTAAACAATGTTTTTATTGTAAAATTTATAAAAAACTGATGTGTTCAATATTTTTGCTACCCACAGTACTGGAAAGTATTCATACCCTTATCCCCCAAAAATGACAAGGTTTTTCTGTTTAATTTCTTATTGCATTTTTCAATAAAGGATTGTATAATGTAATCAAAATTGTGCACAAACTGTCCAAAGTTTATTCCGTGTTTTTTGTTCAAGTACTTTTAACGCAGTCATTTTCAAGAATGAATGTTGTGCTATTATTATACAAAAAAAAAAAATTCCATATTAAATAAAATATTTATCACAGGAGATGGTTTCATGAAGTCCATATATCTGTAAATTCAAATCATATATAGGGGGGATAGCTATGTATTATCAACTGCGTTCAATTAAAGAATGGAGGAAAATTCTTATACCGGAAGCAGGCATAGTAAAGGAAGAGGTGGAGAATGTTGGTTACTATAGGGTAAAGCTGAAGTGAATCATTGTAGTAAATTCCTTTTTGGTGGTGGGAGAAATATGGTTTGATCATTGAGTTAGTAGTGGTAGGTAGGATGAAAAAAATTTCAGATTCACCAAATTTTAAAATCTAATTTATGTAAAAGGCAAATTCTATTATGAATAACTGGAAGAAGAAGATAACTTTTGAAATTTAAATTTATTACTGTGACAACACATACTAATGATTTCTTTACATCTATTCAGAAGTACATTCTGATATTGAAATTTCAAAATCTTAATTTTTTCTGTTAAACATAGGTTACATTTATCATCTAGGCTACTAAGAGTATGTGCTGTGCCTATATATATATATATATATATATATATATATATACATACACACACACACTCACAAAAGGTGCGTTCTTTTTGATGTGGCCTCATGTCCAATAACCATTAGAAATGAGATCACTGTAAATTATTTCAAACTTTCAGCTTTCTTGAGACATGACGTCAACAAGACTTCTCACAACTCAAGAATTTTTCAAAGAATCCTTACAGAGTAAATGATGATAGTTTTCTGGAGCTCTATAATCTTCATCTCGACTCCAATTCATCCAAAGTGTTCATTCAGTTTCCAAGGCAGTGTTTCAAGAGCACCCAATAATACAGGAATTAGTTTTAGATCAATTTTCCATAGCTTCTTCAACTCTCAAGCTAGTCCTCATATTTTCCTATCTTTTCAGTTTTTTTTTTTATAATTGTTTCACTTCAAGAAAGACAATACTGCCACTGGTGAACAGTGGATTACAATGATAGGAGACAGATAACAGAAAAGAAAACAGTATAGGTGATGTAGAAAGGGTAAGAGAGAGATGGAAGTCATGGAGATAGAAGATCGCAATTGACATTGCATTTAAACTTTTGGAGATAGTAGCTATAAGGGAAGCAAGTATAGGGAAAGGAGTTCCACAGGTGGGAAGTGTGAGGAAAGACTGATGGAGTAGACCTAGTTGTCAATCTAGTCTCATGGGTAAATTGACGAGGGTGGGGCATTAGGGAATAAAGCTTGTCAGAGCAGGAGCTGTGAAAGTACTTGTAGAAAAGACAGAGGGAAGCCACATTCTGTCAGTGATAAAGTGATGAAGGCAAGCAGCCAATCAGGACCAATATACATTGCAGATGCTCTTTTGGATTTTGTCGAGAACCCCAACATGAACAGCAGGAGCACCTGACCAGATATGATAACAATATTCAATGAATGGACAAATGGTAGATTTACAAATGTGCAAGATGAATTCTGACGAAAGAAACTTCCTTCCTCAGCATAGCAACTCAACCTTTTTAGCAGCAGATGTAATTATTGATTCAATGTATTCATTCCACTTTAAATCAGCTGAGAGAGTCAGGCCAAGAAGGCACAGTGTATTGTTTTCGGGGAGACTGGTGTGATCCATATTAATGGAGGGTAGGAAAGCTTCTTTATTCTGGTTAAAGAAGAGCAGATTCTTTTGGGAAACATTAAAAATTTATAAGCCATTTCTTACTCCAATTCATCACAGATTGTAAGTCCTTTCCAAAAGCAGCCCAGGCAGATTTCTTATTGGGATGGGAGTAGATGGTGGTATCATCTGTGTAGATGCCAAGCTGAGAACTAACAACATCAGGAATAGCATAGGACCTAGGATAGAGCCTTGAGGGACACCCACATTCACATGAAAGGGTTTGGAAGTATGCCCATTCAGAATGATCTTCATTTTATGATTTGACAGGAATGATTGG
This sequence comes from Ascarosepion bandense, assembly GCA_037127315.1. Lineage (NCBI taxonomy): Eukaryota > Metazoa > Mollusca > Cephalopoda > Sepiida > Sepiidae > Ascarosepion > Ascarosepion bandense. The sequence continues at coordinate 2,511,195 of JBBBDQ010000224.1, read as the reverse complement.
ATTAAATTGAACAATCATCCAGTTATACCATAGCCTTGTAGCATGCACAGAAGGCCAACATGCCAAACCATATCAAATGCTTTCAAGATATCCAAGGCAACAGCCCAAGCTTCACCATTCTTATCGAGGGCCTGATATATGTATACTTGGTGATGGTCATTACTACATCTGGAGTAGACCTGGCCAAGCGGAAGCAACACAGATTGTCAGAAAATAATTTGTTAAGAGAGATGTTGAATCATTTCAGTATTGATAATAGCTTCAAACACTTTGCCAATACACTCTTGTAGCACATCATTCAATAAATCCTGGGCTTAACTAATAAAACAACAACTTTTAGGCAAAATTCGACTTAGGAGACTAAGTCTCACAGATTCCAACGCTTCTCTAACAACTTGATGCCTTTTTTGTAGAACAATCTGTCTTTGGCCTCAAAATATGCCTCAGTTTCTGATATCACTTCTTCATTGGAGACAAATCTCTTTCCTTAGAGCCTTCTTTTGAGGTCTACAAACAGCCAGTAATCACTGGGGGCTAAATCTGGAGAATAGGGCAGATGTAGAAGCAATTCGAAGTTCAATTCATGAAGTTTTGCCATTGTTGCAATTGACTTGACATGGTGCATTGTCTTGGTGAAAGATCACAATTTTCTTCTTCATTTGTAGCCATTTTTTGGCAATTTCTTCCTTTAAATGCACCAATAATGCTATATAATATTCATTATTGATGGTTATTCCTTTCTCAAGGTAATTGATGAACAAAATACCTTGCACATCCCAAAGTACAAAGGCAAAACCTTGCCTGCTGATGTTTGCATCTTTGGTCACTTTGAACAGATTTCACCTGAAATGAATTGGTGGATCCATGTTTCACCCATTGTCAAATATTTATGCAAAAACTCCTTGTTGTGTTGAAACACTTGCAAACAATGCTCTGAATTGTCAACACATTGTTTTTGATCAAATGTGAGCAAATGCGGCACCCACTCTGAACACAGCCTTCTTATTGACAAATGTTCTTGCAAAATTGTGAATACACTGCCTTCTGATATGTTAAATTTCTCTGCTATTTTACGCAACTTCAATTTATGATTGGCCAAAACAAGTTTGTAGATTATTTTGGTGTTTTCCAGGACAACTGCTGATTTTGGGTGACCTGAGCATTCAGCATCATTTTTGTCTGTACAACTGTGTTTAAAGTCAGCATACCACCTCTCAACCATTCTTTCCAACAGAGCAGAGTCCAAATAACACTTATCAAGCCATTGCTTTGCTTCAACAGCATTTTTCCCCCACATCAGAAAGCAATGCTTTATCAATACATGAAATTCAGATTTTTTCATTGTTTTGAAAATTTGCAACAGTAGCTTCACTTAAATAACTGGAATTTGTAAACTAACAATTCGATTGAGCCTAAATTTTGTCACATGCTATTTGAAGGTTATTACTTCAAAAAATCATATGAATTTTTCATTAGTGACGCCATCTATATATCATGCCTGGGACTTATTGAGTGATGTGTTAATATAAGGAAAGATAAAGTTAATGATTTGACATTTGCTATTCTTCTTATCTATAATAATAAGAAGATCAGGATTTTGTGCTTCAATGACATGATCTGAGCTGAGAAGTCTCAAATATGAAAGCTTATTTTCTACTGTTGTCTCTGACCAATGGTTATACCTCTTCTCTTACATTGAAGCCAAACTTTTACCAATCCAATCATGTTGCCATTTATACTCCTCCTGTGATTTTGGGACATTCAGCAGTTTACCCACATATCCTACATTTGCTTTCTTTTTGTGATCCATCTATCCTGGCCTTGATTGCATTCACAGTGATGGCCTGATCTTGTGCTATAAGTATAAGTGACTGTTTCTATTTATAAATCTATCTTTTGACCAAAGATCTTCTCAGACCCAACAATTGTGTGGGTGCTGAAGAAAAAAATGACCACAATGCTTCTTTTAGCTTGTCATGTCACTTCTCCTTATGTTGCTTCTTTGCTAAAGTCACTTATGCAACATTTCATATTTCCAGATCCCCATCCACCCTTCATGCAGCTGTCAGAAACAATTCATGAGAACTCTTAGCATAACTCAATTCCCAGAACAGCTAATGACAACTTCTTCAACACTTATTAACCCTCTAGGTCCTCCTTTCTTTGAATATACAGTCTATCAACATTACTGTCTGGATTGAAAGTCTTAATTCATTAACCTACACATTCTTCTATCCATCTATAATTTTGTATTATTCCAATCTACAAATGCTGCAGAACAGTATATAATTATAATTTTTTGAAAAGAGAACTACAAGTATTTACTGTGTTATATTTTTTGATTAGGACGACCATATTAATAAAAAACAATAATTCCTCTACATGGTGTAATAAGTAACCAGTGTGCAAAAAATGAAATACTGCAGAAAATTTTTTTCTGTTGTAAATTTTCCAATGTTTAAATGTAATGTTTTCAGTATAGAATAGATTTGAAAAATATAAGGTAACAGTAAGAAAAAGTAATAAATAAAATATAAACAAATAAGTAAGAATAATGGATAATTTTTAATATTACAATGGTTTAAAGGTGTCTAATATTTCAGACTATATAACTGATGGTAACATACGCTGAGTTTATATTTGTAAGATATTTTTATCAAAATATCTTTCATATGAGTGAAAATATGAAAAAAAAAAATCAAACAGTTTTCAGTTTAATATCATTGACATTGTTATAACATTTTTAGTATAGAACATGTTTAAATTTTTTTTGTGTCAGTAATTGGTGTTTTTTTTATATAGCATATATAAATGTGATATCTGTTAATGCAAGCAGTGTATCTGCACAACTTAAAACCAGTTAAGTCTTCATTAACTATTTAACTAATGTAGCTCTATTCTTTAATATTGAATAAAGTGTTTTCAAAATTTGTTTACATTTAGACAAATTTAAATTGTAGTAATTTACTAAACTGTGTTTTATTAGACTTTAATCATCTGTATTATTAGTAAAAAATATATAAATATTTAAATTATTTGAAAACATTTATTTATTTTTTAGTATAAAAGAACTATTATAATAAGAAATAATAAACAAATCTGTTTCTTTTAATATAAACTGATAATAATAAAGAATTATAACAAATTTATAATAACTTATAATAATAAACTTATGATAATAACACAAACTTATAATAATAATATAAACTTAAACTCTATACTATCAGAGTAGTGTGTCCATCCATCTGTTACAATTTCACATTGAAGCCAAACAATAAAAGAGAGGTGGATTACTGTGATGGTAATAGGAAAAATAGAGAAGCAAAGGTCTTAAGCAAAGAGAGAGATGAGAAGACAAAATTTGAAATAAAACTAATTACATTACTTTAGACTACAAAAAGTTAAGTAAAATAAAAGTGGCTTAGAAAATATCTTATGAAAGTCTATCATTTTTTATTTTATTTCAAGGGGTGGGCAGAGGTGGTTGACTGATATTCGTGACAGTGGTTAAGTCCTTTGATGTCTGCAGCCCAGTGTAGTATTGGGAAGAAGGAAAATGATGCCATGATGAATTCTGCGGGGAAAATATCAAGGTAAATTTGAATTTTCTGACAAATTTTAATTCTTAAACTCATGGTGAGTTCTATGACAATAAAATATCTGTATAAATTGCCCTAAATATTTGAGCTTAACAACTTTAATAAAATATTGCAATATCAATCATTAATATGAATGCTGGTCATTATTTTAAAAAGTGGGTAGAAATGAAAAGATTTGCAATTGACAACTGTCTTCATTTCACTGAAACAGCCATTAACCACTTTTATCTTCATTCTTTATTTCTTATTTACTTTGTTTCATTCATTCATTTTGTCATTAAAATCAAGTAATTTTAAAAAAACTTTCTTGAGCATGTTTTTTTTTAAAACTTTTCTCTACAAACAATTTCATCAAACACTTCAGATATATTTATCTATATTTCTGGCACTATTTACATTGTTGTTCTCATCTTTGTTGCTATAGTCATAATGTTTCAGATGTTGTATGCTCCAGCCTTCTTCAGGTAATTAGTAGATAGAACTTAACTCTTTATTTCCTTCACCAGGTTAGGTTGTACTAGTAATAATATAAGCTTATAATAATAAATAATAATAATAATATAACTTATAATAATAATAATAATAATAATAATAATATAACTTATAATAATCAGCTGTACAAAAGGGAAATAATATTGCATTTGGAAATTGGCAAACAATTGGCAACTGGAAACTAATTTCTTTGATATGAATTATTCTGTTGAAATCTTTTTATTCAATTTTAGATCAACTAAAACTTATTTAAAAATTAAATAGACTATGTTTTATAATAAATTAAATGCAGTCATTGAATCTCTTAGTATCGTAACCCTAAAAGGTTATTGCATGAGTAATCATCAAAATGGAGGTTGGGAATAATAGTATATCAACAAATACAAGACTCGCACGCTACTTGAAGTAGATACACTGCCAGTGAACTGCTAATCACTCTACTCTCCCCTTTACTCCAATAGTGTCCACGTATTTAAGAGGACAGGAATATACCATTACTGTAATCTAATCACAAGTACAATGTTTTAGCATGTTAGCTTGATTTCTCTTTCTTTTTCATTATTTAAATGAACTAGCAATTTCTACAGTTTATTCACTGCTATTCTATTCTTAGTAGTTAATAAAGATAACTACAAGTTGGATTTTACTATGGCTGGTATTTTAATCCTTGCATTCTGAACACAATAAGAACATGGATGAAAAAAAAAAAAAAAAAAAAAAAAGAAGGCATCTGAGAAATTCCAAAACTTGATATTCTTGTTTGGAACACTGAAGTTTGGTTTGTTTTGTTTGTCTAACAGCATATCAAATCCTTATGGGTCATTAAATGCCAAAGTATAATTTTCTTGGAAGCTTTGGTAATTTTTTTTTCAATCATGTATTGGTAGTAACTTTTTCTTTTATTATGAAAATGTATTGCTGTTAATTTTTTTCTAATGTCTTTTTCTATTTTCATGCTTTGATCCCAGTTTGGGAGTTCACTCTTTGCCTATAGTTGGGACTCTAACAGGTGCTACCACCACAACAGTAATTAAGAGGCAATTCCAAACTCCTCAAAACCTCCTGATCAGTGGCCTTGCTGTTTATTGTCATACCCAGAACAAGAATATTGAAGTATTTGCAATTTAACTTGCTGAAAATTTAATGATTAGTAGGTAGGTAGGTAGACCAGTGAATATTTTTCCATCTAAAAATAAAGTCAGATTCAGTGTTTAATTTCGCACAAGATTGATTGCATGATTTGTTTTTTATGGCATATCAACTTTTACAGATTAGAATATTTTGACGATGATAATGATTTACTGATACAACTACTACTAATTAATCCCCAGCTGGGTGGAGAAGATATGGATTTATACATTTTCTTTAGGTACCTCCATAAATTTTCAATACCTCAATTTAAATTGAATTTTTAAAAATAAAAAAGGTTTCTTGAAGCTTTAATTTTAGCTTTAATTGAAAGCCAAGAGATTAAATTTACTAATTACAGTAGGCAAAATACCCTGGTGTATTTCAACCGAAATTATATTGATCGAAATCAAACATTTTTTAGGTGTGCAGGAGGTTATGTAAGAGTGAATAGATTGAGAAAGAGAAAGCCGGAAACCACGTCCTAAACAGGGAACAAGGGATGAGCCTCTACACCTGTTTAATAGACGAGGTGGAGTGTGAACAGAGTGATAGTTTAGTCTATCTACTCCAATTGAAAGAGAAAAAAAATAAGCCCTGTTTAGGATGTGGTCTCCGGCTTTCTCTTTTCCAATCTTTCCACTTTTCTTTTTTGTTTATTTTTTCAATTGGAGTAGATACACTGAACTATCGCCCGGTTCACACTCCACCCATGTCTATTGAACAGGTGCAGAGGCTCATCCCTTGTTCCCTTTTTAGGATGTGGTTTTCGGCTTTCTCTTTTCCAATCAAAATTTTCCGCCATTTTTCATCGATTGTAAACAGAAGCCAATTCTCAGTTTTAAAAAAATCTTACAAAAATAAAATATGCCTTGCTGAGACATTATTTTTTTCAAATTACCGAATTTAAACTTACTTTAAGTTAACTCGAAACAAGAATTACTTGCTTACTGCTTGAAATATTTCCAAAAAAAGTGTTTCTTAATTACGGTATTCTTGTTATCACATCTGTCAATGCCTTATCAAGAGGCGATAATTGATATGATTTACAGTAGCCAGCCAAAAAATGCCAAGTATGGAAGATGAATTTGGTATAAATTTTATTTTTTTCATGTAAGGGAGGACAACTCTTGAATCACGTGACCTTTTAATTATAAATATCACATATGGCCACCCATACAAATAAGATATGGGTAATCAAAATGCACACAATTAAAATGTTTTAATTATTTCAAAAATCCATTGGCATAATCATTTGTATTAAGCTTTTCAGTTTTTGATTAGTAAATGCAGTCTTAATGCTTTAATTTCATACCCTTGCCAGAGCAATGGAGAAAAAATTTAAAAACATTTTTGAAGCTTTATATATATCTGATATATAAAAAAAAAAAAAAAAATGAAAATAATTATTGTAAAAATTCATTATTCATTGATTTTTTTTTCTTTTCAGACTATGATATGCTTAATTTATATTGTTCATAAAAGTAATTGAAAGTTTATCCAAATAAAAATTGGCATAGTTATTGCATTTTTCGCAACTCGGGCCTACTTTTTAGAAAGAAGGCTAATATTGAAGAAAAAAAAGACAGTTGATTATCATTTCCCAATGACTCCTGAATTTAATTATATTAGGTTTATTGGGAAGGAAAGAAATTTTTAGATATTTCTGGAAATTAATTGGTGTGGGGTGGGGTAACATATGCAAAAAGAAAAAATATTTTTACCAATATTTTCTAAAAATAATTCTTTCAAAATTGATTTCAGTCAATTATGAATAAACCCTGAAATGTTCATAAAAATTCGACCATTATTTGATTTTTGCAAGAATTTCCAAATTAATGTACTTTTCATTGTCAAAAAAGTGCATTGCGTCATATTACGCTTTTTTTTACGTAATAAACTGTGCGTCACTGTAGGTCTCACACTGACATAAGAAAAGTGCTAGTAATAATTAAAAAATACTTTGATCTATCCTCTTAATGATAATATAAACATTTTGCCAATAAAACTTTGTTTTTATTTAGTTTGGTGCCTTTTTCCTTCATACTATGCTGTTTTTTCAGCAATTTTTTGGAGGCACCTATCTAAGAGTATTTGTAAATATAATGAACCCAACAGGAATTGGAACTTGGCTCTCTGATTTCCAACCTAGCTGTTATCCATTAAATTACCAATTCATTCAAACTTACAGTCACCCATCTAGGTATTGACCAGGCTAAACTGCTTAACTTCAGTGATCAGACAAGAAGTGGTGTTTCAATGAGATATGATTGTAAACCTGTTTGGCATGAGATGTTAACTGAAGAGTTGATGTTGTTAAACATTATGAACTATGAACAGTACACTCTGTAGAGAAGATGAACAGTACACTCTGTAGAGAAGATGAACAGTACACTCTGTAGAGAAGATGAACAGTACACTCTGTAGAGAAGATGAACAGTACACTCTGTAGAGAAGATGAACAGTACACTCTGTAGAGAAGATGAACAGTACACTCTGTAGAGAAGATGAACAGTACACTCTGTAGAGAAGATTTTGGTTGGTATAAATTAATGGCAGTAGATCTTTCAGTTTTTCAGACTCATGAAATAAAACAAGAGACTAAGACAAAAGATAGTAAAACCAGAATAAGGAAATTCTCAAGAGTCCATTGCAAAGTCATAAGCAAAATTTTTCTTGAATTCCACTTTTCACAGGACATGAGCAAGTGACTAATAAAATAATGGCATTTCTAAACAAGAATTTGCAGACAAATTAATTTTTGTTCATGCACTCAACTAACAGAGCATAACATATTTTAATAAGATGATGATATTATGTAACAAGATTAGTCAATTTGGGAAGAAACAACAGCATATTACAATTCTAAAGTTAAAAAGAACAAAAAATTACTTGAGGACTCATCCGATTCTGCACCACTGCTTTTGTCATCAAATTTTATTGGAACAAATATGGGATCTCCCTAAAAAGAAAAAAAAAAAAATGAAAAATTAAAATAAACACAGACAAAACTAACAGTACAAGTTGGTTAAAAGATGATAGCAAGAAAAATATTTCCCAGTGCATAAAGTTGAAATATACATTTTGTATCATATCAACAGCTATATAGGTAATACAATTCTAGATAATGTCTCTCGTTGTATACAGAAATATCTATAGTAAATAAGACCATCCTTCATTGCTTTTCACATTCCCACAAATTGCTGGAAGTAGTCAGGTAATTTAGATTAAGGGAAACATTTTTTGTTTAACCTAAATGGTTTGAACATGAAGCCTCACTCTCTCTGTAGTTAAAGAAAAAAGAAAATATTAATGAACAAAACTCAGTAATTACATGCAAAAAATAAGCCAAACTCAATTGGATGATATGCAAACATGTAACAACAACAAAAATTCTAACTATTTGCACTACTCCCATTGTTCAGATTGTTGTCTTCATTTTTATTGTCATATTCATTTTTTTGGCCATTGTATATCCCAGCCTTCTTCAGATGATATATGTTGGAATTCTGAACTGAACTCTTTGTTAGGTCTACAGGGATAGATTGTTCTAGCTCTACATGCTATACTTTTTCTTCATATATCAGTTTCAGTTAGTTCTGTTTAGTATCTCAACTAAATTTTTGTTTACCTCTGCTGTGGCCAGGTATTGAACACACAACTCTTTGGGTCAAGTGACTGGATTACTTCAACCAATGGACCAGTGGATAAAAACATTAAATGACGTAAACCAAAGCATTGTGAATATGAAAATAAAGATGAGGACAACAGTCCAAACAATGTAAATAGTGTAAATAGTTACAATACCTCGTTTCAGGAATATAGAAAAAAAAAAAAAAAAAAAAAAACAGCTGAGCAGAGTTTTTTGGAAGATAATGTTTTTAAGGTAAGCATTCTTTTTAAAATAATAATAAATCAAATAAATTAAATTTGTTCACTAATTTTATAACTGTCTCTCCTTTGAGTTTCATGAAATTACATTCAATCTTCAGGAGACAGTTTGGTAAACTCCTGAAGAGTAGATGTAATACCATGAAACAAAGAGTAGAGACAGTCATATGTGAAAGCATTTATATATAATTATAATAAAATAAAAATACTAGCTACTAATACTAGGAAATAATATATGTGAAATAATACAATTCAACATATTTAAATTTTTCAAAACCCTTGACCACAAAGTGTTCAATGTAAGACTAGAGTGATATTATTAAAATATAAGTAAGATAGATTTTCTGCAATCATTCTTGTTGCAGATTCCAATATGTGATTCAGATATCACAAAATACAGTGTTAATATTTGAGAAATATTGAACTTTTTTTTTACTTTTTTATTTTTATTAAAAATATAACACACACACACAGCCAAACACTGCGATGGGTAAATTGTCGCTATTTTATATTATTAATTTTGTGCATGTAAGTTGTTTGCTTTTGTTGATTACACAGTAAAGTCAATTGGGCATTGTTTGCGAGAAAAAGAAACAGAATGCTGTGTTGCTTGACATTCATCCAATACACACATTTCAGAGCTTGGGTGTCAATCTGAAGATAGTGCAGAGGATTTGGAAAGAGTTGGATGAGTCTAACAAAGGTACAGCAGCTCAGAAGACACACTGATCATTCTCATCAGGAAAGAACACCTGAATTTGTTGGTGAGGGCTTCAGACTCAACATAGAGGCCTACATCAAGTGTCTTCACGAGGTAGTGCTGCCCTGGGTCAAGAGAGTGGCTGCTGGAAGACCCTATGGTAATAGGACTCTGCACTATGCCACACAAGCAAGAGAACCTAGTCATGGATATCAGACAATTTCTGCAACCACATTACCCCCTTATATCTGGCCACCTATCTCCCCACACTGCAACTCCCTTGATTATTATGTATGGGTCACAGTTGAGCGAGATACCAACAAAACTTGTAACATCAAATATGAACTGAAGGCAAGGATTATGGCAGCATTCACCAGCTTAAACAAAGAGAACACCCAGAAGAGATGCAGGAGATTCCAAATTTGTTTGGAGGCAATAGTTGAAGCCAATGGTGATTTTATTGAATAAATTTACTCTTTAATATTTCCAGATATTTTTGTGTAATTTTGGTAAATATATCTGTAATGGCAGCTCAACTGCAGCTACTTTCTCACCGGTGGGATGTGGCTTCCCTCTGTCTCTTCTACAAATATTTTCATGGCTCCTGCTTCGACAAACTTAGGGGTCTGGTCTCTCCAACACAAGAATGTACTTAAGCAACCAGACTGGCAACAAGGTCCCACCCTTTAGTTAAACCTACTAAATGCAGCTAGCAATCCTTTTCAAGCAGCTTCTTTTTTCCCACTTCCCACTTGTGGAACGCCCTTCCATTTATTTACTTTCCTGAAAGTTACAACCTCCAGGAATTTAAATGCAATGCCAATTGCCATCTCTTATCCACTTGACTCCAGTCCTTCCCTTGTCCTTTCTACATCATCACCCTGTGTATCTTGTTCTTTCCCTTTTTCTCTACCTCTGCAACCGTCTTCACACCTGTATCCCCATCCTTCTCTTGTCCTTTCTGACACCCTCTGTAACTAGTTTGTTTTTCTCTTTACTCTCCTCCTGCTTAAATTTTTATTCCCTTATGTAGCCCCCTGTGTCATCAGTGGCGGTAACACCTTGCTTGGAGGTGAAACGATCAAAATGAAAAATAAAAAAAAAAATAAAAAAAATAATAAAAAAAATAGCAAGGTGACAGTACCAGTAGGATGCAGGGAATTACAGGGAGTGAAAGAGAATGTGACTGACATTAAAATAGGAAGGTTTGAGGAAAAGGTAAAAAAAAAGGAACAGATTTTAAGATGACAGAAGATGACAATTGATATTGCACTTGAAGTTTTTAAGATTGTAGTTATCAGGGAAAAAACAAATCAGAAGTAAGCTACACAGTTGAGAAGTGCAAGTAAAATAAAAATTTATTAGAGTTTGACAGTTGCGTCTAGATAGTTCTACAGTAAAGTGCTGAAACCTAGTTGCCAATCTAGTCAGTCAGTTAAGTGCCATACGTGAAACACGCTTGGACGATCATGTCTTGAAAGAGACATGACTGACTGGGCTGAAGATTATCCCGCAGTAGGTTGCCATTGCTTTCTGTGGTAGACTGATTGTCAGCCAAGGCTACAGAACTCAATATGTCCTGTTATTTTACCCATAACTGGAAGGAAGAGATGTATTAATACCTTTCCCAAGGGTATTTGTGCGTAAGTGAATGCAATGTATTCAACCGAAATTTGAACTCGGTTCTCCGATTTCTCGTTCTGAGCCGATATCCACTGCACCACAACACACATCCTTGCCAATCTAGTAGCATGCTTAAATTCATGTCGTCAGGACCCCAGGAAAAAAAAAAGTTTGTCTGAGCAGTTACCAGGAAAATATTTGTAGAACAGGTAGGGGAAAGCTACATATGGCATTACACTTAATTTTTCCTCCCCTTGCTTATGGCGTATATTCATTAATCATTTCCCTATAAACACTGATCTAAATCTTACTGCACCTATAAACAAGCTACGATGTGAAAGGACAATGAAATCAAACTAAAAAAGACTCCCTTTTTATTTGCACCTAATTATAATTAATTAACCCAGCTTAATCCTATTTGTTTTGTTTTTTTATTTTGACCGTGTCACCACTCACATCTCAGCACATCATCTTCAATTGTTCTAATCCATTGTAGTTGTTTTGACTTCATCCAGATTTTCATTGCTAGTGTGTGGCACAAGTGTATCTGGGACAAGTGACTATGAAAAAAAATTATTTAAGATTATTTCCCAAGATAATCCCAATAAATCCATCTCATAGACACTTGTTCAATTGTATTGATGATGCTCTCTCCCCTTATTTTCCTCTGATCTTTGTGGGACTACAATATTTGCCTCATCATCTTTTCACCTATCATCGTTAACTTTCATCACTTGAAAAACTAACTATCCTACAAATATCCTGAAGATGACAAGTTACACCATTGACTGAGATAATCTTCTAGAAATAAATGACTGCCACTTCCTCTCATCCATTGATATGTCCGACATACTTGTGTAGACTTTACCAACACTTCATCCCCAGTTTGGATAGTTGTGGGCCTTCTCAATTGTAGATATCTACATTCGTACTTAAATATTGCTCTTTAAAACACCAAGCTCTTCACCTACCCTGATTTTAGTACCTATAGCACCAAAATGCCACCTCAAATATGGCTTTGGCCTTGACTGTGTTTTACTGTCTGGAGTGTATGCAACTACACTCTTCAAGCATCTCTTTCAATAATTCTGGATGAAATTATCCATCAACATTTCATCTCACTCAGTACCCTAGCAATTTTGATTGCAGTCTCTGCCCTAACTATCCTCCATAGGGGTAATTTTCCAATAACAATCAATCATTGAAATGTACAATCTCTGCAAATGTGCTATATAAACAGTTCTCTTTTTATTTTTATTTTCTTAATCAGTTTTCTACTGGAATTTCTCCCTCATGCACACTTGATGTAGGGTTAATTGACTGGCATCTGTCACAACAACTGACCACCCTCTAAACAACATATTTGTCTATAGGACTCAATTATCTTGGTTAAAAATAGAACTGTTCATCCCAAATGATGCATGCCATACAATTCACATTATACGTACCTTAAGACTAAATTCAATAATTGGCTTTCTTAAGATTCCCAGAAGTCACTAAATCATTTCTATTGCTCCTTTTGTTCAAACTATCTTTTTAGAAGTAATCATTGATTTCAACAATCTTAGTACAGCAGCATGAAAAAATATCTTCTGAGATATGACAAGATAGTATAAGAAACAAAGAAGAAAGAACTAAATGTCAATCGTAAGAAGACAATGTATGATTGTCCATAGAAAGAACAACTCAAAATGTAAGCTACAAATTGGAAATGTCAAAATCAAACAAGTAGAGAAATTTAAATATTTGGGAAGATGACAGAAAATATGACACTGAAATTTGAAGATGCCTTGGAACAGCAAAAGATGCCTTTCAAAAACTAAATGTATTATAAACAAACAGTACATTTTTATCAGAAACAAAGAAAACAGAGCTGAACTGTTGTATTATATCAGTCCTCCTATATAGCAGTGAGTTTCCTCACAGATGAAGAGGAGACTTGAGGCCAAAGATGTAGTCCTACAGAAAAATACTGAGAATACTATGATTACAGCAGGAGCAATAAAGACGTTTTAAGGAAAATGATAGTTTAAATGTTTGAGACACATAATGAGGAAAGAGTGCCTAGAGAATTTGATACCCACAGAATATAAGGAAGTCAAGAGAAGCAGAAAGAAGCAAGGATTAATGTTCACTGCTCCTCTAACAATCTTGTATAAATGGGTTACAGAACAGGGAATGGGAAAGAAATTAAAAAAAAACATTGCTAAGATCTAAAAAAAATAGGAAGTTGTGGAGAGACATGAAGGGACATCACATATAAAAGAAACACAGAAGTCAAATTAGTTCAGATGCAATTCCCACCAGATTGATGCTCTTCAACATGGTGCCTAATTCAGTTACTTTAATATGATTGCAATCATTTTTTTTTTACTCAACCATGTTGCTTATTCCACCCTAAACCCAGTTACCTATAAAACAATGCTTGCTGTCATACTACTTGCATTATACTATATAAAACCTTTTTTTCTGATTGATTCATACCTGTTCTCTCTCACTGGATCATTCTCTCATATACCAACACTGATTTCCTCTACTTCATCTAAGTTCACTCCTTCAACTCTTCTTTTAATATAATTCCATGCCGTTTGGAATCATACAACAATTGGTTAGTTGCCTACCAGCCTTCTATAAAGAGCAGTTCCTGTATGCACAGGTTGTCTTTTAATACTGAGATTTTATTTCTTTGTTAAAAAACCAGCTCACTCACTTTTTCATTGTTCAGTCTGAAACCCAAAACTGATCCTCCTTCCAAATTATAAAAATTTATTCAAACGATCCATTACCTCAACTATTACCACTTTCATTCACAAATATATTATCTATGTAGATTTTCACTATATCCACTTTTCCCAATATTGTCTTCAGAATGGTCACTATAAATTTTGGTGAAGAATTCGGTCAAAATCTAGGTTTCTTAAAACATTACATCATGCATTTGCAATTCACCAGTTGGTATTATCACAGTTTCTCAAGCACATTGAAACTTTAGAAAGGTTGATTTCAAATCAACAATTGTGGAAGACCTTATCAATGTCTTCACTCTTACAGGGTATCTCTGCATACATCTGTAGTGTCTCCATCTGATATATCATGTCGCCATTCAATTTTTGAATGTCCAACACTAGCTGGACCTAATTTTTTTTTATTGTAACAATTACCGTCATTTATAAAAACTACTTTCCACTTTCTCTCTGTTGAGTATAATGATAACTTCTTAGATCCACCTTTATCTGTGTAGAGTACTAGTTGTACCTGGTCTTTTTTTTATCACAACTGATGAGACTACTACAAAACTCCACATGCAAAGCATGACCACCTGACTCATTGACCTCTGCTGTCTTCTGTTCTCTTGCTCATGCTCATTTTATAAAGTGGCTGGGACCTAGAAATTTGCATAAACCACAAATTTGTCAAACAAATTTGATTTGTGAGACCATTTTTTCTGTAACTGCAGCTTTTGGATCGGCCATGCTTTTTTCAAGTATCTTGCACACCAGACACATTCAAGTGCGTTTTATTCCAAGAGAAAAAACATTTTTCCTTTCTACACTTCCCAAATAAAAATTGTTTTTCAAGCAAACTGAAGTTTCAATCATACTCTACACACCATTAACTCTATAGTACTGATGCTTCTACACTCAATCTGTTTTCCATTAATTGATTTTAAGCCGTTTATCGTACTGCAAATAGTTACTTGTTTAATGGTAAGCAAGGTAGTCATGAAACCTGTATCAACAAAGACTCTTGGGTTCTTTTCCTCTACCAGAACTTTCATCGATCATAATGAATATAGAAGTACCGTTATTTGACTAAGTGAATATATTACCTGCTTAGTTAGATTAGTAATAAATCAACCCAGCCTTTCATCAAATACATCCCCCAATACAGAAAACTGCTTCTTGAACATTCAATACTTTATCTCTTAATTCCTTGCTATTCAGTGAATGCTCATATTTTTATGCTATATCTTTTTGTGGCCATTTCAGCAAGATCTTAGATTTTTTGCAATGTCAGTATCCTAGACCTAGACACTAAATCTTCACAGATATTTCAGGCAACCGTTGCAACCCAACTAAAATCAAATAAGGAAAACAAGGCAGAAACTTTGAGCTTAACCACTTTATCCAACTCCTTTCTAATAAATATCATCAATCCAGCTAACTTTCTAATCTTATTGGCATATTTCACTTCACATTCCCCAGCTTGTCCATAACTGACTCCTCTATAAAAAAAATTTATGATAATTCTTGAATTACATTTTATCATTTTACATAATGAGCTCCTTGACATTCTATAAGCTCCTTGACATTCTATAACCATCTTCAGTCTTCCATTTATTCCTTTTGTAAACTTTTCTAATGTTTAGACTTTAACATTATCTGCAGTAGTTTTTATTACTTCTTTGCTTGAATATTGTTTTCCCTTATCATCTACTTCTAATAAACATGGACCAAAAGTTTTCTATTGGATTAATACCTGAAAACAATGAGACCCGTTTTTGTGTCTGGAAACTTTTTTTGCTAAGGTGAACAGCAGTTAGCTTTACAGAACGTGAAGTGGCATGGTTGTGCACAAATATTCTCTTCAGCTTATGACATCTCACTTGAAACATCAATGCTCAAGAATATACAATAATTCTCTGCATTTATCTTGATTCCAATATAAGCTTTGAAGGGATGTATCATTTTGCTACCTATCATATTAACCCAAAATCTTGACACCCCACCCTACTATTTTGTCTTCTGAATCATGTTGGTTGAATCATGGAGGACCCAACTATGCACCCAGACATCAGGTCCATCCAAGTTAGTTCTACATTCATCACTACATTTAGTTCTATATTCATCACTAAAAATTACTGTTGAAAAATCAGTTTTCATCTATTTTTTGCCCACTTTATACATTTCTCTTTGTTAAGTTACTTAAAAGTGGTAGCTGACTTCGGTCCAATTTGGTTACCAAATATGAATAAAAGTTTTAATGCACAACTCAGTGAGGAAGAGGGATAAATTGGTAAATAGAATACCCAAACACATTCTGGATGTTAGGACAATGAGAATCTCTAAAGATGATAGAACAACCCTAGAAGGGCAAATAGATGAATCTCAATCTGAACAAGTGCAGAGATCCTGAAAGAAAGGATGTTTACTTTAATGGTCTCACGATTATATGATATAAAGATGATCTCAGAAATCAGGAGAGTATGTAATTTGAAAATGGGAATTGAGAAAATGAGATGTAAGTTGAGAGATTAAATACTAGTTGTGGAAACCACAACAAGCAGCAGTAGAGGGTGGTGGGTATAAAAGAAGATTCAAGAAGGAAGCAGCCTCTTTTTTTTTTCTTTGTGGAATTTATGTGAATGTGATGTTGAAAGAAAATAGTGAAGTAGAGAAGATAAACAGCCAGAGTAGAAAAGGTTAGCAGCTGATATAACAGATAAACAGAAACAAAAGATATTGACTAGAATTTGTTACATTCCCATTGAGACTAAGATTGAGAGAAACCTTGGTGGCTAAGTGTTACTTTTCTGCCCTCAAACTACAAACAATATAAATACTATTTTGTACATATGTTATTTAAAACTAAAATCTATCAACAAATCTTCTCCAGACTATGAAATTTCCATGGTCAATATTTACAATTCAAAATTCTTATTTTAGTTAGGTTACTCAGCAAAAATATTTACTTTTTTTAAAATAGTGACTTCAGTTTTAAGAATATTCCTCATGAAAAACATTATTCTATCATTTGCTGTTTTTTTAATTTATTACTTTAACTTGCATTTGACAATTTACTTACACAAAAGAATAAACATTAAAAAAAAATTAATATAAAAAGGCGTTAAAAGATAAAATACTCATTGTAAAAACTATATTTCAAGCTAATTGTAAATTTGGTATTATACTTTAGTTATAATCATAGATTAAACATTGTTATTTGCAATAGAATCCAAAAAGGATTTGTGTTTATCAAATAATACAAGTCTTTACTGTAAGAATCTCTATGTACAGCGTCCCTTGAGGATGTAGTCGATCATGGCTCTCCAATTTCCTGTCTTTTGTAGCTTTTAATAAATTTTGTTTTTTTTTATCTCTCCCAAAACTTGCTCTACGATCCATTTGCTCAAGCTTGCTAGGTAAGTTGTGTTTTACTCTTACTTCTTTTACCATCAATATATCCTGTGAGTATCAAATTTCATAAACCTTCTTTCCTTGTCATGTGCCCTAAAAGTTCAACTCTCTCTTCCTGATAAATGATGTTTTTGTTTCCATTTTTTCTAAAACTGCATCATTGCTCACATGTTTGGTCCATGGCATTCTCAGTATCCTTCTGTCACTTAAAGTCTCCTCTTCATCTGCAAGGAGATGAGATTGTCCATCATTCACTGCCATATAAGTGGACTGATATAACATAACAGTTCATTACTCTTTTCTTTGTTTCTAATGAAATTTTTGTTTCTTAATACATTGCTTATCTTTTGAAAGGCATCTCTTGCTATCCCATGCACCATCAGATTTCAGTGTTGCACTTTCCATCATCTGTTACTGAAAGCCGGATGTACATTGAACTATAACTCATTAATTTCAGTGAAGACTAACAGATGATAACAAGACTTTATACTTACCAATAATTTGTCTGTATCAATGGGACAGTCCTCAATGCTATCAAACCTTTGGGTACTCTACAAAAAACAAAAAGATATTTTAATATACAAATTATTTATTAAGCTTTACTTAGTTGGGCACAAAGTGAGATATGTAATAAGGAGGAAATAAATTGGTTTGGAAGAAATTTGCTAGCCATTGTTTGTTGTATGACAGTAGATATTAACATCGGTTATACTTCATGATTGAGGTTTTGCATGTCCTAGTGATCCCAAGAGTGAAGCCGTCTGGAGTTGAAACTCCTGTAGGGCCACTCATGGTGGTAAGGTCAAGGAACAGAGACCAGACTGAATGCAACCAAACCTGAGGGCCCCAACAGCAGAATAGGTGGATATCTACATGATCTCAATGACCAAACCATGACAGACCAAGAATCCCTCAGTCCAATGCAACCAGGTTTGTCAAATCTCACCTGTCTCAATCCTCTTTAAGTTGGAAGAGAGGTGCTTCTGCCAAAGTGTGTGAACTTCTTCAGAGTTGTTCAGCAAAATCAAATTCACACAAATGCTCTCCTCAAACTCTCTCGACTACACTTCAGGAGTAGGCTCGGCCTTCACAGCCATCACTACCATTGTCACCAGAGGGGAGAAAGGGAATAAAAAGAGAGGATGATGATCCTGATGCTCAGATGCAAGTAGGTGCAGTCCACGATGACTATGTCTGTGCATAGAATATTAGCAAATAAAAACATTATTCCATTTTGTATAACAAATAGCTGCAAATGAAGAGTTCATTTATACTGCAATTTACAAAGTTAAAGCACTTTTTTAAGAAAGAGAATGAGATCAACTGCCTTTTTATATGTACGCACATCAGAAAAGACAGCCATATGGCAAAATAGTGAAAGTTACTTTTTCTTTGATTTTATATAATAAAAAAAAATTTAGCAATTTTTTTTTTTTTTATAGAAAAATATAATTTATTGAAACTAATTTTGATTTTTCATGGACAAGAAAACAGCTGGTAACTCTGAAAATAGACATATATTCAATAAAGAATTTAAACAAACTTTTATGCAAAATCAGTTTTTTGTCTTTTATAGCATGCATAATGAATTAATTATTTTTGAATAGCTGGCAATAACAGATGCCAATATTCAAAGAAATCAGTACATTATGTTCATATTTTTGAAAGACTTTATATTTCGATATTTGCATTGTTCAGACTGTTGTTTTCAAATTTGTTGTCATATTTACAAGATTTTGGCAATTGTATGCTTCAACCTTCTTCAAATGTTTGGAACTAAAACAACAATCCACCCCAGCAGATGAAACAAAGGGATTGGTTAAAAAATTCTAATTTGAAGAAGGCTGGAGCATATGAAGGCTGAAACATTATGAATATAACAGATGAGGACAACAGTCTGAACAATGTAAATAAAGTAATTAGTTACCTTATATTTCTGTTTCAATTTGTTTTTCTCTCAATTGTTACATTTGACTGAGAGTGTTTCATCATAAACCATTTCAGTTTTATTCTTTGCTTATAATTTGTAATCTGTTTAAAAAACAAATATGCACAGAATGAGTATGTATAATTGGAATGTAGACACATATCCATTATGTCTAATATTATAAAAATCAATTTTTCTTTCATCACTGATTCTGTAACTATGTGTTTCAAGTAGTCTAGTCCTCATGATCGTCCAGCCACTACTCGGTTACACTGATCAAGTAGAAAGTAGGATATATGATACCATATCTGATTTATATACTGAATATATGAAATTTATCAGACACTGGTTACTCAAATAGCATGGAGCCTACACATGAAATTGACTTTTTTTGACTAAATATTTTCTCTTGGGTTTCTATAAATAAAGAAAGCTTCATAATGTGAACAAGATAATTTTTTTCACATCAAAGTTCTTAAGAAGCTTATGCGCATACATCTGTGCACAAATGTATTTGTTATACTTTGAAAACAGCATGCACACACACACACACATATATATATATATATATATATATATACACATACACACACACACATTTTCCATTTGTAAACAATTTATTACGCAACCTAAGTTTCTACCATTAGTGGTGTCTTCAGGCGATTTTCAATAACTGATTTTACCATTTCTTTTTTTTTTTTTAATGAATGTTCACATAACAGTGTTTTTTTTTTTTAATGCTGATGTGGCAGGGAATTTTTGAACGTGCAATTTTTGAAATTCCAAGAAATTGTTTTTTTTGTAATTTTAAAAATTGGGCATTCAAAAATTCCCTGCCATATCAGGATTAAAAAAAAAAAAAAAAATCTGTTACATGAGCATTCATAAAAAAAAGATAAACGGAAAAATCAGTTATTGAAAATCATTTGAAGACATTACTCATGGTAGAAACCTAGGTCGCGTAATAACTCATTTACAAATGGAAAATATTCAAAAGTTCTACAATATAATTGAACACTTTTTAATGTGCACTAGTCTAATTTTATTATGACCAAAAACTAAGTAATTAAACAATCTATATATATATATATATATATATATATATATATATATATAGAGAGAGAGAGAGAGAGAGATATGTGTGTGTGTGTGTGTATGGTTTATAATCATTCCATATACAACAACTTGCTGGAGTTTATTCATGGTAATAATAATAAAACATCAGTGTCCATATGCTGTTAAAAAGAAAAAAACAATACATTGACTGATTCCTTTTTAAATTAAATTATGATGTTAGAAATAAAATTATTTGCAGTAATTACTTTTTTTTAGGACATTTTCTGGATTTTTCTTTTATTATGTTGCTAAACATTAAGCATTTACAGATCTACATAAACTGTAAAAGGAGAAGTTGGAAAAAGAGAATGGAATAATTTTGTTTGAAATAGAGAGAGTGAGAGAGATGGGGAAGAGAAAAGAATGGTAAAAGTATGAGAAAAAGAAAAGATGGTAATAAATATCCCCTGTACCCAGTCTTTTCTTTTAGTAGCAGGTCCTAAGTTGCTTGGGGAGAAATGATTAAAAAAAATCAAAAATCTAAATTCACCTCAAGCAAGGCAGTAAAGCCACTAAGACAAAAGAGGCTATTGACTGTGAAAGAATTAGAAAACAGAGAAATATTTTAAAGTAGCGGGAACAATAGAAGAGGCATCAGGAAGACAGTAGATAACAATTGACATTGCATTTCCATTTTTGAAGATCAAAGTTGGCCAGAGGAAATGTAGCCAGAAGAGAGTTCCATAAGCAAGAACTGTGAGAAAAGCAACTGTCAGTAAAGAATCTATGATTACATCTAATCAATTCAACTGTAAACTGATGAGATCTTGTTGCCAATCTAGTACTGCACTTAAATTCATAAAGTCTAGGTACCATAGCGAAGACCTCCTCCAAACAATTGCCATGAAAGTATTTATAGGGAAGCAAATTTACAGCAGTGGGAAAATGACTGAAGTCAAAATGCCAGGTAAGGATCAATAATATTACTGATTCTTTGGATTTTATCAAGAATCTCTAGATCAGGTGCTCTTGCACCAGATCAAATGTGGCAGCAATATTTTAAGCATGGGCAAATGGTAGACTTACTGATATAAAAGATTCTAGAGAGAAAAATTGCCCACCACAACACAGTGAACCAATTTTCTTAACAACTGACCTAATTCATGTGAAATGTAAGCATCAGCCATACTGATGAAGGGCAGAAAAGAATCTCTTGAGTGATTAATAATGTGATAAAGAAAAAAAAAAGTAGTGAGAACTTTCTAAAGTAGAACTGAACAAAAATTTGTTGAGCATAAAAAAAAAAAGAAGAAATGAATGTGACATATGTGCATAAAATGGAATGAAACTAAATGTAGCACAACATGATGGTACCAAGAAATTTTACTAATAAGGTATGTGGGCAAGAGAGTGAAATCAAAGGTGATTTGTTGTCACTTGTTCTTGGATTATCATCAACACCATCCAATAGTAGCATAACTCTCTTGATTGTTTGATGATAATAATTAAACAACATTTTATAATATACTATTGCAAACAAAATGAGGCTAATTTTGAAGAGAAATCACATGTAGGCCAGAATAATCATGATTTTAAAATGTTCTAAAAATACTGAAATGTTTCAAGGCTCAAATGAACATAAGTGTTAACAATGACATACTCATGTCTAACTACTACAGGAGCAGAAATTTCATTGATTGCTATTTGTGACATAGACAAGAGGCTTAGTTAAAGTAGTTAACCTTTTGTCTACTGGAGGTAATGTCAATTATATTTTCACTTTCTTACAAGGTTAAACAAAAAAGTGAGTTTATGAATCTCTTTCATTTTTGTCGCATTTGCTTGTCTTGGCTGCCATTAAACAATGAGTTTATACTTTTTCCTGTTTTCTTTTCACTAACATCTATAAATAAACATAAAAAAGAAACGTATCAATTGGCCAATGAAGTACATGAAAATTGTTCTTTCAACAGTAACGGAATATACTACTTAGAAGACAAAAGGGTAGAATGTGGAGTAATGTTTTTGGTTAATATCATTGGTAGTAAAATGATAGATTCCTTCAAAATTAATAGTGGTATCAAGATAAATGTACGGAATTATTGTAAGCAGTTGAACATAGAATTTTTAGAGTGGGACAGATCATAAGCTAAAGAGTATATTCATACAAGACAATGCCATTTCACATTCTGAAAAAAAACCAAAAAAAACTATTGATTACTTTACCCACAATGAATGTTTAAAAAATACCCAAAATTGTGTTCCTAGATAGCAATCTAATAGAAAACATTAGTGGACAAGTATATGTGAAAGAAAACAATATTCAAGCAAAAAAGATTACTGGAAAGCAACAAAATCTGTTGCAAGTTGAAACAGTAGAAAACTTAACAATCAAAAGGTGAAAAGATTGATGAAAGTTATAGAATGTCAACAAGACTATATTAATATGTAAAATAATAATTTGTTCATGTATATACAATACTGTGGTAAATATATTACTGTGACCTTTAAATTTATTTAGAAATAAGAATTTAAGTTGCACTTTGTTGACATAATAAAAGCTGACAACACTGAAACAAGTTGTTACTAATATTTTTAATAAGGATAGATATTAGAAACGAAAACACATGAACATGTGATATATTGCTCATATTAACAGATGCTAAAAACTTTATAAATACTGAATTATTTATACCAATTCTATTGTGAAAACACTAACTTCTTGAATAAAATCTGACAGTGTAGAAAATTAAAATAGAACTATTTTCTTCATTGCTTTTATACAGTAGTTTCAATTGAATCAACATTCTTACCAAGTGAACAGTGTCAACAGTTTTTTAAAGCAAATCATACAAAGTATAGTGATCGCAGTTGTTTCTCTTTATTTTACTTATCTACATAAAGCCAGGCAAGATTAGATGCTGCCTATCATACTTAATGGATTCCAATGCATAAATAACACAGTTAATAAAAGCCAGTCTTTATTACCATTTTTCTCATTTCCTTCCATTTCATTCAAACACACAAATTTTTCTTGAGATATTGCATAAATTGATTTTTAAGCGTTGTGATGTAATGAATATCAGCTCAGAATGAGAAACAGGAAAGTCGAGTTCAAATTCCAGTTGAATTTGTTTCATTCACTTACACACAAATACTCTTAGGAAAGGTATAAATCCATCTCTTCTTCTTCCAACTATGGGCTGAATAGCAGGACAGATTGGCTTCTATAGCCTTGGTTGGCAACTAGTCTACTGCAGAAAGAAATGGCAACCTACTGCAGGAAAATATTCTGCCTAGTTAGTCATGTATCAAAAGAGACATGATTACCCAAGCATGTATTATGTATGGCACTTAACTGATAAATAACAATGATATAAATTTATGCGTGTAAAGTTTGAGATATCAGATACAACAATTAAAAAAGATTTAAGATTTTAACCCCTTAAGGTTTGAAGTGCCTAAGTGTATCTGCAAATTTCATATGCTTGCTAACAGTCCATGAATTCTTGAATATATGTACAAATGGGAAGCAATGTATTTAAATAAACAATGTTAACACCATCACATGATCAACTCGAGACATTAGAAATTTACAACTTTTAGGAAGTTACAGATTTCCAAAACTATATCTCATAAATAAAGCTGGTTAAATTTACTATCACTTGAAATAAAAATCAATTTTACTACATCGATATTTAGATTTGTCAACAATTAGATCAGAACTCCAGAAATTTAACAATCTGTCTTATATATTTTATAGAATATTACTGCCATGGGTGCTCCTACAATATATAGCTAACCTTGATAAAATCCAAAGAATCAGCAATGTTATTGGTCCTGATCTGGCATTTTGGCTTCAGTTGCTTTTCCTCTGCTGTAAATTTTCTATAAATACTTTCATGGTAACTGTTCTGATCGAGCTTTTTGCCATGGTACCTAGACTTTATGAATTTAAGTGCAGTATTAGACTGGTGATGAGGTCTCACCAATTTACAGTTGAGATGGCTAGATGTAACAGTAAGTTCTATGCTAACAGGGTTTTTTTTTTCACACTTCTCCCTTGTGAAACTCTTCCAGCTCCATGCTTTCCAATCAATTTAATCTTCAAAAATTTAAATTCAATGCCAGTCACTTTCTGTCCTCCTTATTACTCTTTTATTGTTCTTGTTCCTTAATAAATTTCTATTTTTCTGATTCTTCTACACCCAGTAACCCTTTGTATCTTAGTGGTTTTACTGCCTTACTTGGGATGAAATTGATAAAAAAAAATTGAAATCTCCCAGGGGCTGATAAGAGTAAGTAAAACTGAAGGGCAAAGATTTTTATTATTACTCCAGTCGTCTAGGAAATTGAAGATGTTTTTTCATTGAAACAATTCTTTCAAAGCTAGAATAAATTTCAACCCACAAGTGCAATACCTAGTGAAAATGAAGGATAAGTAACATCCTCCCAGCTAAATCTAGTCAAAAGATAAATAAATGCAATCTATCATTACACTGATGGAATATTATACCCTTTCTGTTGTTAACTAATTCCAGATAACTTTTTGGCCAATTACTGCCTTCTTTCAATTGGCCTAATAATTGTGAGCAGGCATTGACTGACTGCATCATTAAGTTCTCTGAAGGAACTCACAATATAAGGCAAATTGCACCAGCATTAACTTCTTTGGATAAACATTGAATTTGGGTACATTTAATGGTGGCTCATTATGATTGCCCTAGCAACTTTTACAGCCTACATTTTTTATACTTTTAGAACTGGAACATTTTCATAATATTTAAGTAATGAATCACAGAAAGATATAGTACAGCAAGATTTTTTTCAATTATCTATAAGCTACATATCAAAGAGACTATTATATGGTGCAAATGATTTTGAATACTTTATTTGGATATTTTGAATGTTAGCTATTTCCAATGTAACCTCAAGTAATGTTTTGATTGTATTGTTATTAACTTCAAGCAACCATCAAGTGTCGTTCAATGGAAAATCTCACAATATGCTCAAAAACAATCTTAGCCAACCAAATACTAAATGGGGAATATGTGTTGCTTACATATCACCAAAACATAACTTAGAGCAAAGAAAGACGATATGGCAATAAAATAAGCAGATCCTATTTTCCCTTTCACTTTTAACCATCCACTATAATAAAATAAACGTTTTCAGAGCTAAAGCAGAATTCGTCAAATAAAACTTCATAACCTTCTACTTAAAGTTATTACTATATGACAAATGGTAAACAGATGCATTACTTATGCAAACCATTTTGGTGGACTTTTACTGAATTTCTCACCTGCACCTTACATAAAGAAAATAAGATAAAAAAAAGAAGGAAAACAATATATGACACTTAAAATCTACTGGAAGATTTTACCTGATATTACAGACATAACAGAAAAATAAAAGCTATAGAGAAACAATTTGGAAAATAAATGGAGAGAGAGAGAGAAAAAAAAAGATATAATTAGAGAATTACAGTTTGTTCATAAAGTGTTAGAAATAGTGCCTACTTCATTTTCCAATCTGAGTGGTGACTCATTTGCAACAGGTTGTAAAACTATCTGTTCCTCAACTAGCCAACAAAATCAATAACAACATAGGCAAATGCTAGTCCCTGTTCTAACAGAAATGGCATCAATAGCAGGAAAAGGGTCAGAAAAGCAATTACAGACATATTTCCACTCAAATAGAAATAATCCAAAGATGACTGAAAAGTTCTTCGTGTCCAACAAAGAGTTTCCTCAGAATATTTTGATGTATACTCACTCATAATTTTGTTAGCATAGATTTTCAAAAGCACGAAATATACAATATATTTCAGCTAATAACAAAACAATGGTTATTATTATGCATTGAAAGAGGGCTGAGCAAAAAATCATTTAATTCTTAACAATAAGTGGCTTTCCACAATTCTATGTATTTAGCATTCAATGACTAATGTATATATACACTTATCTAACTGTAGATGATTTACCTTAATAGAGCAAATTATAAATATTTGAATGAAGAATACCAAATCAAAAATTAAAACTTTAAATATATAACAGAATAGTTAACCCAGCTATGACTTAAATAGCAGAATAGACTTGGTTCTCTAGGCTTGGGTGGCAACTATTCTAAAAGAAACAAACAAGCTAAGAAGGTATGATAATTCACAGTTAATAAAAAGAGGAATGTGTGGAGAGTCATATATATATATGTGCGTGTGTGTGTGGGTGTATGTTCTGTGTATTTAGGCAGTAAATGTTCTTTAAGGCAAATATTATTAAAAGTAAAACATTTTGTGTTGATTAATTTTACTGATCAACATTCCCAAATTATGAATAATCCTTCTTTGACAAGGAAGAAATTGTTTTAGAAATTTTCCGAACTTCATTTAGGAAGAAAAGTACAAGAACTATGGTCCACGCTTAAAACTTTCTTAAGTCATTATTAAGGTAAGTAGAGACAATTGGTGAGTTTTATAAAACTAGTAACTACTGTGATGTAAGCGAGATATTATGTGTATATTTGTTTTGTTTTTTATATATTTGATGATGACTATTGCTTCAAGCATAATAAGCCTGTTTTTACTATTTTATTTTGCTAGTGTTTTGATATTGTTTGTGTGTAACTGTTTATGATCTTTATTAATTTGTTGTCTGATGACACTATAGTTTTATTAATTTTAGTATGTAGGTGATTCTCTGTGAGAGTGTGAAATGAACCTTTTCACAAGACTCATTTTATGACAACCATCTACAGGATGAAAGAACAGGATCCAGCAAGCCATGTTATTTCTAGATATGTTCCATCTGGTGTGACTTGTTTGTAGGTGTTGACACTTGGAGCATCTTTATTACTACTTCCATTTTATCTCATGACAGACTAATGGACCAGATCACCCCTTCAGCTAGTGACTGCTTCTCTACACATCTATCTGCATTGGTGTCTATATCTTGATGGGTGGCTTATGACTAGCCTCCAATTACTGACGCTCTCCTACCATCCCTTTACCCATCTCTACAACATGACAGATCTTGTCACCACCACCAATGGAGAGCTTCTGATTTGTGTTTATAGAATATAACCTGACTATATTACCAATGACCAGAATTCTTAATTTCTAGCCAAGTGACACGTAATCCTGAAACTATTCATTTATCTATTTTTTCCATATTTTAGACAATGACTGACTGCTTTGAAGTCCTGACATCATTATTATACTGTCTGAATAGTAGACATTTTTTTTATCTGGTATAATATAAGATCCCTAATCCTGTATTTAGGCATACAATAAAAAATACTAACACTAGAATAATTCTGATTTCAGATTTGGAATCAGTATATTCAATTTAGTCTAAAACAAATGATTTTGTCCCAGTAGCAAAATCTTTGTTGCAAGAATTATCAATGTATTTTTTCAACCATTAACTATAACACATACACACCAGATGCAGACATTGTACCGGAAGTGTATCATGCCTTCACCTTAATCTGTATCGCATTTATGTAAGAATAATTATTAGAAATACTAAGATATTCATTTTACCTTCAATACAAGCACCAAGATAATCCAATCAAAGGTTGATCTTTAGAGTTGTGGTTTGGTATGCAAGGGAGCAGCAACCCCAAAAAGTTTGGAAACCACTGACCTAAATGATTTCTTCTATATACATTTACAATACACATGTTTATTCTTAATTTGAAAATAAAAACTGGATTCTGAATTAAGTTTAGATGATTTTCTTTACTTTACAACTATAGTCATCAACTGATATTCATAAAAGCAAAAAACTTGCTGTACTAAAACAACGTCACTTTAATAATCCACTTAATTATATAGAATGAGATATTAATGTTAACTGGATAACAGGAACAGAGTTACTTTGATCCATTAGTATCTTTCAATGATTCACTTATTCAAGTAATATTTTCATGAGATTGTATAATGAAACACTGACTAATTTCATTAATGAGAAAATGGACAAGATTGTGACAATTACAACTACTTTTAGTTTTTAAAATCTTTCACTCTAATCACAAATTAAATGAAAGAAAGCTGTATGTATAAACTAGGTGAGAAAGAAAACTGAATAAAAAAGAAAAACTTTCACGTTTCATGTCATATGTGGTGAACTATAAAAACGATTGTTTGAAAAATGTTTTTCTTTCTCCTTAAGCCACCACACATTTTCCTTTGTGCAAACATTTAACTTAAATTGCCAAGCAGGTGTAAAGTTTTGCTCTCAAATATGTCTGCGTGCTATGTCATTAATAATCTGTCAAAATATGACAGAGGGGGATTTCATCCTGCCAGCTGAAGGGAACGATTGCCCAAAATGATGCACCCCATGGAATGCACACACGTACTGATGACCAAGTCAAAACTGATAACAACCCACTTCAGTGACACCAAGTCCTCTGGCTCACTATAAGCAGATAAGTACAGATTCTTTCCCATACAAAGACACAGAGATGCTTATCAATGCCAATGCACACACGTGATACGGATACCTTTGCCAATATGCACATGCTTCACATACATCTCAGTCAGTTATGAACACACCAAGGTTCACATATCAATAAATGTATTTTTCATTTGTTAAACTGAATTTTTGTCCTTGTTTCAAATTGTTGCTTGTCTAAAAATATGAACTCATAACTATGTTTAACATATATAACCCAAAACAACTTTAGACACTACAAATAAATGGCTAATCATTGTATACATAATTTTTAAGGCATAGAGACTTACTAATAAGCTCCAACTCAAAAACAATTACATGTTTTTGCATTATTATTTTATATCATCTGAAGAAAATCGGAGGATTAACCAGCTAAAATGTGATAAACACAAAGATGAAGATAATGGTACAATCATAAAATAACATTTCATGAAAACAAAATAACAAACTCATGAGTAAAGAAAATACTGCTTCAATAGATGTACCAAAGCAACAAATGTAAATCTTCATTTTAATTAATAATAATCATGTATATTAATGTAGAACTTTATAATTAGTCCTCCCTTGAATTTTTCCATTGTCTTCTTGCAATATAACCATGAAATTTGTTTTAAGAAATCAGTTATTCAGAGATGTTTGTTTCTGACACTAATAGAAATGACAACATCAATTAGACAAATCCAATTTTTTTCTTTGCAAGCTGAAATACAGTTCTCTGTTAGCTGAGAAGTCTGTTGAGGACATCTATTCAAATGGAGGAGGAGAACGAAGCTGATATTTCAATAGCATCTCTTTCTTAGCAGTCAGATGAGATCATGCATTGAGATGTCTGTTCTTTGAGTTACCAGGTCATCTTCGAACTCAGACATTCTCTGAACATGTTAACCTGCTCTTCTATTAAAAGAACTTTATTACTTGAATATAAACTAATATTCATATGACAAATAAGATAATGTCAATAAATAAACATTGCTTGCTAGTTATTTTCATATTGGATTATCTTATTAAAAAAATAAAGATTAATCAGTAATATTTTAGGTTACTGTATCATAAGTTATAACTATAGTAGAGAACAAAGAAAAATGCTACAATTCAAATGCAGATCAATAAGTTAGACTTAAATTTTACAGCAATTAGAAAGTAAAAGAATACTTAATAGAAAAGGTGAAAGCTGATTCAGCCTTGCTTATGAAGAATGAAAACTAAGATCAACTCTCAGAACATGAATGAAATTAGTCCTTGAGTTTTCATAAATATTAAAACAGATCAATTTATCAAAGAGGAAGAAGATGAAAGCAAGGAGCAAAAGGTAGAATCACTATAAAAAATAAAAAATTTCAATTTCATAAAACTAAATTTTTTGGTTTCAATAAATGCCATGTGTATTTACAATTACTAAATTTGTCTTCCAAAAAAAAAGCTAAGCAAAGTATTACAGAACATAAAAATTTAAGTAGAAATGCATGGCAGTGAATGCTGAACAATCTCCTCACAGATGAAGAGACTTGAAGCAACAGAAATGTTGTTCTATAGAAGGATAGTGCAAATATCATGGACCAATGATACCAAGGCAACAATGAAATTTTAGAGAAAATAAAAACAAAAAAAAACAAACACTTCTATTTAACATTGAAAAAGTGAGTTGAAATTCCTATGGCATGTAATGAGGAAAGTAATCTTGAAAAATTTGATACTCACAAGACAAATTAAAAGCAAGAGGGACAGAGAAGATTAACAAACTACCTTGGGAGTTTGAGTAAACGGATGATCGAACAAGTTTTATGAGAGATAACAGACAAAATTTATGAGGCTACAAAGGATAGGAAATTGTCAAGAGCTATGATCGCTAACATCCTTAAGAGATGTGACATATAGAAATAGATAAGCATGGCTTTTTTTTTTAAACCAAATCTCTGTTAATGTAAGAAGTTGATTTTTTGGCTGCCAATTCCTGTTTTGTCTACCGAACAGATGCAGAAATCACTCCACAAAGATGGTCTACCTACTTACATTTCTCATGTCAGTGTAAGGTTGATTATATATATATATATATATATATATATATATATATATAGAGAGAGAGAGAGAGAGAGAGAGAGAGAACTCATTGGTTGGAGAAGAGAATGACTAAAAATGCCAATTTGTAGGGGTCAATATCAATTTGCATAGGTTCATGAAAACATCCAGCTCTGCAATAGCAGGATATCTAATAAATAATCATCATATGTCCTACCATGAGGGCACATTTTTACTTGTAAGCTGTCAGACTTTCATTTTAAAGTTTTACAGATCATATTTTAAAAATCTTTACAGCCTTGTCTTTGTAAACAAGAGTGGCTACTGGGTCATAATGTGATTTTCTTGCTTATATAGGTATATTGTTTATATATAGTCCTTGGTATGATGTTTAAACTACATATATCAGCAAGACCTCCAAGTGCGAGATTGGAGGTTTTGAGGAGTATTGGACCACCTCTTAATTGCCGTTGTTCCCAGAGGGACCCTAATCCAAGGTGGTAACACTTGTTAGGGCAAATGGGTAAATAGTGAACTTCCAAACAAAAACAAAACCCTATGATGATATAAAAAAATATTTTTATACTAAAAAATACCAGCAATAAATTTTTACATACAAAAGAATTTCAGTAAATAACCTCTAGATGTTGACATGCCACTAAACAATATCAACTGACCAACAAAATAACAGGAAAGAACTCTTTCTTGTCATCAGTCCATATTATATTTTTACATTTTTTTAAAAAAAATCAAATTGTATTCCAAGACATAAGAAAAAAAAAAACTACAACATAAAAACACAAAAACACATATCACTGCTTCTAGTAATTAATTTTACACAAACATGTATATGCACAAAAGCTGAGAATTATTTACCATGTATACAATTGTGAAAGCAGAAAAACATTTATATTACTTTAAAGATTCTAAGAAAATTACATTGACATTAAATGACCCATAAGGAGTTGATATGTCATTAATCAAACAAATCAATATTAATATATATGTATACACTATTCTCATTTAGAATTTATTCCCATTTTTAGTTGTTGTGTGCATTTGTTTTATTTCCACAATTCAACTCTAAAGAGAGAAAAAAAGAACTGGTCAGTTTTTTCTTTTTTAAATTACCATTTATGGTAGCAATAATTTTTTTTTCTTTTATTTTTTTTTCCTCAATGATGAAGGTTTGTTTTAATGACCATAATAAAGCTAATCCTTATTATAACAGGTTCATCTCGTTTGAAAAAGACCTTTTTAATTTGATCCCCAAAATCAAGTTCCGGGGTACTTCAAATGAATTCCAGGATTTATTAAAGTCGAACATTAATACCTTAAAGAATTCCAAAGACCTATGGATTAAATTGGACAAATCAAATAACATTTACAAGTGTAATACCACCAATTACCTAAATATCCTTAAAAATAGTATAACTAGTCATTACAAAATAGACAGAGGTAACTTAATTTTATCGGAAATTAACTCCGATATGGCTAAATTTGCAAATGAACTACATATTAGTGATAGAATTGGAAAAATTTCTACCAAAGAAGCTTACATTTTATTTAAGGACCACAAGCCTAATTTCCAAAATAAATTACAAACTAGACTAATTAATCCCACTAAGAGTGAATTAGGCATAGTTTCTAGGGTGGTTCTGAAGAACTTAATAGAGAAGTTACAATCTAATTTACAACTGAATCTTTGGAAGAGTTCCTTAGATACCATAAAATGGTTTGATAATATCAATGACAAATCTAAATCCACTTTTCTTAAATTTGATATTGTGGATTTCTATTCCTCTATATCAAAAAAACTTCTTGTGGATTGTTTAAACTTTGCTAGGGGTTATGTTAATATTTCGGATTGTGACTATAGAATTATACTGGGAGCTAGAAAATCTATTCTCACCTTTGATAGTTCTACTTGGACTAAAGGGCCTGAAGATAGTTTTGATGTCCCTATGGGAGCCTATGATTCTGCCCAGGTAGCAGATCTAATAGGCATTTATATTTTAGATATTTTAGGTAGATTTTTAGACCCTAAACTAATAGGACTATATCAGGATGATGGACTGATAGGTATTCCCAATTCCAATGGGCCTTATACTAATAGAATACATAAGAAAATTATCAGAGCCCTAAATTTTCTTGGTTGAGGTTACTTCCAATCTCAAAATTGTAAACTATCTAGATATCACCCTTAACTTAAATGATGGTTCCTACCAACACTTTCTCAAAGAAAATAGTTCTCCCACCTATATAAATAGTTTATCCAACCACCCCAAGAATATTATAAGACAAATACCCAAGATAGTAAATAATAGTAAATAATAGGGATAACCAATTATCTTCCAATATAAAAATTTTCAACGCAAGCAAAGAAATTTACGATAAGGCCCTTCAGAAAAGCGGTTTTGTTAATAAGTTAAAGTATGATAAGCCTGCTATAAACCCAGAATCATCAAAAACTAAAAACACCCGAAAATGTAGAAAAAGGAAGATAATTTGGTTTAACCCTCCTTATTGTAAGCTAACTAATAAATTGAATGTATGTGTGTGTATGTGTATGTATATATGTATTCTTATTCGTAGAATTGTGTGTGTATATATATGTATGTACTTCTATAGGTATGTATATAATAATTGTAATTAATTTTTTTTTTTTTACCTAGTGTTGTCTTTATTTAGTTTAATTTCAAATGACCTAATTTTTTTAAAAATAATTTTATTTTAAATCCTATATCTTTTTATTCCCTTTTATTAATAATTATGCCTTTTTAAGTAAAGGCCTTTTTCTAATACTTCAACGTTTTGGGGAAATTAGGTTTTTGAATTTGTCCAGCGTCTGTAATATTTAAAAAAATTTTTTTCTTTAGTTTCTTTCTTTTTCCCTCCCTTCCTTCTTTTATCTCTCTTACCACCTTTTTTCCGTGTTGCTTAAACTGACGTCGATTTAACACGGCTGTCTGTTAATTTTTAGTTACATTCTCTCTTTTTTTTGCGAACCCAGACGATGTCAATTTTTTTCTTTTCTTATTTATTTGATTTTATTCTGTCTTTTTCTTTTTCGTTTTCTTTCCCTTTATTTTTATTTTATTTTATTTTATTATTTATTTTTTAATTTCTTTGCAATCTATTTAAAAAGGAAAAGTAGACTAATTTTTCTCCAGTTTCTGAAAGGTTTTTTCTGTTGATGAGGTGATGTCTTCCCACGTGGGGATCTTCATATCGAAATGGCCATTCAACATCTTTGAATTAATCCTTTTTTAATATATATATATATATATATATATATATATATAAAATGAACACTGAAGGGCAAAATTTAGCATTTGTACATATTTAATCTGTATATTGTTTCTAAATGTTAAGGTAAATATTAAACTGAGTCAGCATTATGATAGGAATTGTATAAAAAGATATGTGCTACAAAGTTTTATCAAACAATAAACAGGGAAATCCTTTGCAGCTCCCAACAAACCAGCAAATTTTATAAATTTGCAGATAAATTTTTTACATGATTACTTGAATAAAGACAAACAATATTTATAGGATTTTAGCTATAATGGTTAAATAAGTGAAATGCCAATGTTATTGTTAATATTCACATTGATAATAGGACAGCAAACTAAAACTTTCAGCAGATAATATGGAATTATCTTTCTTTATATATATATATATATATATATTAGTTCTAAGGCATGTTATATTTATGGGTTAAAGTGCTCATTATCAGGGATAGAGCATATGTGCTTTGCTTGATTTTTATGTATACAGGTCAGTGAGGTATTGTTGGTAGTCTATTGGATTAGTTTAATACTTATTTTGGTGGGTGTGCTTTGTTAATTACTTTATTATTTACTTTGTTTATCTGTTTGGATTAATTTATTTTACTTACTTTTGTTTATTTATTTTATTCATATTAATTTATTGTTTATTTTCAGTTTTCGATTTTTAAGGAGCCTAGTAAATTTGTCTTTGAGAGTAACTTTCTTTGAATAAAATTCCAATTTGTTCCCAAAGAAATCTGGAGGGCACAACAGATGAAATGTTGCAACACCAACAACAAGAAGGAGATTAGTTCAAATGTTACTTTGTTAGTTCAAAGAAAAAATAGAATTCCAGACAGGTAATGAAAAAATCAACTAGGTATTTAAAAGCCAGGGCTTTCAGCCTTGTTATTCAAAAATAACAGAATTATTTACATGATTTTATCTGTTGCACCTTTTTCAAAAATCTCATCAATATGAGCAAGGAAAGGTGCATACAATTGTTTTATTTGATATTGGTCATTTACGCACACTGTCTTGGATTTAACAAAACACTGTTCATTAAAATGCAGTGTTTAACAAAACTTGCTTCTTTATGAAAAATTAGATTTATCAGATTGAAGGAATTATAGAAATT
The DNA here is from genome assembly GCA_037127315.1 of Ascarosepion bandense. Lineage (NCBI taxonomy): Eukaryota > Metazoa > Mollusca > Cephalopoda > Sepiida > Sepiidae > Ascarosepion > Ascarosepion bandense. The sequence continues at coordinate 2,475,760 of JBBBDQ010000224.1, read as the reverse complement.
TTGAAACACACACTCTCCTCTTAATCAGTTCTTTAAATCAAAGTTTTATTGTGCTGACATTTTAATAAAACTTACATCATTTGATTGATGCCGTTAAGTTTCTTCTCATTATGTATTATAAAAAAATCTGTGGTTACTCTTCATTAGTCTACTCTATATACCAACCTTAGAATAGATATCTGATGGACTAATTTTGGCTCCAGTCTACAATCATGGAGCACCTATCAATATCTTGTAAATGTTTCATACCAGCCATTGTATTACAACAGGTATTCCAACTGCCTTAAGCAATGAGCTAAGTGCTTCAGTATTGTGAATCTTCATATGACCAGAGTGATATTTTCCTTTGTATACTATCTGCGTTCAATGTCATATGGCTTAATTTTATCAGTGTAACTTAAAACCAATATTTTATGTCTGCCAGTCAATAATAAATGATAAAATTGATTCGATAATCTGTTAGAGAATTTTATTTAAGGAAATACTGGAAATATCTGACAGAGTTAAGTATTTTTCTCCTTTCATCAGCCTCTAAAATATATCTTAATAATAGAATATAAACATTCAATAGAATGACAATTTAATTACTTTTTGATGTAGAAAATGTTCAATGTAAATTGTAGTAGTAGTAGCAGCAACAACAAATAAAAAAAAAACCTGCAGACAGATTTTCTAAAGATTTAAAACTCATGAAATTTAAAAGTTACAAACAATTGCTTTTCCCACAGTTGTGTTTGATTAAGTAAAGAGATATTTTATAAAAATAGAAAGTGGAAGTGGGGAAAAGAAAAAATAGATTAAATTTTGCTGCTGGCAAAATTCTTTTCTATTACGAGAAATTATCTGAACTAAATGCTTTGCTGTACACGAATTACACATATACACTTTTTTACTCTCACAAAATTTATAGGTCTACTTACAAAAATATAAATACATATACACCTAAAGATTATATATACATACCTATGCATGCATAAACATTTACATGTCAGATTTTATTTTTAGATGTCAACTATATATATATATATATATATATATATATATAGCACCTAATGAGCCAGACAAATCTACCTAGGTTTCACCTAAACGGATCGTCAGGGAAAGCTGGCTTTCATGCCCTCAGCTCTTTCTTTTTTTTTACAACCATTTTTTCCTTCATTCGATAGTTTTTGAGGAAGGTTTTCAAGGCGAGTATAAATATAATCTTATATATATAACAGACAATGAATGTTTATTATGTTTAATCATGAGCTGTTCTAAACATTGTATTTTGGCTTTAATTTCAGGTGAAAATAAAGACAAAAATTTCCCAACATTTGGATATCTTATTATGCTGGTTCTAAGCTTTTGGCTCACATGAGCCATCTTCTTATGTTGGACAATTTTTGTCTTTATTTTCCCCTGAAATTTAAGTTAAAATACAATATTTAGAACAGTTCATGATTAAACATAACAGACATTCATTGTCTGTTATATTTAACAGTATATGTTTAGAAAATTATCTGCTGCTTTGATATATATATATATATATATATATATATATGTGTGTGTGTGTGTGTGAGGAACCAACAGCTCAGTTCTTAGAACTAAACAACCAGACAACCTGCACATATCACTTTTTTTTCCAAGGGACATCACACAGAAAATCACAGAACAATTTCCAGTCCACTTTTTGGTAGCAGTAAGAAATTTTACTGGGAGAAGGTTTCTTAGTAGAGAGATATCAATGAAAACTACAGCACAATCAGAGTTTCCAAGAGGGCAAAACTGCATGGCATGGCAGGAATCAGGGACAGAATGAAGCAGTGATCTAGCAGAGAAGCTTGTCCTTCAGGGATACTGGGGAAGTGCAGGAGGAAATCCACCACTTGCATGGGAAACTGAGTGATTGCAAAATTCAGGGTATGAAATGCCAGCAAGATCAGTGACAGAGTTTTTCAGCCACTTGGCTTGGTGAGCATTAAAGTCACCAAACACAAATATATTAACAAACAGACAAAAGAAAATGGCCTTATCTATATTAACAGAGATACTCTCTAGCAAGGAACCAACTAGTACAATGGTTAGTAGCTTGGGAAGTGAAATTGGCAAGTCAAGCTCAAATTACATTAACTTTTACATAAATACCTTTGAGAAATCCAATTCTTTTTACTCCTGCTAGAGGTTAAATAAGAGGGCAGACTAAGCTTTCTAGTCTTAGTTGGAAACCAGTCAAAAGATGGTAACTCGATAAAAAACACCTACTCTCCAGCAGCTTGGAATCATTCATAGGGATGAGTTCATCCAAAAAATACACAATAACTGAAACTCTTATGCCATGTGAGATACATAATCTGCTGCAAGCAGAGATACCATCAACTTTGAAGTAGATGCTATCAAAATAAATTCAGAGAATTATTCTAAGTTCTTGGACATAACATTTCTCAGTGGCATGAGGAAGCTTTAAGCTAAAGAGTATATTCATATACAACTCTCATATATTCTGTAAAACTGGCTACTACCTACATCATAAATCAATGGAATGTTTTAAGTCATTTCAGATATTAATCCTATAAAAAAATGTGTGGATTATTACTAAAAGAAATACATATGAGAATAGACAAAAGTATTCAAGTAATGAAGACTGGGAAACAATAAAAACTCCTGTAAATAATGTTAAAGTTGAATCAGTTAAATTCAGTTAATAAAAGAATGATGAAGGTTACAGAATGTAAGCAAGTCTACATTAACATGTAAAATAATTTGTATACAAGGCATTACACAGCTTTTTTTTAGCATGAAGTTTATAAGCTTGACATGATTGGTCCCAAAATTAAGTATATTTTAAGCATGAAGTGAGATTCAGATTTTTTTTATTACAACTTTATTAGACATTAATGTGAAATTTTTCTTATGCTTAAGCAAGAAAAAAAAATAAAGATAAGACTAAAACTTGAGAAATTGTTAAATATTGCAAGTCTTGGATAAAATTACTTGATGCTTAAAAAAAAAATAATGGTAATCAAGTATAATGTTTATGTGACCTATATCTTGAATTTATTTATAAATAAAAATAGATTTAAACTGAAACTCAATATATTTTTCATACACTCTAAAATTTTTATCAACCTCAGTTGGTTTTAGATCTTTTTGCACAAACACTGACATGCAGAGTAAAATCTGAGATTACAAACACACACACACACACACACACACACATATATATATATATTACTTACACACACACACACACACACTAAAAAGTCTGCCTCCTTCTACTGAGCACCCGTAGCTCAGAGGTAGAATCTCCAACTGATGCCAAGTCGGTCGGGTTTCAATCCTAGGTAAAAAGCAATCGACTGTCTAACCGTACTGATGAGCTGTGATACAGCAAAACAGATCTGTCTGCAAATGACTATTTATGCTCTCACACCCTGAAATAATGGTAGACTTTGAAAAACAGTAGCTACTCTGGCATCTGCACATTGTTCATTCAGCAATGAATTAGAACACTCTCAGCTATTGGGCATGTATAATGAAAATATACATCCTAAAAAGTCTGCCTCCTTCTACTGAGCACCCGTAGCTCAGAGATAGAATCGTCAACTGGTGCTAATTTGGTCTGGTTTCAATCCTGAGTAAAAAGCAATTGGTTGTCTAACCATACTGATGAGCTGTGATAGAGCCAAACAGATCTGTCTGCAGATGACTATATAATAAATTATCAGATTAGTTGACTCAAGAATTTTGCATCAAAATGCTCATCAAAGCCATGTTTGATAAATCTTTTGAACTGATCAGATCCAAAAAAGATCTTGTAATATGTGATATGGTTATAATTAAAGGTTAAAATGGGTTTGATATTTTCAAAAAAAAATAAAAATAAGCATATATATATATATATATATATATATATATATATATATGTCACAATAGCAAATACAATGCAGAAAAGTAAGGAACGTTCTACAGACCTTAGATATACTGTAGTTAGTCTTTATTATAAATGTAAAGGTTATAGAGTCATTGATAAAGAGCTACAACTTCAGCAGAGTACTTACAAGTACAAGGAAAATGATTTGATAGTAAATAATAGGAAATAAACCCTATTTCCAACACAATTAAATAACCACATATATACCATATTAAAACATACCTAAAATTTATTTTCTAACCAAAAAGCGAGTGGCGGTGACAGAATCCCAGTCATAGTACTGAAGAAATGTGCCCCAGAACTCTCCTCCGTCCTCTCTAAACTCTATAACCTCTGCTTATCGGCTTCCTGTTTTCCTGCCTGTTGGAAGTCTTCCTGTGTAGTTCCTATATTTAAGAATTCTGGCGAACCCTCAGACCCCGCCAATTACCGTCCTATTAGTCTCCTTCCGATCTTTGGCAAAGTTTTCGAAGCCATCATCAACGCCAAGGTGATTCAGCATCTCATAGCCCACAGGCTTCTCTCTGACAAACAGTACAGGTTTCGCTTCACCAGGTCTACTGCTGATATGCTAACGACCATTACCGAGTACATATACCGGGCACTTGACAAGAATGGCGAAGCCCGAACCGTTGCCTTGGATATCTCCAAAGCGTTCGACAGGGTCTGGCATGCTGGCCTCTTGTGCAAACTGCGGAGCTATGGAATAACTGGACATCTGTTTGACCTCATCCAGTCATTCCTCTCTAACCGCACATTGAAGGTGGTATTAAATGGGCATGCCTCCCAAAACTACCATACGAACGCGGGCGTCCCTCAAGGTTCTATCCTAGATCCCACGCTCTTTCTGATCTACATTAATGATCTCCCCGATGCCATTAGATCCCAAGTTGGCATGTATGCCGATGACACAACAATCTACTCTCGCATCAATCAAAAACCAGGTGTGGACGACAAAGCGAACATCGCTGCCGTACTTGAAAAGGACCTCCAATCCGTAGTGGCCTGGGGTAGGAAATGGCTAGTAAATTTCAATGCTTCTAAAATGAAGCTGTTATCAACTAACCACCATAGACAATCGCATCTACCTCCCATTAGCATGGGACAGGCTAGCCTCCCAGAGAGTAAAATACTACCCCTCCTTGGCCTTACACTTTTGGCGGACCTCAAATGGAATGACTATATCGAATACATTGCCAAATCTGCTGCTATGAAAGTCGGCTCTCTGTGCAGAGCCCGGAAGTTTTTCCCACCTGAATCTATTCTGCACATATACAAATCTACCATCTGCCCGTGTATTGAATATTGCTGCCATATCTGGTTGGGTGCCCCTGATGCTCTCCTTGGGCTTCTTGACAAAATACAAAGGAGGATCTGTAACGTGGTTGATACTGACTTGGCAGACCGGCTGCAACCACTCTCACCGGCATGATGTGGCTTCTCTGTGCCTCTTCTACAAGTACTTTCATGGCTTCTGCTCCGATGAGCTTAGATCACTGGTGCCGCCTAAGCACGAATTTACACGAGATACTAGATTAGCAACTAGGTCCCACCCTTTTACAGTTAAACAGATAAGATGTAACCGTAAATTCTACTTCAATAGCTTCTTTTCTCGCGCTTCCCGCCTGTGGAACTCCCTTCCACAAGTTTGCTTTCCCGACAGCTACAATCTCCAGGTGTTTAAATGTAGGGCCAATAGACACCTCCTGTCACACTAACTCCCAATTATTCTCAGAACGCTCTCATCTACCCAACCCTCATTCTCGGTATCCTTACCCGCCTATCACCCACCCTCTGACATTTCCTATATTTAATCATCCTTTCTCCACTATGTAGCCCCCTGCGCAGTAGTGGCAGTGACATGCCTTGCTCGGGGTGAAACGCTTATAAAAAAAAAAATTTTAAAAAACAAAACAAACAAACAATATTTAGAAACATGCCAAAAATATTCCACAACACAACAAATCAAAAAGGCTATTGAATCAAAATTAATATCACCATGTGAAATATTTGACCAATCAGAGAAAACTGACCTCTCCTCCTCTGTCAGTAATAAGCTCGACCAGCGGGTTTGACTAGCTTGTAGAGCTTGAAAAGTATCATTTCAGAAGAAAGAATCACATAAAGGTATATTTTTGTAAGCTAGATACCTACTGGAATATTCTTTGGGTTGATCAGACCAAAATAAAAATATATAATCTCAGTTTACATTGTCAAGTTTGGAAGTAGAAGAAGAATGAAGAATTCAAGCTAGAGAATATTCTAAATGTGAAGCATGAAAGAGACAATGTAATGGCATAGAACTATTTTGTTTCAAATTGTACAGAAAAATCTCATAGAATTGAAGGAAGAATGATTGGAACTAAATACCAAGAAATGTTGAACAAGTAAGATATATAAGATCATGGCTTTGAAAATGAAGCTCATGTAAGTGTTTCAGCAGGACAACAATCATAAACATGTCATCAATGCAACGAAACAATGGTTTGAAAATAAGAAAAGCAAATTAGTGAAGTGGCACAGTCAATTTGTAATGCACAATATTTAAGACAAATAACAAGTATCACATCAAAAAGAGAATAACCAAGATTTCAAAAGACAAAAAAAATTATGAAGCAATTAATTCAAATATTATGCAAAATAAAAGTTTGATAAAAATTGATAAATTCATTTGTTTGTGGCTTATCAACCTTTTTGAAGTTATTTAAAACTGAAACATTTTTTGGTTGTAAGAATTTTTTGAGATAATAATGATTTTCCAAAAGAAGTTTTACTATTTAACCAATAACTATGAAGAGAAGAGTTGGATTCATACCTTTTCCCAAAGATATTTGCTTGTAAGTAAATATAAGGAACCTGACTGGAATTTACCCTCTGATTTTTCATTTCAAATCTTTATCCATTACACCTCCTGCACATCTAAGCTTACAGCACCTGGTATTACAGAATAGTCACCCATCAATGCATTGACCTGGTTTGACATTGCTTAACTTTGGTGATCAAACAAGAACCAATGTTTCAACATGATATGGCCATAAGGTAGTAAAAATTTAATATTTCCTAGTCATAGTGTAATGATACACACACACATATATATATATATATATATATATATAACCATTTATCTCTAGATCAGGAAATCTTGTAGAATAATAAAAGTAAGATTGAAATATTTCAAGAGTATAAAAACTATCATTTATGTTCCAAGTAAAGCTGTTTATACATTCTCTCTATACTACTTTGTATTGTGTAAAATGTTACATAAAACTTCATTAAGAAAGTGGAAATATTCCAGAATTCATGACCAACAATCACCTAACAGATCACGTAAGGATACAAACTCTTCTGGAGACAACTGGTCTGACCCCAAATGCCCCCTTAATAAAGAGCAAAATCTTTAAGTTTTATGCCAACATTAAAAAAGAGATTATCAAAAATATGTATTGAAGGGATGCTTGCTGGAAAAGAAGCAGGAGATCTCAGCAAAAAATGGTGACATAGAAACATAGTCAAATGGACACAAATTGATCTTGGATCTTTAAAATGAGCTACCCAGGATCATTAACCCTGGAGTGGGTACATATTCTACTATAGGTGGAGAGAGGGTTCTATAATGATGTTCATTCTTACTCTCTTGTTTGAGGAAACTCCAATGCATCCTCTGTCGGATATTCCTTCTCCTTATACTGCTTTACAGCTTTGATTGTGTAAACTGGACTATATTACTTAAGAAAATGGAAACATTCCAGAATCACATCATGTGATTCATGATCAATAATCATAAGCATCTAAACCCTTCTGGATACGTCTCTTTAATAATGAGTAAAATCTTTTGGTTATATGGTCACAGCAAAAAATAAAAACATGCCTTAAAGGGATAGTTGCTGGAAAAGAAGCAGTGGAGCCCAACAAACATAATGGCATGGCAATACAATCAAATGAACACAACTCGATTTTGGATCTTGAGCTATCCAGAGCCATGAATTCAGAAGTGAGTAGAGTCATGCAAGTGCCCATTTTGCTATAGAGTGTTTTTTGTTGATCATTGATTTTTTTTACTAATTATATAATGCTTTTTATGTCAAAGCAATAATAAATTTGCCAAAGTATAGTCCTTTAGGGCTTCTAAAAATAACCTAACAAATTGTGCTATAATGGAAATGGAGGAAAAAAAAAAAAAAACACACACACACACACACACACACACACACACGTATTAGTTTTCTTTTTAGCTCTGCTGAGATTGGAAGTGACTTTCAAAAACATTTTGGTTAGGTAACTTTTTAAAAAAAAAAATTATAAAATGGGAAAATACCATTCATAGAAAGATATTTGATGTAGAATGCATATTTTCAGAGTTCAGTTTAACCCTCTAGGGCCATTCGTATCATATTTGATACAGTATTTCCCTATAAGGAAACATTTGGTATTTCCCTAAAAGGAAACATTTGGTATTCATTGACTGAGCAGTCAGTACTGCTTTCATTTGAAATTTATAAAATATTTCTCTTAAAAAAATTTTCAGGAAAATATTTCTTTCAAGGCTTGTTTTCATACTGTATCAAATATGATACGAATGGCCCTAGAGGGTTAATGATATAAATCAGTGCAAAGAATATGACTGGATATATAAGTTACTTTATCAAAGTTAAACCAACAAGAAAATTACACAAGTAATATAGAAAAGTTCTTAAAGATGTTTACTTGTTACTTACTTTTGTGGTCCGACGACATTGTTGTCGCCATGGTTTCCAGAAAAGGAATCCAGATAAATACACCATGAACATGGCAGTTTTTGCATAGGTAGTAAAAAAGGGCTTATCATAATGTGCCTGCTTGTAGATATACTGAAATAAAAAGGATAAGACTTTAATCAGAAACAAATTCAAAGAAAAATGTTTATCAAAGCAGTTTTTTGGATTATGTAGATATTACAAATGTGATACAAGACAAACTGCTAATATGTTTAATATTCAAAATAGTTCTTATTCTATGAAGCCAAATCAAGCCTCATGAGTTTAGTATTTTAGATGTAATCTTCATCATAAGTGCATTGTGGTGCAGTGAATATCAACTCGGAATGGCAAATCGGGGAGCCAAGTTCGAATTCCAGTTGAATTCCTTGCATTCACTTACATGCAAATACCCTTGGGAAAGGTATTAATCTGTCTCTTACCTCCAGTTATGGGCTAAATAATAGGACAGACTGAATTCTGTAGCATTGGCTGGCAACCAGTCTAACACAGAAAGCAATGGCAACCTAATGTGGAATAAACTTCAGCCCAGTCAGTCATGTCTCTTTTGAGACATGATCGCCCAAAGTGTGTATCATGTATGGCACTTAACTGACTGACTTCATCTTACAATTTTCAATCATTTTTTTTTGCTTTTTCTTTTATAAATATCAGAAGCCAAGCCCACAAGTAGAAATAAATTAAATATACTCAAATGATTGTGGGTTTTATTTGAAATTCACTTTACTACAAAAATGAAATTAAGTTTACCGCATTTTTGTTAAGTGAGTTATAATGTAATCAAGGGGACAATTGCAGTAGATAGGTCTGCCAATAGAAGTTCCTACATTTGCTTATCTGGTTCACACCTTTCTTTGAACAGGTGAGGTTTAGAATTAGGTTACCAGTCCCCCTAAAGTATTCCTTCTCTTTCACTTCCAGTGGCCTCTTGCATCTTACTGGAATTATCACCTTGCTTGGATTTTCTAATGTTATTATATTTTAATTTACAAATATCTTTGCTTGTATAAAGAGTAAAGAAATAAATTGTTTACAAAATCTTCTATCAAACATGCTGAATCAGAATATACATGGTTTTGTGGGTATAAATACTGTAGTGTCCTTTTTTTTATACAACAGATAAAACATTTGGAGAAAAGAAAATTGGTATTTGTTATCTTGTTATATGAAAATAATTTTTAAAATAAAAGAAAATACAAACTTTGTAACTGTTTGCAGTTATGAATCAGGTAAGAAGAAAGACAATTCATTTCTTGAATCCACAGATATTTGCTTTCATTGTTGAAAGAGAGATCTACATGCTGATATTGGTTCTCGGATATTTGTCTAGATTATTAACTAACTTGAAAAAGGAAAGTATAGGAAAACATGTCCAGTACTGAATGGACAGTAAAGTAAAACAGCTTCAGAATATAATGGGGGGGGAAAAAAAAAAAAAAAAAGGTAAGTATTTCTACTAACAAACAAAACTCATATTTAAACAATAGAAAAAAAAAGTACATTTTTTTAAAAAAATTAAACAAATGAGTAAATTAAATTTCTACAGTAAAAAAAAAAAAAAAAAAATCACATTCAAAGAGTTTTACAATAAAATTTTACAAATTTATCTATAATAGTGTAGAAAAGATTCTGTTCTTTTTCTTTAATCAAAGTGAGATGTGTCTAATTTAGAAAACATTGAAAATTTACAATGATTTTTGTGGAAACACAATCTAAAAACAGGAAGTTATATGAATGATGAATACACGTTTGTACACAGTAGACTTGGCACTGAACTTCCGTTTCTTTCAACTTAAAATAAATAAGAAATTCAAATTGCATATTTCAACAAGTTAAAACTGCTCACTTAAAAGATTAGATAGCTGTAAGATCCAGTACTTGTTTCAATCAAGTGTATGTAAAGGAAAGCAGAATTAGCTTCAGATCCCCATTTTTCCAACCACTGCTACTGTTAACAATTTCAGTCATTTCTTTGACACATTTTCAAGTACCCAACGTGTAGGACTTGATTTTTCTCAACTGCTAGAGACATTCTTTTTTTTCTCATACACACACTAGTTTTCTTTCTCATAAACATTCAATACAAAAAAAAAAAAAAAACAGAACACACAGAAATTAATCTGATATTTCTTACTAACACTTGTACAGACATTTTTGAACACAAGGAACTTTACTCAATAATCAAATGCCAAAATTTTTATAAATTGTTATATAAAATCATTGTCATTGAACTGTCAATTTCTATCTGATTGCGGGAAGTTATCACAGGCTGTAGTCCCACAACACTTTTAATCCATAACATTTTTAAAGATATTTAAGTGAAAATTTATTTATATATATATATTTTTTTTTTTTTTTACATCTTTATTTACAATGACTAGGACAAATCAATGTAAAATAGAATTTAATATTGAATTAATTTGAGATCTACAAGAAATGTATTATATAAGATGTGGCAGAAACACCTTCCATATTTCAAACTGTCACTTGCGTGGTGCTAGTGAATTTAGGCAAGTAGCAACCAATCTTCATCTAGCTAACGTCTTAATATATTTTTTTCAGATACTATTAGGGATTGGGCCAGCACACATTATACGTTTGTTGTTGAAGCGTTTTTTTTAATGATTCTGTGATGGCAAATCAGAGAGCTTATTGTGCTAATTTCAAGTCACGTTGGAATGATGCAGTTCTGGATAGAAAATCAATAATGCTATGGGTTGAAAGTTTCAGGGACACATGTTCAGTGCTTAAAAGAAAATCACCTAGAAATCATCTACAACAGTGTATGGCAAATAGAGACTATTATTTGGGTGATGTCATTTTTAAAGCCAAATGAATAAAAACTGTAGCTCTTTGTTTAAACAGTGAAAATAATGTTTTTTAATATTAGTTACCTTGTTTTTTGTTTCTTTTTGAACAACCTTTAAAATATGAGAGGTATTCTACCACACACTGTATAAACACTAATCAAAGATTCAAGTAATTATCCTGGCTTACTTTTCAAAGGAAACAAACAAATATTATTTTAATATGCATAACAGTCTGTCTGCATGCATGTACAGGGTGTCGTCTAAATTACACAAAAATGAAAATAACACTGACATCCCATCTTCAGATATATTAACAAAAATTTTACAAAAATATTGTGAAATAGTAAAGAGTAAATTTATTTAATAAAATCACCATTGGTAGCAATCACTGCTTTCCAACGATTTTGAAATCTGCAAATCTTCTGGATGGTCTCCTTGTTTAAGTTGGGGAATGCTGCTATAATCCTTGCCTTCAGTTTATTTTTGGTGTTACAAGGAGTTTTGTCTGTTTCTCACTCAACTGCACCCCACACATAATAATCATGGGGGTTGCTGTCTGGGAAGTTATGCAGCTAGATGTGATGTGATCACAGAAATTGTCTGACAGTCATGACTGGATACTCCTTATTGTGTGGCATGGTGCAGAGTTCTGTTGCCAGATATATAGTCTTCCATCAGCCACTCTCATGACCCAGGACAGCACTACCTTCTCAACAGACTTGATGTAGGCCTCCATGCTGTAGGAAGATGAATGAAGACATAACATCACCATCACTAGTGATGGCTTCAAACACCTTCATAATCACTATTAAACTCATCCAACTCTTTCCAAATCCTCAGACTGTCAACTAAACACTTTGAAATGTTTGTATTGGGACTTCTGATGCAAATGCCAAGCAGTACAGCATGCAGTTTCCAAATTTCTGGCAAACTGAATTGTATCATGGTACTCTTTTTCTTACAGACAGTCCATAACTGACCTTATTATACTGCGCAGACAACAAAAACAATATTAAAAATGTAAAATGCTAACAATTTACCCATCGCATCATATATATAATTTATTATAAATTATATTTTAGAACATATACATAATTATTCTATATATATATCCGCTACAAAGGTACGTTCGTTTCAACATTGAAACTTCAACACCGCCTAATGAGACATTGAAGTTTCAATGTCGAAACGAACGTATCTTTGTAGTGGATATATATAGAATAATTATGTACATGTTCTAAAATATAATTTATAATAAATATTCACAGCTCTATATATTATATATTAAGCACTGTTTTAAATTAATGCTTTGGACATTGTAAGAATTCTTTCTTCATTCTGTATTCACTCAGAGATATATATATATATATATATATATATATATAGTAATATTTTTATTACAATGGTTTCTGTTCTTTCATCTTATATAAAAAATCATCTGCTGACAGGCCTGTTTCGCTGTATCACAGCTATTCAGGGCAGCAAGACTGACTATTTGCCTCAAACTGGGATTGAAACCCAACTGATTTGTCATCAGTCAGAGAAAGGCAGATTTCATAGCTTGTAATGATTTAACTATATATATATATATATATATATATATATATATACACACACACACACAAAGATGAATGGAGGCATCATGTTGCCATCATCAGGAATCAGTTCAAATATCACAATGTTGACTGGATATATCATTCATCTGTTTCTGAATCCTCTGCACTGCCCTTAGATTGACATTCTAACATGCAGTAATGTTCAAAGTGGAGATTCCAGCGGCGTGAATGCTAAACAGTACAGCATGCCATTTCTAAATTTCTGGCTGAGTGAATTGCGTCAGTGCTCTTTTTTCCACATATGGTGCCCAACTGACCCTACAAAACTGTGTAGTCAACACAATCAAATACAAACAATGTGTATGCACAAAATTCAGAATATAAAATGCCAACAACTTATCCATTGTATGCTGCACGTATGCATTTCAAAAATTTAATTGTAATTTAATTATTTTTTGTTTTCTTAGTTTCTATTCTTTTATTGTTCTTCCTCCAAAATAGTATATTTTTCTCATACTCTCTCACAATCAGTAACCTCTTGCCTCTTAGTGACTATATTACTTTGCTTGAGGTGAAATGATTTAATAATAAAAAAAAATGTGAGGGGGTTCATCATAATTTGTAAGCACAATCAAACTCAACTACCACACAAACTAGAAATATCTAAACCTCATGTCTAAATGTCTCCCAAATGTTTGTTTTAATATTTCTCCTTTTCCTTTTTTCCCTCACCATATTTATTTTGCTTATTAATTTTAAATATGTAAATTTACATTTAATATGCATATAAATAGTCCTATTCAGTCTGTAATTACAAAAATATGTATAGGGAGTTGCATAATGTTCAAAATACTTTTATAATATAGATCAATAATAAATGAATTTATATTCATATTAATCCTCTCTATTATAATAAAACACTGTGTGTGTATATATATATATATATATATATATGAGACATTGTCATTTGAATGTCAAAACAAAATGTACACTTTGTAGTAGATAATAATTTGTACATGTTCTAAACAATAATTTATAATAAATATATATGTATGTAGATATATTTCCCTTCCCTCAGAGGTTTGGATTATTTTGTTTTTATATTTTTTTATGTCTTAATGCAAGATACTAAATAGTAGATACTTCAATATATATGTTTCAGTCATTTTAGACAGCATATCAACATAAATATTTTACCATCTTGGGCCCACTCATACATAATTAGCACACAAGAACCTGAAAAAGGCTTGTCACCAAGATGGGAGAGGCCTGCCCACCCCACCAAAAATCACTTAACCCCTTAATATGAAAATTATGCAAATTTAATTTAGATTACAAATTCTTGTTTGCAGCCCACTAACTTAAAATGAGATATATCTAATTCTGAATGCATTAAACATTTTGAAAGGATTTCAAACCCATAACATTTTTAAAAAGATAATTTCTATCAGAATTTCTCAAATGAGGTGTTATTTACTCTATTTACATTTGGACTACTGTTCTCATGTCTGTCATTGTTATCACAATGTTTCAGCCATTGTACACTCTGGCCTTTCTCAGGTGTATATTCAACAGCTGCAGGAATACAAAAATGACAGCAGCAGCATTAATCAGCAGGCAGATTAAGTTAAAGGTTCTAAGTTCTATGGGACCATGCCCTAGTGGATTAAAGTGTTGGTTCATGATTTTGGTGACAGTAGTTGTGAGTTCAGTCCCTGGGTGTGCACTTGGACAAAAACAACTAGATGATATCCAGAGCAGAACAAGAAAAGTCTACTGTCTTTAGATTAAGTATTTAGTTCAGTATTCCCTGCATGTTACCCAGATCAACATATCTGAATATAAATAGTGTAAATAATTTTTAAACATATTTACTATTCAGTTCATTATTGAAGTCCCCTACTCAAAACATACTGATTTGAAAATGTTATAAAATCTAAAATGAATCTAGCCATTTTATATAAAGAATGCTTAAAATGAAATGCAAATTATGTTTTGGTGAACTGGCAACTATATAGGTCATTTAAAGTTAAGCAGTATTCAGATTTTATTACAACAAAAAAAAAATGCATACTAACACATTATAAACTGAGAATCAAAATGGAATTTTTTGATATGAATTGTCAGTTGTGGTTCAAGGGGGAGAGGATTATTGTAGCACTCACTATAAAAATTCAGTAATAATTCTGCTTCTTTTGTACACTAGGGTTCTTCTTGGGAAGAAGAGATAAGATAAAAAGAAAAAGATCAAAGAGAAACAAGCCCAATACTTTACACTCCCAATTTTAGATCATTATTATCTTGATGCTCTTTTTTAAAACAAAGACAAAAATAATCCCATCTATCATGCACACATTTATCTCAAATATTTAGCAGACATGTGCCCGTATCTAAATTAGCTAGTAAAATGATAGCTATATTAAAGAGAACAGTTTAGAGCATATGCATTTTTCAATTGTCAATTGTGTAGTAATGGACATACAAGATATAATTTAACTTTTGTGATGAGCCTTATGCCACTATCAAGAATAGTAAAAAAATAATATAAAAAAAATGATAAAGAAAGTGATATGAAAACTATTCTCAAATACATATCAATGCTCTTGAGTCATATTGATTTTACAGGTATGTATATGGATGAACTAGAAAAGGCAAAATATGAAAAAACATGGACCAGGGTCTACACCATTTCTGCTCATAAGCCTGGGCATAAATTTTCCATCTGCATTGTCCCTTAAAGATGTGAGCAATTGTAGCTCTCCACAATTTCCTGTACCTTATAGCTCTTAGTAATTTTTTTCTTTACTATCTCTCCTAATCCCTATTCCACATGTTTGTTAGGTTATGCACTGCTTTTCTCTGTTTCTCATGCATTTCCTATATCTTGTGAGCATCACATTTTCTAAGCCTTCTTTCTTCATTATGTACCCTAGACATTTAAACCATCTCTGGTGCTACATATAACATATCACTCAATAAATCCATGGCCTAACTAATAACTTTTAGGCAAACTTCAACTTTATTCATCAACACAATCTCTTTTTAGGATGATACACTGATTCCAATGTTTCTTTAACAAAGTGATGCCTTTTTTGTAGAACAATTTGTCTTTGGCCTCAAAATATGCCTCAGTCTCCAATATCACTTCTTCATTGGAGCCAAATCTCTTTCACCGGAGCATTCTTTTGAGGTCTGCAAACAGCCAATAGTCACTGAGGAACCGATCTGGAGAATAGGGTGGAAGCTATTTGAAGTGCAAATCATGTAGTTTTGCTATCGTTGCAATTGACTTGACATGGTGCATTGCCTTGGTGAAAGATCACTTTTTCTTTTGTAGCTGTTTTTTGGCGATTACTTCCTTTAAACACACCAATAATGCTATATAATATTCACTATTGATAGTTCTTCCCTTCTCAAGGTAATCAATGAACAAAATATCTTGCGCATCCCAAAATACAGAGGCCAAAACTGCATGTTGATGTTTGCATCTTCGGTCACTTTTCACTTGTTGCTGTTCACTCAGCTGACTGCTGATTTGACTTCAGAGTGAAGTAGTGGATCCATGTTTCATCCATTGTCACATATTTACGCAAAAAAACTGTTGGGTTGAAACTGTTGCAAACGATGCTCTGAATCGTCAAAGTGTAGTTGTTTTTGATCAACTGTGAGCAGACTCGGCATCCACTTTGAACACAGCTTTCTCATTGACAAATGTTGATGCAAAATGGTGAATACATTGCCTTCTGATATGTTCAATTCTTCTACTATCTCATGCAACTTCAATTTACAATCAGCCAAATTGAGTTTGTGAATTTTTTTGGTGTTTCTGAAACAACTGCTGATTTGGGCAACCATTTGTGGCTGTACAACTGCATTTAAATTCAGCATACCACCTCTTAACTGTTTTTTCAACAGAGCAGAGTCCGAATAACACTTATCACGCCACTGCTTTGCTTGAACAGTATTTTTCCCATCAGAAAGCAATGCTTTATC
Source organism: Ascarosepion bandense (assembly GCA_037127315.1). NCBI lineage: Eukaryota > Metazoa > Mollusca > Cephalopoda > Sepiida > Sepiidae > Ascarosepion > Ascarosepion bandense. Next base: position 2,458,734 of record JBBBDQ010000224.1, on the reverse strand, counting down.
AACACATAAAATTCAGATTTTTCCATTGTTGTGAAAATTTGCAACAGTAGCTTCACTTGAATAACTGCAATTTGTAAACTAATAATCTGATTAGGCCCAAATTTTGTTACATGCCATTTGAAGGTTAGTACTTTATAAAAATCATATGAATTTTTTTATTACTGGTGCCATCTATATGTCAGGCCCGGGACTTATTGAGTGATATGTTTAGTATTCTTTTTTGCTTCTATTTTTTCTTAAACTTTGCAATTGTTCACATGTTCAGTCCCTAATATTCTTAGCATACTTCAGTAGAATCATATTTCTGTTTTAACAAAGTCTTCAGGTCAATGTTGGAGGAAAGCCAGAATTTGGCAAAGTTAATTTTGCAGAACTTCTTCACCTTAGTTTTGTGGCTGGAAGAAATGTCTTGGGTCCACCCACAGTTACTCTAAATAGCTGACAATGAGTTATAGCAAAATAAAGAACCTCAGTATATTATTGTATGCATCAGTACTAACCTGTCTTCCAAACTTTTAGAAGTGCCCCCCTCCAACCATTAGACCTGGTCTAGAGGTTTGTCCTGAAGATGCCTTTGATATCAACAGCTGATCCAGCAAGAAACTGTTGTTTTGGCAATTCAAAACAATGTCTACTCTTAAGATTTTCACCACCAGACTATATTTTAACAGTGAATCCATGATTCTTGAGGTATGAGTACTTTTTTTGCACTTTTCCAGTCTCCTGGCCTTCACAGACTTTTTGAGAAGGTACTTTGACATCCTGTATGTGATTTAAGGTCCAGATTAGTCTTCGGGGTTACTTTTAGGTCAGCAATAATATTCATGCAATTTTAATTTTAATCATCAATAAAAACAATTAACAAGGAACTTGGCCACAATTATTTGTTTTGATACAAGCCTCATAACACAGAGACAAACTGATGAGCAAATATTTGACAAATTCATCTTGCTGCAAAAATAAAAGTGTATCAAATGGTAAAAGATGTCTCTATTGCTTACCTTTGTTAATTCAGATGATGCTACCCAAATAATATTAACAACCAACAACACCACCACACCCAAGATCAACCGTTGAGGCCTAGATAACCCACTTAACCCTAACATGGCCTGCTTCACATACTGGACAGTCAAATCTGAAATGAAACAAATATTACTTCACTAATAAAAAAAAACATTTAATCAGAATAATAAAAAAATAAACAAAAATATATCATTGGCTAGAGTTGATTTGTAGATGGAATAGCCTCTACTATCCAGTAAAAATGCATACCATCATTTTTTTTTTGTTTGTTTTTTTTATCATTTCCCTCTAAGCAAAGCAGGACCACCACTAGTGCGAAGGGAATTACAGTGAGAGAAAAGACTGAGTACAGGGAGTATTGAAGAAAAGATAAAAGATGAATGGGATTCAATAGCAATGGTGTTGCATTACAATGTTTGGAGATTGTAGCTATCAAGGAATTAAGTAAGCAGAAGGGAGTTCCACAAGCAGGAAGTACAAGAAAAGAAACTGTTGGAGTAGAAGTGGCACATAAAAGAAAGACATAAAAGAGGATTTGTCAGATAATATTTGAATATGATATATAGCATTTTTGTCTATTAGCAACAAATGACTAAATCAGGAAACATATTTTTTAAAATATCCTATGACCTTTGCATTATGTCTCAATACATGACTTGTCAATTAAAAAACAAAATTACAAACACTGGCAAAAACACTTGCCGGCAAAATCTGTTCTGAAGAATCCAGATTAGAATTGCATAAAGAACAAAAATTACAGTAACAATCTCTTGTTTTGCTTTAAAATCAAAGATTTGAATCACAACTTCAAATTTCTTACAATCAACAATTATATTACAAAAATGTCCATCTTTTCATATATTTGAAACTGTTTATGCTTATAGAAATATGCAAGACATGTTAAATTCTCAATGTTTTTATCACAACTAAAACCAAATTATTACAAAAACATCTTTACTGAGATCAGAAATTGAAAGATTCCAGAAAATGGTAAAATTTATTTTTTTTTTTTGCAAATAGTAACAGAACCATAATCTATTTTTTTTAAATCTCAGGCTCAACAATTATGTCAAGAGACACTAATCTAATTTGTAAACCTCAAAGTGAAGAAGAAACTACAGTGAAACAGCAAATTAGTGGTTTTGATTTAAGTAGAATAATAATCAAATCATCCAATAATGGAACCAAAAACAAACTAGACAAATCATTTTTTCTCTCCAGATACTGATGTAGTGCATACTGTTTACAGGAATTATAATGACAATATGTGCAATGATAATGTAGTTCAAAAATTGGTAGGAATAAAATTGATTTCCTAGTACAAACAAAAAAGCTCTTTAAAAAGAAATTCTGCTGTTTGGCATTTGGTCACATGTTGGGAAATGAAAAACTTTCCAGCACTCCTTCATAAATATATACATATGTAGTGTTGTCATTTTTATAGATAGTATATAAATATATGAAATGCAACACCAATAACATTAAGTTATAAAGTGTGAATTGTATTTCTTTAGTAGCTACAGTATTTCCTTCTTTATTTCTGATCCATGCTGTTTGTTTTGTCATTTTAAAAATTTTATGATAATTGTATTTTATTAATCATAAAATCCAAGGATCAAGTGTCAATGTTCAAAAGAACATTGACATTTGGAATATTTTTTTTTAATTTTAGAAAGGTGAGAGATTATCATACATTAATATCAGTCACAGTTCCATATTTTACTATCTCAAGTAAAACAATAGTCGTGCCATTATTCAAGCTATATATAAAATTCAGTGAATTCTGTTTGTTCATCACACCCTCTAAAATAGCCATACATACACCAAATTTCAGAGAGAAATGCAAACAAGTAAGGAAGTACAAAGTACAGTTGATTTTACTAGGGTGCATAGCTTAACACAATACATTTTCATTCATTTAAAAAAAAAATAATGAAAATTTAAAAATAACAATTGGTTTATGAAACTGAATGAAATGGAGACTTTGTAAATCACAACAAAAAAAATGTCAGCAATATCTTCACCAATATTGTGAGGATTTCAACATACATCAGCATGTTGTAAAAATATTCTAGTTTTAAAAAATTAGATTCAATTCTTAAATTAAGAACAGGAAAAATAAAACAATATTTAAAATTTGTTAATAAACATTGAAAGCATAGAGGAATATTAAAAATGTCATCTGAAATATTTCCTGCTAATCAAAGCTACTAATGTTAACATTTTATAAATTAAAGTGAACAAAACATGATCATCAGCAACAAACCATTATCTTATTTAAGGCAAGACAATTTTCAGCTCATTTAAACAATGTATGTTTACTGACTTTTTCATATTCTAATTAAGTTAAGGCTTTCCTAAAATGTGACTAAAAATAAAACAGTAAAGCTTATTATGTAACAGAGTTAATAACTAGTGTAGTATGTGATTCATGCCAAGAAATACCAGAATAACTGAGTAAAAAGTCAGTCAGGAAGTTGGTCTAAGAAGTGTTGATCGTTGGTGACTCCAGTATATACTGGGTTCAAAATTTTGTACTTGATGCCACCTCACAAAGTAAAAAAAAAATAGGAGCCCCAAAGGTTGATCTAGAAAGTGATCTCAAAGCCACTAAATGCAGTAATGAGCATCAAATGGAACAAAAAGGAAGTGAACCTAGTTGAACTTTAGACACACACATACACACACAAAAAAAAAAAAAAAAAAAAAGCAAGTGTATAACAGGAAGTTATATAAATGTTCAGCTGATAATGCAAGAAGGAGAATTCCTCATATCCTCACAAGAAAAAGATTTAACATTCAAAGAATGACCCAAAAACACTTACCCTTGATTTGACCAATGTTAATTTGACAAAGTTCAATTATTTTCATATAATAAATTTGATCTCGAAGACTTTACTAACATAACACTGGCTACAATACAAAAATGGCAATATTTGTCAGTGGGGGTTAATATAAAGAGCACTATGCTTATTTTGGAAACTAGTTGATTTCTGATAAATAAAAAAAAAAACACATACTAATGACATGATCACTTTGTATTATTGTTTATTTCAAAGTTACAAGTTTGTAATCTTGTTCAGACAAAACTGAAATCCTAACTATGAAATCAAATCTTGAGATAAATAAATGTGCCTGTGTTTTTATCTTAGATAAGTAGATATCAAGAGGACAGAAATGTAATTTCGTATATTTATAATTTAATTTCATATTTATAGTATCTGATGAAAGCTGTAGAGCACAACAAAGGCAACTTTTTTTCAGCAAAGGCAACAGATACCAATCTAACTTATCTATTTGGGTCACATAAAAGTGAAGGTTAGTCTGTTTCTGTTTCCATTGACAAAATTAAAATAAGCTGGGGAGGGGCTTTACAAAATCAATTACGAATCTACAGATTATACAATAGATTTTATTCTTGTTCATTCTGCCATAGGACAAAACATTTGAGAATACTATTTCCACTATCTACATTTTTCAGATTTGTTATTTTCGTTATTGTCATATTCACAATGTCTTGTCTATTGTACTCTCCAGACTTCTTCAGATAGTATCTGTTGGAATTTCAAACCAAACCCTTTATTTCGTCCACTGGGGCAGATTGTTCTAGTTCCATGTGCCATGCCTTTTCTGGATACCTCACTTTCTGTTATTTTAGTAACTTTAGAAACTCAACACTTCCAAGCTTTTGCTCATCTCTCCTGTAGGCAGGTATCAAATGCACAGTTCTTTGGTTCACATCACTGGATTACTTCAACCAACACTTATCCAATGGGCTATATGATATAGCCAGAAAAGGCATAGCACAGATGGACGAAAAAAATCTACTATGGTGGACAAAATAAAGGGTTCAGTTAGAAATTCCAACATATATCACCTGAAGATGGCAACAGCTTAAGCATCATATGACAATAAAATTAGGACAATAATTTGAATCGTGTAAATAGTTACAATGCCTTATCTCAGAAATATAGACAAATTTGAGTATATGTATTTATTGGAAGTGGGTACGTGCTATAAAATGTCACTTAGCAGATTTGTGTCAAAGGCCATCACTATCAAATTTTATTATTACTGGGCATGACACTGTTGTAGTCTTATGCCAGACTAAGCTGTGTAAACCTTATGGCAAAATTATATAACACCTAAAACAATGTAGCAATAGTATAGACAAAAAAAAAGTATATACTTGAATCTCTTACAAAGATTACATTAATGTGCCATTTATATTTACTGGATACAAATAGATTATTATATCTCACTTATGGTCAGGTTAGTACTGGTAACATGTAAATCAGTACAACCTGTTACATGACGGGTGGTTGGCATGTCACCCAACATGACAAAAAAACATGACCTGTCAAAGGGTAGATAAGTTTCTTATAGGAGTCAATGGCCAGTGTGTGTGTGTGTGTGTGTGTGTGTGTGTGTGTGTGTGTGTTGGTTGGCTGTGGCTCATGTATAAAGATAGGCTAACCTCTCAGCTGTCAATGTGCTTCATACTAACTCTAAGCGAGTTGCTCTGTATAGAAATAACTGGAGATATTTGTGCCAGGGTGGTATCTGAAATTTCAAAATCTGTTGTATTAACCAGCTAAGAGACAAAAGACAATAGCAAAAGGTATCAGCAAATAAATATTCCTGTGGCTATGGGCCAAGATCCTCAGTGTTGCACAAAATGTGAACAAAATGTGTGCAAGGCACTGGCTTGATAGAAGTGTCAAATATGACACAAACATAAAAACTGAATGAAGTTATCATGCGTCAAAATCAATGGAAGAGTCTATCATTATATATATATATATATATATATATATATATTAGTCACCCGCAGACAGATCTGTTTCACAGTATCACAGCTCATCATTATGGTTAGACATCTGATTGCTTTTACCCAGGATTGAAACCCGACTGAATTGGCGTCAGTCGGTGATTCTACCTCTGAGCTATGGGCGCTTGGTAGAAGGAGGCAGACTTTATGTGAAATGTGTGTGTGTGTGTGTGCATATATATATATATATGCATATATGCATTTGTTATATATATTATTTACATATTATATATGAGCGGTACTTATTTGAAAGGGCTCAATATCAGTGATAGAGCTGCACACCTATCTATATGAATATATAAATAATGGTTGTTTGAAGTTATATATGTATTGTTTGTTATTATTTCTTTCAACTTTTTCCAGTCAACAGGTTTTCTGTATTAGTACTTGTTTTTGTACAACTAACCTGAAGATCATTTGTTTTATTTTTCTGTTTTTCTCACTTTAAGTTATAATTATCAACTTTGCATTTTCTACTTATTCCTTTTTTTACTGATTAATAGTTTAGGTGTTAGTACTGTCAAAAAATTTGTCTCTATTATGTCATTGTATGTAAAATAATGACTTTGTGACATCTTTAAGCTTAAATTTTGATTTATATTTTCATTTATGCTATCTTTTTCCAAAATTAATGAACTTTATGATTTTTGTGTTTGCTTATATATGTACAACTATTTCATAATTTGTCTTGCTTTCTAGTGTTTTCATTTACCTTAATTTTTTTAGAGCTTCTAACACATGCAAAGTATATAATGATTATATATGTACTTATATATGTTCCAAAAGTTGTCATAGCTGGGGGTGATATTGGGGACAAGCTCCTACTGTCTATAAAATGCTTACATGGCAGGCATCTCAAATTGCCTCTGACAACTAAGTCTAGCGCCAAGAATAGGTGAAGATGGATAATTGAGACCTAATAACCAGCTTCTTCAGGTAGATGGAGCTTGACAGCCCAGAATAGCAGGCCATCAAGTGGAAGGAAACCCTGATTTTAAATCTTTGCTGCTTTGTGATCATATAACATTCAGAAAACTTCTAAATAATTTATGTCCAGAAAAGAAGCAAATTATAAGAACACAAGAAAAATTATTGCAGTACCTTGTCAACTGATTTTAATGAAGTCTCAAGCCTTGAATAGCAATCTTCCTGAAGATGGTGTCTCAAAAACACTGTGTACTTGGACTAATGTGTATGTCCAAGTTGGCAACAGGAAGAATATCCAGCTTTGTAAAACCTCATCTCAAATCATTATGACATGAGATCCTCTGTCAGACAGAACGCACCTTGCTTTATGCAAAATTAATCCTGGTTCTGCCTAAAAAAAAGTGTTGTAGAGTGGTTGACACTCCTGCAGCACTCTCAATGATGGAAAAAGAGTTCTTTATTTTGTTGATCTATCTCATCACAAATGAAAAGAAGTCTTCAGAAGGATGTTAGAATACCATTAAGTTTTAGAAAAAAATAAACACAAAAAGGATACTTATACAAAGAATCAGAAAGATGAATGAAATTTCTAGGGCAATGAGGAAAGAGGTTTTCAGAAAATTTGACACTCACAGGATATAGTAAAGGCAAAAAGATAGAGTAAATCAGCGTATAACCTATCTAGCAAGCTTGTGTAGTTGGTTGGCAAAACAGGGTTTAGGGGAGTAAGCAAAAAGACAAAGCTTATAAAGGACAGGAAATTGTGATGAGCCACAATTGTCAATGTCCTGAAAGGATATGGCACACAGAAGTAGAACAGCTGCATCAATAGCATTGTATATTATTTCCTTGTATTTTAGATTTTTTTAAATCATGAAAAGTCTGACACTGAAAACCATAATTGGCGGTATGCATGATATATAAACATGTGTACTGACAAACATCCAATGCTGATACATATTCTCATGTATTTATTATATATTGTAGACACACACACACACAAACATTCAAAAGTCATCAAGTTTCATATTTTAATATTTATGGCTATTTTTATTGATTTTTTTAATGAAATTTGCAATATAAATCTTAATTGTTTAATTTAAAATTAAACAAATTATTAGCAAAAAAAAAAATGTGAGTTTTGAGTTATCCTTTAGAATGTGATATTCCATATTTATTACTTCTGAATAAGTAATTGAAATTCATGTAGAAACAGTTTCAATTTTTGAAGGATTAAATTTTAAAGAAACAATATGTAAATTAAATTCTATGTAAAAAATATAAATGTTGAGAATGATTTTGTACATAAAAACAATATTGTTAATAAACATTCTACAACCACTAACCACTAACAGAAATACATTAAAAATCATTTACTTGTTTTTAATTATATCAGTTTTCATATATATATATATATATGTGTGTGTGTGTGTGGGAGAGAGAGAGACAGAGAGCCTTGTGGATACACTTATTGAAGTATATAACAAGGAGCATTCTGAATGAATGAACAATAAAAGAATTAACTATAAACAAAAGAAAAGAAAACATCCGAAAGACTCACAGCAACAATGTAGAGCATCATGAATGAAATAAATCCGCATCAGGAGATTTAGATTCAAAAAGAAGAAAAAAGACAGAAGAACAAGAAATAGCAGAATCGAACAAATCACATGTCAGTGGGCAGCCCACACCAATACTTAATTCTCAAGCCAAGGTGCAGTACACTCCCGTCTTGCAGCTTATTTAGTCACATTACGTGGATCTATACCCATTCTCTTACCCACAGCTACCTAAACCAGTCTGTGAATCGTTCTAGTGCTTAGCTGACTATTCTGAGTATTGTATGTTAGGAGTTGTGTCACAAGGTTCCTCTGATATTGTCTACATGGGTTCATAGTTTAACTAAGAGATAGCAATAATCAGTAAACTCTTGCTCTGTTAATTGTTTTCTTTCTAATTTGTTACTTGCTAACAAGTAAGGAAAAAAGAGGGCAAAAAATCATACAATGTGATAGATTTGAAAAGAAAATCTTGCAAAGAAAGAGAGAGAAATTGGACAATGAGGAAGAGAGACAAATTGAATATAACGAGTGAGAAGGAAGAAAGAGAAACCAAAACTCAGAGATAAAAAAAAATGAAATAATATAGTAAGACAGAAGCGAAAAAAAATATAGGCAGAAAAATCATACAGAGAGAGAGAGAGAGAGAGAGGCAGAAACATCACACAAGTAGAAAGAGACAAAAACTGATTTTCTCTTATATATTTTTGCCTCTAAACTTCCATCACAGACAGCGTAACAATAGAGAACAAAATAAGTGAAACCTAATAAATAAAAAATAACTCTAAAAACATAAAAACCAAACAAATTCAAGTGATAAGAAATAAAAAAGCAAATAAATTTCAATCCAATAACTAGCATCAAGGCTGGTGTATGTGGGGGGGGGGGAGACCTCTAAATGTTATCAGAATACCTTAACATTGATCTGCCTGTTACTGCTGTGAATAAAGCAGCCCATCACAAATATCAACAAGTTCAACAGATAGATGACATCATGAATACAAGTTAAAATACTGAGCCATGCAAATGTCATATCTGAAAAGAACATTTTACTGTCCAGTATTTCAATAAGGTACCAAGTAGTCTGCCTGAATCTATTTAAAATACAATGTTGGTCACTGGACCTAATGTACGTATTAACATAGGGCATGTGCAGACATGCACTTAAAAGATAGATATTGAAGCAACAGGATTAAGCCAATATATTGGATTGTGCTTGTGGTGCCCTAAGGCTGTTCACATAAGTTGCTTCAGTAAACAATTGTGTTTACTTATATTATAAATATAAATATGGTTTCTTTCAGCCAGTGTAGTATCATTTTACTGTTCAATATCAATAAGCAGGTGTTCATACCTACCTACTTACCTATGTTTTTAATAGCCCAACAGGAATATTCTGAAAACTTCTTGACTTTTCCTCCACCTCCTCTTTACTGTCATAAACTTCTTCATATTTATGCAGCGTACATAACACTTTTAGTTTTCTTGCAAGCTTCCAAACAATGACTCAGTACATTATCTTACTACACACAAGTCCATTAATAGCTTGTACATAAAATAAAAATTATCCTTTTAATACCCAGATATGGAAATATTCTTAATAATATTTTTTAATGTCATGTTTCTTCAGGATGTATTAAATAGCTTTTCATATATTCCTTTCCTTTATTATCTAAGATTTATCATAAATTTTTGAAGAAAATTGTGGAGTGATTTCCTATTGCTTTCTCTATAGTCTAGAAGTCAAAATTTGACTTCTCTTACACTGGTTGCAACTCAAGGCTAGAGAGACATTTAACAAATATTAAAACATTAATGCTAGTGTCACAAGTTACCTCAGGTACAGATACATTAATGATTAAATTTAAAAATTAAATATGCCATCAACTCGTACATTAAAAAAGCCAAAGTTTCAATAATGAAGTGTATATGCCATAGTAGATATTTAGCTACTGATAATGTTATGACTGCTTTTTCTACAGCCAGGGAATTACAAATTGTATTAAAGAAAGTCAAAACAACTAATGTAAAAGAGAAACAAATTTCAAAAAAGATTTTTTGCCTTTCATATTGTCTTTGAAAACAAAATATATGTTTGCATTAAATTTGTAAAAATTCAGACAAGAAATTATTATTTAAGAATATATATATATATATATATATATATATATATATATATATATTTTTTTTTGTATTATTTAATTACATTATTTTCTGGTCAATTTTTTTTTTAATTGCAAAAATGCTTTGACAATTTTCCATCTGTCTTGATAGAATATTTCAGCTTTCAGAAAATGAATTATAAAAACAGCCAAATATCTAAGTTCATTAAGGAAGTTTTTTTTTTAACATGCATCCAGTTAGGTATAAATGTAGTTACTTCCAAAGATTTGGTAAAAAAAAAAAAAAGAAAAAGAGCAGCAGAAGACATGAAAAAAATGACAAACATAATAAAAAAAGTTTTATCATGAAAATCTTTGTTATTATTAAAAGAAGGACCTAAGGATTTTTGATTATTAAATCATATTTGTAATCAATTTTAGAACCCTCAAAATTTTGGTTAAAATTCTTTTTGTGTGTCAGAGGGTGACTATAATTTAGTATAGGAAATTTTAGCAGTGAAAAACACATTGAAACTATATTTATTAATTATAAATAGAAAGGTTTACAATTCAGTCATACCCAGTATTTTAAAGAGAATTTTTAATTTTTGTGTGCGTATAAATGTGCTGATTTTTGTAAATACAGATGTCAATACACAAAAATTATCAGAAATTAAGAGATAGTGGTAAATGTTCGTTTTAGGTGCTGACGGCTTTTCCCCCTTCAAATTTATCCAAAATAGCATTATTTCTGTGCAAATGTATATGCTGAACTCAAATCAACAATTAGTTATTGAAGAAATTTACCTTTTTTACTTTGAAAGTCCATAAAAAAACGAACTATATCTTGCACTTTTTCTCTCCTGTAACTCTCAAAGTCATGTAATTAACTGCAAAATGACGTTCTACGGAGGCAGAATTTTTTGTCGAATTTTGGCCAATTTTCTTCCTTTACTGAAACTTCCGGCGATGTACTTCCTGTTATGAGAGTAACAAGCGTAGAAATACAATAGCGCATTACTTTAATTTCCAGAAGTATATCACCGGAAGTATCAGTAAATGAAGAAAAATCGACCAAAAATTTGCCAAAATTCATTCAAATGCACAGTAAGTCATTCTGCAGTTGATTACATGACTTCATGAGAGTTACGGGGTAGAAAAAGTGCGAGATATAGTTCATTTTTTTTATGGACATTTAGATAAAAAAAAAAAAGGTAAGTTTCTTCACTAACTAACACTTGATTTGAGTTCAGCATATACATTTGCACAGAGATAATGCTAATTTGGATAAATTTGAAGGGGAAAAACGATGGGACTTAAAAAACGAAAATTTACCAAGATAGCTACAGTAAATTTAAAGCCAAAATATCTAAAATTCAATAAAACATTAAATTAATTGAGATATTTCCCTAAATTTTTAAGATTACTGATTATTTAAAAAAATTATATAAAAAAAAAGGTGCTCACATTATATTCCTCAAGTAATTTTAACATATGTCCCACTATAGAAAAAAATTCAATTTCTAGCGGTCAACACATAAAAAAATCCTACCTCCACATAAAAAAAATGCATTTCTGTGATATTTTAAATTAAAAGTATTATTTTTATTCAAATCAAATTAAACTTTAAATCAGCTAATATTCCCTAAAGTTTCAGTCAGAAAAGCATATTTTACAAAGACTTTAATAAAGAGAATTACATTGTGTTGACAAATGGATAAAATCAGCAATTTTTAGCAATTTAAAAAAAACAAAAACAAATCCTTCCAACCAATTTAAATACATTTTGAAATACAGAAAAGTATTTTACTTTATAAATTTTAAGATTTATTTTTTAAAATTCATTTTAAACTTTAGGTATCGATTTTCTTTCATAGTACCTATATAAATGTATTTTAGAGCTTATGGTACAAAACATGGAACTATTTCTGGTACTATTTATGAGGTACATCAGAGTAAGGGTTAATAAGCTACTCACAGATCATTACTACTGATTTGTGTGTTCTATTCTCACTAGTAGCTTTGTGATACTAAGTGGATATGTTTTAATTTGTTGTCAGCAACACTTTTATAAACACTGACTGGCTATTTTAGTGATACATCACAAAATTTGCCAATGTTTTACATAACATTGGATTACAAAGTCTGGTCTTATTTCAAACTGCTTGGTTAATCTTTTATTTCTGAGTAATTTTATTTTGCCAAATTTACTTTTAACTCAATACAATTAAAACTTCTCTTTATTTTTTTTTCCAGATATATTTTTATATATATATTTAGGAAAAAAATAACTCATTTTTTTACACAAGTCTGCACAAAAAATCTTAAAAACAAGTGCAAAGTTTTAATCCTTTTAAGCTAGCAGAATCAAATTAAGATGGTCTATTCTTTCATATCTAAAATGTTTTTAATACTACAAATAATCAAAAGTCAAATAACAGTTACAAGATGACAACAGTCTCATGAGACAATAGCCAAGAGCAATAAGTGCCATATGTGATACATGCTTGGGCAATTATATCTCGAAAGAGACATGACTGACTGAGCAGAAGATTATCCCGCAGAAGGTTGCCATTACTTCTTGTGGTAGACTGGTTGCCAGCCAAAGCTATAGAACCCAATCAGTCCTGCTATTTAACCCATAACTGGAGCAAAGAGACGGATTAATACCTTTCCCAAGGGTATTTGCATGTAAGTGAATGCAAGGAATTCAAATAGAATTCGAACTTGGCTCCCTGATTTGTTGTTCCAAGCCAATATCTACTACACCACAACACACATCCTAGCCTAGAGCAGGAGTAGCCAAATTTCGTTAATATAAAAACCACATTCAATAAAAGTTCAGATGTTTGAGAGCAAGACATGAACAAAATGTTTTTGTTACATACACATTAACATTAAACTTACATTGTAATCTAATTGGGGTCTTAATTCATATCCAGTAAATAATTACAAAACTTGAAATTTTTCTGATTTACCTTTTATATTAACTGTGATGAAAAAAGGAGCCCAGCCAACATATTTCCACAAGACATATATTAAATGTCAAAGAGCTGCATATGGCTCATGAGCCAGTTTTACCAACCCTGGCCTAAGGGATTTAAGCAATGGATTGTGAATTAAGTGACATAACAATTAGGAGTTCAATCTTTGGGCCAGGTAGTACAGACCCAGTAGAATCAGGGCTAGCAATAACTGAGCAGTAAGTAGTAAAAAAAGTGTTTTCTGTTTGAATTTCTGGGATGAGAGGTTATTTACATTTGAACTAATGATCTCCTTTTTGTTGTTATCATGGTATTTTGACTGTTGGGTCATCCACCTTTCTTCTGGTGACTATTATCTTCCAGAAATTTCAAATTGAACCTTTTATTTAATCCATGGCAGAAGGGGTGGTTGACTGTTTTGGGTACTACACAATTATTGCTAGCATTGTTTCCAAGTCTATACTAAATATCATAATGGTATAGTAGTTAAGAGTTCAATCCTATGGCTAGCTAGACCAGACTATATGGAAACTGGATTTGTGTCAGAGAGAGAGAGAGAACGAGAAAGATAAAAAAGATATCTCTTGGCATGGACAGTTAAATGAGAACAGTCTACTCCTCTTAAGAGTTCAGTTTAAAATTTCTTAAAGGTTACACAGATTGACAGACACTTGAAGGCCAAAGAGCACAGTGCCTAAAATGTTGTGATGATAAAAATAAAGATGAGAATGTTAGTCCAAATGTAAGTAATGTAAATAAACAAAAACACAGAATTTTTTTTACATATAATTAAAAAACACTAGATTGTTGAGATTTGTTAATGAACATTTTATGTAACTTACAAAAACTAGATCAACTTTAATGATGATTGCATTCATAATAAACACAATTACATTGCCTTTCCATTTAATATTCAATAGTTACAAAAGAAAACATGTATGAGATTCTATGCAATTGAGATTTATGACAAACTCACTAAAAAAAAAAAATTTAAATGAAAAGTCATTTTGTTTATAATGCAACATTAAATTTGTAAAAATAATTATTTTTCAGCATTAATTTTGCTGTTGACTACAACAAAAATAAAAAAAATAGAGTAATGAGACTATCAAATAATCTAATTGTATTTTTCTATTAAAAAACTAATTTATTTTTACCTTTTCCTAATTGTCTCTAAAGCAACAGCTCATAATCAAACATCTGTTGCAACTGTCATTTTTTATTTTGATGGTATTTTCTTTCTTTTTTCTTTATATCTTATAACAAAATATATGGTTCTTTATTGGGGGAAAGAATTATGTAAATTACCTAAATGACTTTAATATCAATAATAAAATGCTTACAGCTATATCACATTGAAACATCAACTCTTGTTCAATTACTGAAGTTAAGCAATGTTGAGCTTGATCAGTACCAAGATGGGTGACCACTTGGGAAGGTGCTGTAATCTTGGATGTGATATATAGATGATCTAATGGAGAAAAGCTCAGAATGAAAAATCAGAGAGTCAAGTTTGAATTCCAGTTGGGTTCATACATTCACTTGCGTGCAAATACCTTTAAGCAATCATGTAGTGGAAATGAAATGCAGAGGTAGCAGCCAATCACTACTGATACACACCCCTGTCGGTCAAAGAGATGACATTTAGTATGTTGTTTCTACAGAAAGACAGCACATGGTTACCCTGCCAGAACAGAGCCAGTGCAAACCCCAGAATGTCTGGATATAAAGAAAGAAAGTATGTACCAGATGAGATAGAACAGTGAGTGGAGTGGTGTTAGCTATGCAAATGATTTCTTTGCTAGCAAACCACTAAAGTTTGAGGCTCCATAAAAGCAGGCCCATTCTCTGGAAAAAGGAAGAGCTTGGCAGTATGCCACATTGACTGCATAGTAGTATTGTAATTTGTTACCAAGGATTTTTGTTTGTGTTATCTAACATCATTTCAAATTCATTCGTACTTGTTTGTGTTTCCAGTGTCTCAGCTATATTCATCTTGTATGTGTGGTGTTTTGTCCATGCCCTGCTTGTTGTGATCCAATATTTAATTCCAATGCTGCTGGGTTTTCTGCCCCTCTTCATTAGCAGATCAGTCAGTCAGTTAAGTGTCATATGTGATACACACTTGGGCAATCATGTCTCAAAAGAGACATGACTGACTAGGCAGTAGATTACCATTACTCTTTGCAGTAAGCTGATTGCCAACCAAGGCTATAGAACTCAATGTCTTGCTATTTAACCCATAGCTGGAGGGAGAATAGACAGATAAATATTTTTTCAAAGGATATTTGCAAGTAAATACAACAAATTCAACTGGAATTCAAACTCAGTATTCAATCAATAAGAAAATCCAATTAATTAAAAAAAAAAAGAAAGTTTTTTTAAGAAAATGTTTGTAATTATTTTGGTGTTCATTCACATCCTTGATAAGTGATTTTCAATGTTTTCAATGGCATGAATATGCATTGAAATTTTATCAAAACAGTATATCCTTCTTTGTTTATTGAATACTAATTATCCACAAATATTAAGCAACATAAATAGGTTGTTTGCTTTATTAAGTAGAAATAAAAGACAATTGCTTTATTTTCAACAATTAACTAAGAATGTATTTACCATACTGTTCCACTATCTTCTGCCATTATCACTGTTCTTAGTCTGCCAATAAAAGTATTCATTCTACTGATATTTGTCAGGACTTCAAAAACAACTTTATGAAATGGTTTAATTAGATTATCAACCAACAATTTTAACACTTTTGTTGCTTTATTTAATAAATAAACACAGGATAATTGCTTTTTTTTTTCTTTAAAAATTTATTGAAGATTTCATTCAAATTTAAAAAAATGAATTTCAGGAATAAAAAGTGTACATGTCAATAATGGAAATAATCTATAAATTTCATAATTGGAATTATTTTATATAAAAACTGATATTATATATATTATCTTTCATGAACAATACTTTAAGAAAAATATTTCAAAATTAAATTAGATTTTTCAGGTTTTCAAAATAAGTTAATAAAAATATATCAGTATTGTTTAGATCCCTCTTGAATACAGACCCAAGCTGTGATTTAAATTGCCAGATTTGTTACCAGGATGTAAATAAATTATTTTAATATCAACACACAAAAACTACCGCTTCTGAATCAAACTTAAGTGAGAGCAGTTTAACAATTGGGTGTGATACACACAAAAAAGAGGGGAGGGGAGAGAGAATTCTTTGGAATAAAGATTGACTGATTGTTTATTTGTTTTACCAGCATATCAAAACTTCTCTGCGGGTCAATTAATGCTGAAACTGGATGTTTTATTCAGGAATGTTTTATAATGTTTCAAATCGTTTGATTTTTTTTTTTTCAGAAAAAAAGAAAAAAGTTTTCAAAATATCACAAGATGTAAAGTTCAGGAGTATTTCAAAATGTAAGTTGTATGGTCCAAGCTCTACTTCTGGAGAAGTTGAAAGCAGTTCTTTTTTCAGATATCCCATTATTTGGGCAGTAGGTACGTTTTTGAAGAGCATGTTAAGATTTTGTGCTTGAGTTCCTAAGTATTTTTTGTGTTTCTTGCATGCTATCAAGATATGCTTGACAAAGACAAATTGGTTGCAGTGGATACACCAAGGTGTAGTTTCTGTCAGGTGAGCATGTCCAGTTCATATTTTGTTGAGCACTGTTTTTTCTATGGTCAGCCAATGGCTCTATATTGCCCTTCCTTATTGTTGGCTGATGTTCTACAGTTTATTGCTTGGGAACATGTTCCAAACTGATAGCCATTTTCTTTTGATGTGTTGTGTAATTTTGTTTTTGTAATTGGTATATAGGAACTTGGTTTTGGCTATTTTCATTTTTGTTGTCTCTTTTGCCAGTGTGTCAGCTACATAATTTCCCTTGATGCCTCTATGGCTAGGAATCCAAGCCAATATTTTTGTTTTCTGCTTTTTAAACTGATGACAAGTTTCTAAGATTTCTTGAATGATTTGTGTTCTTGTCTTTGTTGTTAAACTAAATAGGGAGCCTGAGAATATTATAAACTTCTTCAGAATTTTCTATAATTTTAAATGCCATTTTAATTCAGTTGTATAGACAGATTCATTATTTGATAGCCTGATTTGTTTATAAATTTGTCTGTGACTGCTGTGCCTGTTATATCTAGGATTTCTTATCCATTTGAGTAGAATGATTTATAGTCACGATATTTGTTTCTTAATTCTCTGTACATAGTTTTTGTGTTGACACAACGAAAAAAACAATGTGATGTCTACCTTTGGAGGTTTGGAGATTGTTTATCGAGCTATTTTATTTATTGTGACTGGTGCTACATTATCAGGATCTTTCTTTATTTGTTCCAGTGCTTCGTTAAATTTAAGTTAAAGTGAAGGGAAGGCTGTTGATTTATTTCTATAGAACTTGGTTCATATGCTTTTTGATATGCTAAGTTATTTGGGTTGGATTGTAGTTTTATTGTGTACTAGCTGTCTAGCCCGGTGCTGCTTGGAGTTTGTTAGTGCTTATGTTGAAATGGTAAGGTTAAAAAAAAGTATGAGGTTGCCGTGATATGTAAGTTAAAGAAAAATGCAAAGTAAGTATTGGTTTTTGTTGTATTTGTAAAATGGGATTCATGATTAGTCAATTTTGCCAATAAATGGGAATGATGTATACAACTGGAAGAAAGGATGCAAGTATTATAGGAGCCTGTAATGTGATGTGATGACATTGTGATGCAGAAGCGGATGCATTACTCCTGCAACTTCAGAGGAGATTGGCACATTGTAAAAGACATGAAATTGTTATGGCATATGATAAGGTTAGTCAGTTAAGTGCCATACGTGATAAACGCTTTGGGCGATCATGTCTAGAAAGTGACATGACTGACTTGGCAGAAAATTATCCTGCAGTAGATTGCCATTGCTTTCTGCAGCAGATTGGTTGCCAGCCAAGGCTACAGAACCAAATCTGTCCTGTTATTTAACCCATAACTGGAGGGAAGAGATAGATTAATACATTTCCCAAGGGTATTTGCACATAAGTGAATATAAGGTAGATGTTACAAAAAAAGTTGAAACATACCATTTGATTTCACATACACACCAGCTTCAGCTAAAACCATGTCAACCAACAATTATAGCTAGAGTCAACAAACCAGAAATGCTTCTACCATTAGATCTAAACATACAACTGAAAATGATAAGTGTTCATTTAGATGTCGACTTCTTCATCTTTGTCATTTTCTTTGTCTTCATCATCCTTTTCTTTTTCTCCTTCATCATCTTCATCAACTTCTTCATCTTCTTCATCCTGTTCTTTTTCTTCATTGTATTCTTTTTATGTTTTGCATTTCTCATCTTTTTTAACTTTTTCTTTCATCTTTTTCAACTACTTCTTTATCTTTGTTCTTCTTCTTGAAATTAACCTGCCTACCTCCATGCACAACTTCTCTTACTGCTGACATTGAATGAATTAACGTTTCTGCTCAAATGAAAATTGCGTTCAACTTCAGTCTCTGCAGTTTTTATTGCAAAGCATCTTTGTTCACATGAACATAACATTGAATGTCAGTCTCTTGAGCTCATGCACCTGCCATAGACAGTCTTTCAGCTCAGCTGCTGTGCTGCTCACATTTACAGGGTGCATACAAATTGGTTAATTTTAAATTTTAGTTTTTTAGGGATCCTTTTGGCAATTTTGTAGGCTTCTTTGACAAATTCTTATTGTATTTTTTAGGGTTTTTGCTGATTTTTTATGGTTTTAAAGGTTCATATATGCCCTGGTTTATCCTCATTCTCTGTAGTTCTCGCAGTTGTCAAATAAGTCACGTCTCGGTGCAGATGAAGATAATGTTGAACTTCATTTTCTGAAACTCGTGCAGCAGCCATAGCTGTAGCATTTCTGCTACGACAAAGTTCATGCCGGGTATCATTCTGTGAAGCTCTTGTGGTGGCCATAGCTGTAGCAATTTTATTTAGACAAAGCTCACGTTGAGCCTCTTTCTCTGAAGCTTGCGCAGCTGCTATGGCAACAGTGTTTCTGTTCAAATGATGTTTATGTTGAATGCCATTCTCTAAAGCTCATGTATCTGCTTTCACCTTTGCTTTTGTTGATAAACTAAGTTGATGTTCTTTATTAATCCCTGAAGTGCTGGAGGAAGCATTTATGGATTGTCTAAATGAACACACATCATTTTCAATTGAATATGCAGATATAATGAGGGAAGCATTTCTAGTTTGTTGGCTCAAACAACTCTCGTCAATGGACATCACATTCAGAAACCATCCCATACTTTGGGACTGCCTACTACTTGATGAGGCCTCCCGTTGACTTGTTTGTTTACTCAATTGGCATTTGGTGAAATGTATATTGTTCCTTTTCTTTCCAGGTATTTAAACTGGGGGGTGAAAAATTGGTTGAGTATGTGGATCTTAAATGTAAAGCCATACCAGAGTGATATGTTTACAAATCAGAGTTCGAAATCACAAGTTTAGAAATGATTCCCATTCTTAGATGGCAATCTTTTGGTAAATAAGCCTAACCTGAATGAGGTAGGATATTTTAGTCAGAATAGTAAATTTCTAGCCATCATCAAGGAAAAATATATCAGCAAAAACTTACAGAGCATTGGGATTGTGCAGTGCATGGAGTAATTGAGTAAGGAATTTTTTTTTTTCCACAGAGGAGGTGAGGTTGATGTTTTGGCCAAGAGTGATGAGAAATCATAAATTCAAGAAATGCCTTTGTTTAAGTTTTACAATTTGACACCTTTGATGAGCTCTGGTAGTGCAAAATTCAATTTACTGCAAATGTAAAATGTCTGTAGAGTATGAGAAAATTGTCCAAAAATAAAGCTTAATACTTAAGTGAAGTGGCACCTTGCCTTACATCAGTTGCAAAGTTACATTGTTACTTCCATTCAAAAAATACATCTGTTCAAATACATCGATTCTAAAATATTTTGTGTACATTAAAGGTATGAACCTTGATCTACAAGTTACCTGATTTTGGTTGAATTCACACAAGGCATGTTGGAGGAGAAGAATTCATAAATTTTAAGGGCTTTGGTGATTCTACCATACCCTGTAAATTGATTCAAAAAATGTTTCCATACATCAAAGTTTCAAGTTATGATCAACAAGTGATCCAATTTTGGTTGGAATCAGACCAAGAGTTTCAGAGAACTAGGGCTCGTTAGAATGGTAACACACACACAAACACCCATATCCATTTATATATAGCTTATGGGAATAATTTTTCCCATCTTAGAGATATAGCTGATTTATTGGCTTGTATATAGAGAATTTGCATGGGTGAGGTCCAGAAGGCTCTGAGACTTAATCTCAGTCCTTGATTTTGTATGGTTTGTAGTTTTTAAGATAGGATTGATGTGTGGCACTATAAATAATACATCTATAGTCTGATTTTGATCTGATGTGCGACCTATATATCCTGAGCATTACTTTTTGGTTGGCTCCCCAATTTAATTTTGATATTACTTTTAGAAGCTTCAAAGCATTTTGGCATTTTTGTTTAAGGTAATCAATGTACACTTTGAAGTTAAGTTTGCTATCTGATATGATTCCTAGATATTTTATTTGCTGGAGTAAGGGAATTAAGTGTCCATTTAATTTTAATTCTGGATTGAGGTGGTAGGCTCATTTTTTGCAGAAATGCATACAGTTTTGTTTTGGAGAAAAGGAATCCATTTTCATTTCTCCATTTTTTTTATCTTGTTTAAACATTTGTACATATCTTTCAAGGGAAGACATGTTTGGGGAGGACTATGATATTGAGAGATCATTCATATATAGACATTTTTCAATTCCCATATTAATGATTTTAATAATGCTATTTATTTTGAGAATAAATAATGTAACTAATAAAATGCTCCCTTGAGGTACTCCTGCCTCCTGCTTGCATGCATCTGATGTGTTTCCATTTCATACTTGAAATGTTCAGTTTGATTGGAAATTTTAGATGAATATACCCATTCTTCCTTTTATTCCCATCTTGTGCATGACTTTTAGGATATCAGACTTCCATGTGATATTATGGCTTTTTCAAGATTGAAAAATATCGGTAGCATATGATGACCTCAAACAAATCATAAAAAATAAAGGCTTCTAACTGTACAAATTGTTCATTGGTTTCTTGGTTTTTCCAAAATCTGCTTTGGCAGCTAGATAAGAGATTGTTTCTTTCCTGGTAACACATTAGTTGAGAATTTACCATTCTCTCCATTGTCTTGTAAATGCAACTTATTAGCGCAATGGGTTTATAGTTTGTTGGGCCAGAATGGTCTTTGCTGGATTTAGGAATTGGAACGATGAAAGACTCAAGCCACAATTTTGAAAATTTGTTTGAACACCATATATCAGTGAAGATCCGGAGAAGTATTAAAAGGGACTTTTCTGGCAGATGTTTTAAAAATTAGTAATTAATTACATCTGGACTAGTTGCAGAGTTTTCACATTTTTTTTTTTTTATGGAGTCTCTATTTTTGTCATAGTAGAGAATATTGTATTCTTTGTTTGAAGTGAATTTAGGTTTTTCTTGTTCCGTAATTTTTTTTTTTTTTAAATTTGTGAGTGTAGTGATTTGTTCAAAAGTTTCTTTGAAATTCTGTGACTATTAGGTTAGTTATTTCTGTTTTTTGTTGGTGCATTTATCTCATATATTTTGAGTTAAGTGGACTATTGCAGTTTGTTATATTTTCCATTAATTTACCTTATTATTTCCCACGTGACATTTATTTGGGTTTTGTTGTTCAGTTTGGAGAAATAGTTTTGCCAAGATTCTCTTTTGGATTTTTTAATTATACAGCATATTTTTACTCAAGCTGGTTTGTAGTTTTGTAGGTTGATTGTAGTTGGGTTGTGTAAGAATATCTTTAGGGTTTTTTTTTTTCCAGGTTTTAACTGATTCTCTGCATTCTGCTGTAAATCAGGGTTTTGATTTGGTAAGTGGTTTAAAGAAAGATTTGGGTATTGTTTGTCTTGCTATTTGTAAAGGAGACAAGATTGGTTCTAGTTCATTGAGAATTTCCATGTTGATTTGGGATGAGCAGAGTTCATTGAATTTTAGCCAGTTAGCTTTGTGTAGTTGCCATTTTGGATTACTTTCTTCTTGTATAGGCTTGCTTACAATTGGGAAAATAGGTGAATGGTCACTATCACATTGTTTAATGGAAAGTTCATGATGACCAAAGTCCATAAAATTTGATGTGGAACATATGGTTAGGTCGATAATTGATGTTGATTCAATACCTGGGTGTAGATAAGTGTGCATTTGGATAAGGATACATAGATCGTATGATTCTAATAGAGTTTCTATAATTTTACCAGTTTAATTAGGGTTCATACATTCCCACATTTCATTGTATTTCTCCCATTAGTAAAAAGGAAGTGGGAAGTTGGCCAATTAACTTTTCTATTTCAGTTTTATTCAGTCTGTTTTTTGGAGGAATATAAATTGAAAATACAGAGCATGGCAATAAAAGCTTCAATTCATTGAAGCTTTTACTGCCATGCCCTGTAGATTTGTGTTTAATTATAGTTTTTCATGGGGTATTGATTTGTTTAACCAATATTAAAGTATCCCTACTTGGTCTATTCTCTATTGTTGATGAATTTATTTTGTCATAAGTTTATAGAAAAAGGCGTAAGACAAGGATGTCTCTTTTCACCAGATTTGTTCAACCTATACAGCGAGAATATTTTGAAGACCCTAGATGACACACCAGGATTTGTTATTGGAGGCCACAACCTGAACAACATAAGATATGCGGACGATACAGTGCTGATTGCGGACACGGAAAGGAAACTACAAGACCTCATACAGAAAGTAGCAGTGGAGAGTGACAAGAAGGGACTACAAATAAACTTTAAGAAAACTGAGTGCATGGTCATCAGCAAAAGATACAACCCAAAATGCCAAATACAGGTGGGGGATAACAGAATCAAACAAGTACAAGAATTTAAGTACCTAGGAAGTGTTCTAACAGGAGATGGAAAGTGCGATACGGAGATCCGAAGGCGAATTGGCATGGTAAAGGACGCGTTCCAGAAGATGAGCAAAATACTAACACACAGGAAAATCTCAATAGAAACGAAGAAAAGAGTGCTAGACTGCTACGTGATGTCAGTTCTTCAATACGGCTGTGAATGCTGGACAATATCATCGAAAATGAGGACAAAACTGGAAGCGGCCGAAATGTGGTTCTACAGAAGGATGCTACGGATATCGTGGACTGAGCATACAAGCAACGACGAGGTGTTAGAAAGAATGGCAACAAAAAGGAAATTGATGCTGAGCATCAGGAAGAGACAACTGAAGTTCCTGGGACATGCAATGAGGAAGGAGAGTCTGGAAAACCTGATACTGACTGGACAGATAGAAGGAAGGAGAGACAGAGGAAGGCAGCGGATAACATATTTGCAGGGCCTGATCAGGTGGATGACGGAATGGAGGTTGCCAGGAGCAACAGGAGCAAACATACTAAGAGCCACAATGGATAGGGAGATGTGGAGAGCCATGATCGCCTACGTCCTGAAGGGACAGGGCACATAGAAGAAGAAGTTTCTTTGAGAAAGGTTTTTTGCAAGCAGAATAAATTTGGGTTGTAATCTCTAAGCAGTTGTTTGATTTTTTTCATGTTTAACACCTCTACAGTTCCACTGTATGAAGCTTGTGCTCCGTTTGTCCAGTTGAGTGGTTTTTTATTTTACTGAGTGGATCTTAAGGATGATGATGTTTTTAGTTATCTATTTCCATATATTCCATACTGTTTTTCTTGTTTGTGAACTTGTTCTTCATTGAATATCTGTATGGTTTTGATTATTTGGGTTCTTTTCATTTAGTTATTTTTTGTTTTTATTTATCTTTATATGGGTTGTTATCCTGTTTATTTACTTTTAATTCTGTTTCTTTTTGGATTTCAATTTTGTATTGTATTGAGGTTTGGTTGGTTTTTGTTCTGTCAGTTTTCTGTTTGTGGAATTTTTTATTTGAAAAGTTTTGAGTGCTTTGTCATTGGGAGGTTGTTGTCAGTGAATTTTGTGTTGGGGTTACAATGCTTGTGGATAGTTTTGGTTCAGTGGTATGGGTTGTTTCCAAGTTCACAATTGGTTTTAATGTTTTCGCTATGTTTTTTAATTTTTGAATTAAAAAATGTTAGTTCTTGTATTTCATGTAATTTGTTTGATATTAAATTTTCATATGTATAGCTTTATGTTGCTTGGGTAATTTTTGCATATTGTATATTGGAATTTGTTTCAATGCTTTTCTTTGATCTTGAATAGGGAATATTTTTTATATTATTAATTGTTAATATATCCTTTTCTTTTTTCCAGGCTTCACAATCCCTGGAAGTTTCTCTATGACTTTTTTATTTTTATTTTTTTAGAATTAGGACATTTGGTCTTCATTTGGGCAAGTGATCTGTGTGATTAGGAACATTCTCCCCATATTTTCCACATGCCAACTCCCTTGTACATTGTTCTTACCATGTCCATATCTTTGGCAATTGAATCATCTTAATGGGTTTGGAATATATGTTTATAATTTGAAAACTATATATTCTATTTCAATTTCCTGGGGTGGTTCTGGAGTATCAAAAGTAATGCTATAATTGTTGGTATCTATAATTTTATCATTTTTTTAATAGACATTCATTTTATGTCTAATGTCTCTCTTTTTTATTTATAGAATTATTATTCTTAATTTCTTCCAGTGTACACAGTGAGAGTTCATTGCTCCTCACCATGCTTTTAGGGGAATTTAAAAATTGGTATGGGTAGATCCTTACATTTATATTATGAAATTTGGTCATCTTTAGTAGTGTTATAGCATCATATTTTCATTTGATTCTATCTAATGTATTATTTCTATTCCTTTTTTTTTTTAACTGCTTTTGGAATTATCCGAGATGCTAAGATTTTTTTCTATTACAAAAGGTGACAACTTCATTATTAGTTTGTTTTCCACTAGTGCTATTACAATAAAATTCAAAAATTTTGAATTTAATTTTCTATATCACTTTCTATATCTATATTTAAGTGTAGTTTCCTGGTTTTTATTGTTCTCATACTTTGTTATTATTCATCAGTTATGCTCCTCATCTACCTCAAAGACCCATATAGGGGAGATGAGGGGGGAAATCCCATTTGTATCATTCCTCCAGGCTTACATGACTGGTATACTCAAATGTAGGAAGGGTTTCAAGCACCTGTTATATCCAGAATTTTCTACTCAAGTATGGGCCTTCCCCAGAGATTTGAAACAGCTATGTCAATATTCCTTCGTTCCCAGTCTTACTTGCTTAGTAAGTAAGCTTAATATCTGATATGGTAAATGTGAGCAGTTTTGTTTGTTTTGTTAGTTTGACTTAAGGCTTGATGTGACCAGCTGGTTGATTAGATTGGGTCTCTCTCTAACTGCCCATCTAGCACAAGTAGGGGCCAAAGTGGTGTGTTGAAGTTTAGGATTATATGTATAGCCCAACTCCTAAAACCCTCTACCAGGATCTTGTTCTCAAGCATCATGGGTTGTTACTTACAGCCAACAGGTAGCCTTCTTGGGAGACTTTTATACCCTGCAGAGATGCAGTCAGCATATTATAAAGCCCTGCCAACAGGGTAGTTTGGAATAAAGAATTAACTTGGGTTAAAATTATAAAATCAGTATGATCATTACCTGGCTATGATATTTTCATTATCTTTTTTTATTTATTGACTCCTTTTGCTTGATCACTTTAGTATGTTTGCATGTATCTTAACAATCAGATGTCAACATGCATCATAACTTTATTGCATGTCAAAGTGTGCATAATTCAAGATATAGCAGTACATGTGCACTAGCACATCCATTATTTGATAACAATCAGAAACCTACTGATCCAAATAAGACATTAAAAACAAAAATAAAAGTATCTTTGTTAAACTTCGTGTCTCTTGATCTTGTATATGTAATGTAGAAAGTAAAAAAAAAAAAAACGTAGTAAAAATCAGAAAGAAAGAATACATTTTATGTTAGATCTACATAGAGGCTAACTGTGTTTAAATCAGCAGCAAGAGGCTTGGCACATTTTTACTGGTGTTTAAGCTCTGCCAATTTCTCCTTGGATCATTTTTTGTTATCAGGTATGTGCCTGGTGAAGCCTTGTCAAAAAAAAAAAAAAAAAAAAAAAAAAAATTGCTCTTGCTATTTTCTTAATCACTTTTTGATTGTGTATCTGTTGCGGTGACACTTGGTAGCAGAGAGTAGTTCCAATCTGTGGATCTTTGTGTTATGAGCCTAGT
Organism: Ascarosepion bandense; assembly: GCA_037127315.1. Classification (NCBI taxonomy): domain Eukaryota; kingdom Metazoa; phylum Mollusca; class Cephalopoda; order Sepiida; family Sepiidae; genus Ascarosepion; species Ascarosepion bandense. The sequence goes on along the minus strand of JBBBDQ010000224.1, from coordinate 2,432,018 downwards.
GAACTTCCATGCACAGTTAACTCAGATGTGACTAATCTGGCTCTGCTAAATTCAAGTCAAGTATGGTCATGAGTAACAGGAACAGTCTAAGATATGAGCTATGAACTGGAGATGTCAAGATCAAACAAGTACATAAAGTTAATTATCTGGGAAGTGTTATAATATACGACAAAAGAAGGGGATATAGAAATCCAAAGGTGTATTGGAATAGAAAAAGTAGGTTTCTAAGAAGTAAAAGTATTAATAAAAAAAATGTCATTAGAAACAAAGACATGAGTGCTGAACTGATATGTAATATCAATCCTCCTATATGTTAGTAAATATTGAACAATTTCCTCAGAAATGATGAGACTGAAGATAACAAATATTAAGTTATACAGAAGAATAATGAGAATACCATGGATGGAACATGTGACCAATAAGAAAGTTTTGAAGTGAACAGGAATGAAAAGTACACTTATACCTAGAATCAGGAGAAAACAGTTGAAATTTATTAATTGTATTTGAAGACCGATTTCAATTTTTTTTTTTTTTACTTTTTAATTTTTGCCTTATTATCACATAATCTAGCAGTGAGGAACAACCATATTGATTCATTTTCTATGGATCATCAACCCTTTGCAAGTTATTTAAAGCCAGAAAATATTTTTAGACTGTAAAAATATTTTGAAGAGATAATAATGATTTAGTGATACACGTTTTACTAATTAATCCATAGCTGGGAGAAAGAAAAGGTGGCTTCATGCCTTTCCCGCTAAGGGTATTTGCATGTACTAGAAAATTATGAACCTAACAGGAATTGAAGCTCTACTCTACGGTTAACAACTCTGGGCCATTTTCAGTTACACCATCTGCACAGGAACCAGTGTCTCAACATGAGGAACAGCGATATAATTCTGTGTTCCCCATCTTAGATATTAGTTATATATATAACTATTTCCAAATGGCTAGTATTAATTTTTTATTATTAATTTTAAAGATAAGAGATTTCTCTGAAATGGGAGAATACAATTATTTTGTCAGGAAAAGTAATTAAAGTGACAAAACATTTGTCAGGAAGAGTAACTGAATTGATTGAATCCAAATAATATGATTTCTAGACATAATATTGTCATCTTGTTTTGGCAGATTGTAACCCTAGGTCAAAATTGGACTGTGAGAATTTCCTGTCCTATGCTACTGGACCGTTGGGAATGGGCCCACAGAGTGAGTTCAGTTCTGCTCATTATTGAAGGCTCTTGAGACCCAGTCAAAATGGACAACTGTTACTGTTTTCATTTTGAGCTGGTAAGAGTTGTATAGGGAAGGAAAAAATTGAAAGTGACTACCCTCTACTACCCTGGTTTTGGTGCTTGTTTAATAAAACTGGGGTGTAAGATGAAATCAGTTCATGGCCTGCTGCTAGAAGAGATAAGTTGGGGTTAGTGATTTGAATGGCGGTTTGAATAATATGGTCAGACTTATGTGCTGCTAAAAGACAGTTGAGTAAACACCAACTCAGAGAACAATGTTACTGAAGTATTTTTAAAATATCAGCCAACTGTTGAGTGACACCAGATTTGACTTGCCTATTATATCTGCATGTATAATTTATATATATATATATATATATATATATACACACACACACACACACATTAAAAAAAAAAAAAAAAATATTGCCCCCACCTCAGATTATAAGTTGTGTTATTTCTAGTGCCTGTAGTGTTGCAGTGATCTGATTATACTCCATATCGAGGATCGCGTAAATCCAGTCTTAATAATATACTCGGCCCCTCGCGTATCAGGACTAATCTAGCCAGGTGATAACTTTGTATACTTTGGCTACAAACACAACATGGGTGGACTGGTTAAGGAGTGGTTATGCCATAACCTGGGTGTTATGTTAATATGTGTGTACCTCTCTCTCTCATATACAGTAGTGAGCATAAAGATCAGAACAATATTAAGAAAAAGTCTAAATGTGAAATAATTTTTTATTTTAAAGCATCATAGAACATTTTATCAAGGAAAAATAAGGATATGAAGGTAAATTATATAATTCCAAAATATGAAACTCAAACTTATTTTGATAAAGTTATAAGGACATTCGAAAAAAATAGATTATCAAAAACATCAGAATCCATCTGTCTTCCATTGCAGTAATTTTCCTAGGCTTGCCACGTGGTTTCTAAACTTCATGACTCAATTTCCTCAAGTTTTCTTAAAATACTATGAATAACACTTTTAGATTTCCCCACACTCTTTAAATACCCCAATCGAGAGTCTATCTTCATTATAACTTGACTATCAGTTTTTTAAGTTTCAATGATGTAACAGATTTTTTCGCCATGTTTACAATGCAAGAGCCAGTAAAGAGCTGGTGTAATTTAGTAAAATACCTGAAATACCCAATTTTATATTCTTACCCTAAAAAAATTTCAATAATGCAAAATAATTATTAAATTTTATGGATTTATTTAATCGTTCTGATGTTTTGATCATCTATTTTTTTTCGAATGTTATATAATTATTCTTATAACATTATCAAAATAAGTTTGAGCTTTATATTTTGGAATTATATTATTTACCTTTATATCCTTTTTTCCTTGATAAAATGCTCTTTGAAGCTTTAAATAAAAAATTATAAACTGATTAAAACTTACCATTTGGTGTGGAAAATTCAGATTATTACATGATTGAAAGTAGATAATAGTCATGCCTCTCAAACAAAAGTATACATATATATCTTTATTATGAGTTTGCATTTTAATCATATTTGATAATGTCTCTTTCCAAGTGCAACATTTAAGAAATGAAAATTACATGTAATTAAATTGTAAGCATCAGTGTTTAAATAATCTGTTATATAATTATGATATCAATATCATTATTATATAGTAAAGTGGATTTGTCTATCCAGAAGGCATTAGCACAAAACATTGATATCCTCAACTAGAATTTTAAAAAAAATTCATTATTTCAAGCTGTTTTCAACCATACAAACTGATACCAATTTGTTTATTGAAATACAACTTTTGTTAAATTGTATATCATGTACACAAACATATGAAAGTCAATATACACAATTTAGAAGATAATAATATTGATAAATTCATGAAAGAGTTCAAATCAATTTACTATCTTATATTTTATAGCTTGTTGTATAGTTAACGGAATTTCTTCTTAACTTTGTCTTTTCTGAAATATTATTTTCTTAAATACTTTCTGGTTTTATTTTTTTTTTAAGATGTCACAGGTACTTTGCAGTCATCATGTCATTTCCGAATTTGAACATAAAGATAGTAAACAAAGGAAGAAAAGATAAAGAAGCCAATCTACTTTCTTGTAATGCAAAATAAAGCAAAAAGAAGACATTAGGAAAAGCAGACAAAAGAGTGACAAATCAATAGAAAGTGCTATGTACATATTGTCAAAGAATTAGTTCAGCCAGATCAAGAGAGTTAGCAAAAGATATCTCAGCAAATATTTGCTGAAAAGGTCACCCACAAGAAATATTACAGTAGTGCCAAGAAATAGACAGCATTCTATGCTAATATTGCAATGCAGAACAACAATAACAACAAGAGCAGTCAAAGACCGCAAACCTCCGCCACAGCAATACCAACATCATCTCAGCGATTATCTTAACACTCAAATGTCAGTATGCATATCTACATTGGCAACTGAATCATAATTGCATATGCTGATTGTGGACATGACTAAATACATGCCAGTACATGAGCAGAAACAGAAGTTTAAAGTAACATGTAGGTTTTCATAAGTGTCATTAAGTTCAATTTGATAAATAATAAACAATGTAGTGTATTTGTATTTCATGTCATAAAAACCACTTTATTCATTGGAGCAAATAAAGTGAAAATAAATAAAAAATAAAATAAAATGATAGAGAGAATGGTTTACTTCTACCTTCAGATTAGGTCTGCTTAATGATATTAAATTTTGAAATGATCTTCTGAAAGGTCATATAACTTATTTTGTAAATAACCCCAAAAGTTACAAGTAACAAAATTCAAAATTTAGTTGCACCAAGCTTTCAAAAGCCCAATCTAGCAACCTTGGTTTATGCCGTCGTGTTAGGTTTGAGGTCGAAATGAGAAGGTGTTGTGTGTTGACGAACAAAAAATACAGGTGTTGAATTGGTTGATAAAATTGACACACTATAGACTGGAATAAAATGCATGTTTTGGAGTGCTAAGTCCTTCCTCTAACCTGTATGTTGTGAAAGAGGGATGACCTTCTGCAATTATATCTAGTAAAAAAATGTAATGTCTGCTACAACACAAACAGCAGATACTGCTACTAACACTACCAAAACAATGTTAGTCAAATAAAATGGCCTATTAAATTTGAAACTAATCTACCTCAGATTAATGACAGAACCATATTACAAACTAGCCAGCTGATGGATGCTCAACCTGTGTTATGTTACAGACAAAAAAATATTACAAGAGTACATAGTGCTTTGTTTATTGATTAAAACAATACACTAACAGATTTTCCAGATGCCAGGTTAGTGATACCCATTATCACAAAACTTACCAAAGAGACAAAGTATAGATATCACACTAAAAGCACCTTTCTCAAAATGATCAACGTTAAACTTGAAAAATCTGCAAGAGCCACTTAGGCAAAATATTATAAAAAATGAAGTTATCAATTTGTAATTAGATTCTAACTACAAAGTCACCATTTTCTTTAATTGTTTTGAGGTTTTCAATTCAATATTTTAAGTTAGAATATAGAACTGAAAACAGCAAAAATAAGTCTTCATAAAGTTAGTAAAATCTGTAATACTTACATTTTGAAAATAATTTACTATCAAACTGATGAGATTTTTTAAAATCACTCATTTGAGTTATAAAAGCTTATTTACATTTAGACTAATGATCTCATTTTCTAGTTATTAACACAACATTTCAGACTTTGTGCCCTCTAACCTTCTTCAGGTATCTATAGATCAGATAACATTCAGGGCATTTTCAGCTGAACCCTTTATTTAATCAAAGGCATATTGTTCTCATTTCGCTGACCATATCTAGAGATATCTAATTTTGCCTTCTTTTTAGCACTGCTTTGTTATTATTTCTCATGTTTCAACAGAGTCTACATTACCTGGCTCAAGATTGAAATCACAATTACTAACACATCACTCAATAATTCCTGGGCCTGACATATAGATAGCGCCACTAATAAAAAAAAGTCCATATGATTTTTATGAAGTACTAACCTTCAAATAGCACGTGACAAAATTTGGGCCCAAATGGATTATTAGGTTACAAATTACAGTTATTTAAGAGAAGCTACTGTTGCAAATTTTCAAAACAATAGAAAAATCTGAATTTTGTGTGTTGATAAAGCATTGCTTTTTGATGGGAAAAAATACTGTTCAAGTAAAACAATGGCTTGGTAAGTGTTATTCAGACTCTGCTCCATCAGAAATAATGGTTAAGAGGGGGTATGCTGACTTGAAATATGGTCATACAGACACAAATGATGCTAAATGTACAGGTCACCCAAAATCAGCAGTTGTCCCGGAAAACACCAAAAATATCCACAAACTCGTTTTGGCCAATTGTAAATTGAAGTTGTGTGATATATCAGAAGGCAGTGTATTCACCATTTTGCATGAACATTTGTCAAGGAGAAAGCTGTGTTCAAAGTGGGTGCCGTGCTTGCTTACAGTCGATCAAAAACAACAATGCATCAACGATTCAGAGTATTGTTTGCAACTGTTTCAATGCAACAAGGAGTTTTGTGTAAATATATGACAATGGATGAAACATTACTCCGAAGTCAAAGCAGCAGTCAGCTGAGGGGACAACAGAAGGTGAAAGCTGTCCAACGCGATCAAAGACGCAAACATTAGCAGGCAAGGTTTCAGCCTCTGTATTTTGGAATGCACAAGGTATATTGTTCATCGATTACCTTGAGAAAAAAAGAACCATCAATGGCGAATATTATATTGCAATATTGGTATATTTGAAGAAAGAAATCAACAAAAAACAGCCACAAATGAAGAAAAACTAATTTTTAACCAAGACAACACACCCATTCACAAGTCGATCACAACAATGCCAAAACTACATGAATTGTACTTTGAATTGCTTCTGCATCCACCCTATTTTCCAGATCTGGCCCCCTGCGACTACCAGTTCTTTGCAGACCTCAAAAGAATACTCCAGGGAAAGAGATTTGGCGCCAATAAAGAAGTGATATCGGAGGATTATTCTGAGGCCAAAGACAAATTGTTCTACAAAAAAAAAAAAAGCATTAAATTGTTAGAGAAGCATTGAAATCAGTGTATCACCCTAGAAGAAGACTATGTTGATAAATAAAGTCAAATTTTGCCTAAAAGTGGTTGTTTTATTAGTTAGACCCAAGATTTATTGCATGATGTGTTATGACAGCAAATTCACAAAATCAACATTCAAATCCTCCAAGCTATTGTTCTTGTTAACATTTTGACAATAAAAAACAAAGATGAAAAATGTAAATAATGATAACTCATCATCCCAGAAATACATTTTTCTTTGAAAAAAAAAAAAAAAAAAAAAAAAAAAAAACTTTCTCTGATCTTGGCATTCATAAAATACAAAATGCATGAAAAAAGATCATTTTTGAGAGAGCAAAGTAACTTTTTAAGATCAAATTCATAATCAAGATTTTGAAACCCATGTATAAATGTCAACATGATAGTGTAGAACTATAAAATGTTTAGAAATATCAATCACAGCTAGAATGAAAAGATATGGAAGTACAGACCATTAATAGAGTAAACATTTTAAAAATAAATAAAAGACTGGTAGAAGAAAGAGTTTTTTTAGTTGTGGATTGAAATTACTTTACCTTCTCATTGAATATATAGCAATAAATGCCACTGAGTTCTCAACTTTATCAATCTCAATTCTATCATGGAATGACATGCAAATGGATTTATAACTAGTTATTACTATTGTAATAGTTGTAGCATTTATATTGTTGAACAATAACTGGCCACACTGAAGCATGAAAGACTTGGCCTAAGTATAACTGCTCAAACTCTTGTTTGAGTTAGATCTACTAAATGTAGCATAAAAGAGTATCAATTATTTTACATTATTATAAAAAATGACTTTAGTAACAGATTAAAAATTTACCTCAAGTACAAGCAATTAATATGAAGAAATAAAAATTAAATGCTGTAAAAAGGTTCTGCACTATCTTATAAATATAGCCATTTTTCAATTGGAGTAGGTAGATCTATCTATCGCCCGGTTCACACTCCACCCATGTCTATTGAACAGGTTAAGAGACTCATCCCTTGTTCCCTGTTTAGGATGTGGTTTCCGGCTTTCTCTTTTCCAATCTTTTCACTATTACGTAGCCCCTGCACATCAGTGGTGTTACTTGATTGTGTCATCTTTGTTCAATACAATAAAAACATAATAGAGAAATATTTGAATTAGAATCAAAGATTAAACTTCTCATTGCTGTGCTTTTCGTTGAAGCAAGACCAAGATAAATTAAGGCAACCCTTACTAAGAGTTACAAAGGATAAGATGCTATAGAGAGTCATGATTGTAAAGGTCCTAAAAGGAGCACAGAACATATATACATAGCTGTGCTTTTTTGTTGAGGCAGGACTAGGATTAATCTTGCATGAATCAAGGTAGGTCCTGCCTGACAGAGAATCTCTGGTCATAATGATTTGAGGCAAAGTTTTACAAGGCTAGAGGCTCTTGCTAATGCTCAGCTCAAACACTCATAGTAGTCATAGTACAACAAGTGTTTTTATTAAGACACCATCCCAGAAGAGGTTGCCATTCAATATTTGAGACTCCCATCCTTCTTTTATGTACCATATTCCTTCAGATCATAGGCAATCATGGCCTTCTCCATCTCCATATCCCTTGTAACTCTTAACATCCTTTCTCTTGTTACCTCTTCCAAACCCTGCTCTGCCATCCACTTGCTCAAGCCCATCAAGTATGTCATGCACTGCTTTCTCCTGTCTGTCTTTCTCACTGTCCTGTGAGTATCAGATTCTCCAAGCCTTCCTTCATTACATGTCTCAAGAACTTCAGCTATCTTTTTCTGATGTTAAGTATCATTTTCCTTTTCATTTCCATCCTCACCATAACAGTGCTCACATGTTCAGTTCATGGTATCCTAAGCGTCCTTATGTAGAACCACATTTCAGCAGCTTTAAGTCTTTCCTTTATCTCTGATGAAATTGCCATATTGAAGAAAAGACATCCCATAATAATCCAGTACTCTCTTTCTTTCCAATGAAATTTTCCTGTCCCTTGATACTCTACTCAGCTTTTGGAATGCATCCTTCGCCATGCCAATACACCTTCAGATCTCATGACTGCACTTTCCGTCCTTGAAACACTTCCCAAGTATTTAAGTTTCTGCACCTGCTTGATTTTAGTATCCCCAACCCGATTCTAGCCTTATATAATAGGAGTAGATAGGTTTGTCTATCATTGGATTGGGTTCACACTCCTCCCCAGTCTTTTGAACAGAAGTTGTTTAACCTTTGTTTTACATTAGGGTTGGGTTTCTGGTCCCCCTCTACAGATTTTTTCATCTACTTCATCTCAGCCATCCCTAGTGGCCTTATCACCTTGTTGGGTCAATGTAAAAAAAAACAAAAAAAAAAACACCCCCACTAAAAAAAATAGATTTTTTTTTCATTTTGATATATCTTGTAATCATAATCATAGAAAATCATGAAAATTCCTAACCATTCAAGATATTGCAAGTCCATCAGACATTTCCAATTTTGAACTCAACAATCTCACAAAAACCTTTATATCTTCAGATCCACTAAAATTAATGAAATTTGATACCTTATAAATTTTTAGTTAAGGAATATAAATATATATTTAGAATTTTACAGGGAGTAAACAAAGTAGATATTAGCAATTTTTTGATGAAAAAAAAGAAAAAAAAATTTATAGGCAGCCAACCACATGGAAAAATTGAGAAATATCACCTCCAGCCTCTAAAAGTAGTAAAAGATGGTACAACATTTGAAAACAAGAGTATTTGAGGAATAAATCCAATTAAGTTTTTTTAACTGTCTCTTAAATTTCATTAATTTATGGCCAGTGTATCAGAAAATATCAGGGTTTTTGTGAGATTGTTTAGTTTGAAAATGGAAATATCTATCAATAGAAAATGCCGATTTCAACTGGCCATATATTGAGAACAGTTAGGAATTTTCACTTAAAATTTTCAGGATTTTACTAATGACTATTAGATCTACAATATATCCAACTGAAAAAAAAAAAAAAAAAAAAAAATCTATTTTTAGGGGTTACTTTGATTGATTGAATGAGTGTTTGGAGTGATACCTGTTATACTGTAACACTACCCCGAGTATCTCTTGGGCCTTGTACAGGGTGGACAACACAGTAAAATTATATATATATATATATATATATATATATATATACATACACACACACACACACACACACACATGTATTGGTCTAATTTAATTATGACCAAAAACTAAATACGCCCTTATACTTACACCCCTTACACTTCCTTACTCTGCTTCTCTAATAAATCCAAAGAATAAAGTCTAGTCATAAGGCCATAAAACTTACATCCCATCTTCTAATGTTAAATCTGTCTACAAAATTCCCTGACACTCATTAATCAACTATATCCACTGCCTACTCCACTTTCTTCAAAATTCTAACGGACAATTTACAAGACTTATTCCCTTATCGTTAACCCCCACCAACATCCCACCCACAACTTGCCAAATATAAGAAAAGAGGCTTTCCATTCCTTTCCACACCAACTGATGAGACAATGTAATTTCAATGTCAAAACAAAATGTACAATTTGTAGTGGATACAAAAAATTTGTACATGTTCTAAAATATAATTTATATATATATATAGGCTCCTATAGGAATCTCATACCTTCTTTGAGAGGTCTTGTTTTTCACTCCTGCAGATTCACATGCCACCTTCTTTCACAAACAGAAAAAGCCAGTGGGGGTGCTGGCTTAGATGCCAACCACACATCCATGCAGCAGGTTGTACTGGGTTACATGTTACCAGTAGCAGACTTAAGCCTGTCCTAATCAAACTTACAACTCATCAATTCATCTAGACTTATTTTCTTGCTTGGTTTTATTCTGATGTTTCCAGAGAATGTATTTTGGTAATATGCTCTTCTATGTTGAGTAAGAGGAGATTCAAAAATTGCATGATTTTTAACACAAAACTACGCTTGCCTCATAATGTCATTTGGCTATTTTCAGGCAATATTAAATGTCTTTTTTATTACAATGATTTTTGAAAGCACATAATAGCCAATATTTTCTTATCTTTCCAGATCTTTATTGCCAAACTGCATTTTTTAATAACATTTTGGTTACTTTATTTTCAGATATATTAATTAGCTAAAAGGTTCTACTAATTCTGAAAAAGGGGTAAAGAAGAAAATAGCAATTTAAATAACTATCTGTTCCTAAATGTTTTCCTCTGGATATCCTAATAAATTATATTGGAAACAGCCAATATGAATCTCGGAAGTACTTCCTTTCATTACAACTGTAGGAAAGGAAGTAATTCAAAGGAATTCCAGGACAAGCCAAAACAGGTTAACATCCTACCAAATAGGTAAAAAATATTTTACTTTGATAAATCATTTCACTGAGTATGCATATTTTTGTTTTCCTACAATTTTTTTACCTGTATCTTTAAAGATTTGTTCACCACTGCTGTAACTTAGAGAGTTGAGTTCAAGGGGGATAAATACATGGTATCTGGAAGTGGCATTGCATATTGAATGAGGATAATATAATTCAGTGATTGAAATAAAGAGTTCAATTCGAAATTCCTAGCACCTGAAGAAGGCCGGAGCATACAACAGTCGAAATATTGTAAACATGGCAATAAAGATGAGGACAACAGTCTGAACAGTGTAAATAATGTAAATACTACTTTATCTCAGAAGTATTAACAAACTATAAATAACTGTTTACAAAAGAAAACATGGAGATTCTTATCCTCAATAAAATACCGAATTCTTACAACCAAGGTTAACAGATATTCCTACCTACATGGGCAGGAAGATAAAATATGATATTTAAAAGCAATTTTGTTGCTACAATAGTTTAACCAACTCTTAAAAATTAAAAATTAAAAAAAAAAAATGGTAGCAAAGTCATACTCACCTAGAGGAAAATCAGTATACAAAGTTAAGATTGAAAACCCATTACTGTTAAATTAAATCCTCACTGGATAGTCTAATTATGCTAGACTTGGTTGAGCTCAGTAAATGCCTACATTTAATTAGTCTTTTCCATTCTCTTAATGACTGTCTAACCTGGTCTAACCAATCCTTTAGATTTTATTACTAAACTGGCCTTGGCTGCTATCACAACTGTTCTAAAGATTTTGTAATAAGCAATTGTATAGTTATTACAACGCTGCTTGTTACTTAGGATTTACAATACAAATTTGTCAATAATGTCAAATTATATTAAATGTACTTTAAAATGAGTTATTTCAATGACTATATTTTTTATTCTTAAAGATCTACGATATTATTTCTTATGGAGAGAATGATGTAATTTATACAAGTAAAGAAAATCCTAACAAAAAAAACAAAAAAAAAAAAAAAACAGTTTTTTCTAATAAAACAGGGTTTTAATACTAACAGAATTCAGTCAGTTAAGTGCCATATGTGATACATGCTTAAGCAATCATGTCTCAAAAGAAACATGACTGACTGGGCAGAATATTTTCCAGCAATAGGTTGCCATTACTTTCTGCAGTAGACTAGTTGCCAACCAAAGCTATAGAACCCAAGCTGTCCAGTTATTTAACCGGTGCTGGGTGATGTTCATACACACATTAAGTGAAGAGAGTGAGTCAAGAAATCTTAATTGCAGTATATCTCCATAATAATTCCCCTATATGATATAGTCTGCAAAATTTTAATTTACTTGCTTAATAATATATTCTTTTAGAATTTTCAAGGTTTCAAACATTTTGTACTAAAATGAATGTTTTTGCACAAGCTATTATCAGATTAGTGGTAATATTACATACACTAGCAACTATAGTAACAATAGCAAATCGAAAAAGACTAAGTCTTGGTTTGTTGGTATTGTTAAGCAAGAACAGAGAATCAAACAATACAGGTGCTTAAAACTATTCAAGCAAATCATTTTCAATGTATACTGGCACTTTTTAAAATCATAGAAAAGCAATTTAAACTTCAGATCCAGCTAAAAAGAAAAATATAATTAAGTTTTTAATTTAAATGTGAAAATATTTCCTGAAAAAGATAGTGCAATAAAATAAAAAGCTTTAAATTCATCTCCTGCCATATCTGGTTTAGTGCTCCTGCTGTTTGTCTCAAAGTTCTTGACAAAATACAAAGAAGGATCTACAATGTAATTACTCCTGACCTGACATCTCAACTTCAGTCATTTTCTCATCAACATGGTGTGCCTTCCCTCTGTCTTCTCTATAAACATTTTCATAGCAACTCCTCTGACAAGCTTTTCTTCCCTGGTGCTCCACTACATGAATTTAAATGTGCTACTAGATTGGCATCTAGGTCCCACCCATTTACAGTTGATATAGTTAAATGCAACAGCTACTCCAACAATTTTTCTTGCACTTTCCACCTGCAGAACTCTTTCATTTACTTGCTTTTTTGATAAATACAATCTTCCAAAATCTAATTGCCATATTTTGTCTTCTTGAATTCCATTAATCTTTTGTTCTTTCCTAAATTGCCCTATAGTCAATCTTTTCTTTTACTTTCACACACTAATTTTACAAGTAAAATACTAAAAATCTAATATTTTGTGGTGTTTTATTATTATGCTAATATGTATTAAATTAAAAAAATAAATTTCCCAATGAAAAAAAGGATTATATTGAATAACATTATCAGGAAAAGAGTTAGCAGTAAGATCTTTATCTACAACATAAAAAGAATACTGTAAATGAGTATTTTACAAGGATATTTTCTGATAACTGCACACCATAGTTGATCTTAGTAACTAAACTGTATATAAAACGCCTTTAGTAACTGGCCTCATAATATCAGTAAATGAGATAAACTGTAATAAAATAGATTAGTTTTGTTTATTTGTCTATTACAAATACAGTATGTGTCTAATGAATTTTCTTGATTTCCTTATAAAGTTTCAACTTTTGAATCTTTTTCTATTAGTTATACTGCTTGTACAAAGAGTTAAATTACTTTCATTTCCTCTGTATTCCTAACATTAGGAGAAAGTTCCAGTTGAACAGCTTTTTCCTAAAAAAATGTTACTTGGTGGAACAGACTCCTTCATAGATAAATAAATAAATAAAATTAATTGCAATGGAATCTAAGGGAGAAAAATCAGTAGTCAGGACAAGATATACAAGAAAATATGTTGTAAACATTAAACTTACTGTGTGTTGTTATGTATGGAGAGATAACGTAAACCCATAGTGAGCATTTAAAAATAAACAGAAACAAGCATAAATCTGAGTCAACATGATAAGATAATAACAATAGTGAAATACCTTTGTAAACACTGTTGAAGAAATCTTGATTCAATAATCTAATTTTATCTCCATAAATGTCATTATGAGGAGGAGAGAAAGAAATAATGGCCTCTACCTACTATACTCCGCCTTCCACCCACAAAGTGAGACTTTTATATTTCAGTAAACAGACAAAGAGCGTGCATTTCAAATATGAAGAAAATGAGTAGGTATGGTTTACAAGTACAAATTATTATTATTTACACTATTTATACTTGGACTATTATTCTCATCATTGTTGCTGTTATCACAATGTTTCGGTGTTGTCACCTCTGGCCTTCCTCTTATGTATATCAATCTGGGTAACCTACAGTAAATTCTGAACTGAATTTAATCTACAGAGTAGACTGTTCTTGTTCCACTGCTCATGTCTATGGATATCTTGTCCAATTGTTATTTTTATTTAATATTGTTCGGTTATTGCTCACCCATTTCCACTGAGTGCAAATATACACCACCCAATCCAGGGACTGAACTCACAACCACAAGGTCACCAAAAAATGTGTTGGTTTGTAAATTTGGTGACAGTGCTTGCGAGTTCAATCCCTGGATAGTGTGTACTTGCACTCAGTGGAAATAGGCAGGCAATAACTGAATAGTCAGCATAACTCGGTATAAGTTGGTCCTATATATAATCATTACATACAAACACATGATCATGAGCATAAATCTTTAGGGGTGTGTATTTCTTTAATATTTAATTTAAAAGAGTCTTTAATCTTATCTTCAAGTATCAGATTGTAACTCTGGTTTTATGGCACTCCTATATAATGGTCATGTAGTGCCAAACAAGAATTTTGAAATTGTCTCAGACAAAACTATGACAAACTTTGAAACAAAAAGATTGTTTTCAAGTCAACAAATTAATAGAAACTGACTAATAAATAATAACATTTTATAAATCAAAAGCATGTATCAACTGCAAATAAAATTACCATGATTTGAAATAATGGAAAATTGTTAAATAAATACAATTTTTAAAAGTTTTAAGCAGCATTGACATGTTCAAAGCCATAGAAAATTAAAAACAAGTTTTCATAAGAACAATGTTTTTTAATTATTTTGCCCCAAGCAAGGCAATAAAGCCACAAAGATACAAGATATTACTGAGTGTAAGAGAATCAGAAAAAGAAAACATTATCAAAGAGAGAGAACAATGAAAGAACAGGAATTAAGACAGACAATACTGATTGACGTTGTGTTTAAATTTTTGAAGATCAAAGTTAACTGGAAAGCAAGATGCTCGAAGAGAGCTCCATAAGCAAAAAGTGTAAGAAAAGAAATTGTAAGCATAGAACTTATACTTCTTAGGTAGTGCTATGAAGATCAACTTGCTGAGGTCATCTCGTATTACACCACTATTATAAATCTCATTTATTATTTCTGTAATTTTTTCTAGACCAAATTCTTCCAGGGCTATCAGCAGCTCTATGACTATGCTGTCTGGTCCAGCTGCTTTGTTTCTATTCAGTTTGGCTATTGCAGATTCCACTTTACACTTTAGTATTTCCGGTCTGTCCTCATCTTTGCATATTATCGGTTGCTCTCTCTTGTCGTGGAAAAGATCTTTTATATATTCTTCCCATCATTGGAGTATGTCCTCTTTCTCCAAAATGATTGTTCCATCCTTAGATTTTATACATCCTGTTGAAGAGCAGGTTTTTTGTCCTGTCAGTTATTTTATTTCTTTATGCATGTCTGCTTTATCATTCCTACACAATCTCTCTACTTCTGCACATTTGTCATTGAGCCATTCCTTTTTAGCCTGTTTGCATTTTCTTCTTATTTCCTTGTGTAGTTCCCTGTACTCCATTCCATTTCTTGATATCATTTTCTGCCTCCTTTGCATCAGGTTCAGAATCTCTTCAGTCATCCACTCGTTTTTCTTTCTGGGCCTAACTTCCTTTGGAGCAATGTGGTTTGCATATGTCACTATTGCTTCCTTTAGCAAGTCCCATTTCGAGTGTCCTTTTCCAATTTGTTGTTCTTTTGATTTTCATGCTGTTAGTGCATTCTTTCTGTAGGTTGAAGTCATACAGGAGTGTGTTGTATTGTCATCCCTTAAATCAATGACTCAGGTTCTCTTTAAAATAAGATATCATTTCTATAGATTAACAGAGACAGAATTAAAATTAAGTTGTATTCTATTTTTTCAATATAGAGTTCTGGTGTTTGTAATAAGATATTTACTAGATAAATATGATTAGAATTAAATCTGTTCTGTCTATACAATTTATTCATTATAGGAATTGTTATGGCTGAATTTCCTTTTCTTACTATTCACCCATCCAATTTTAAATAGAATCAGTAAAGTTTTCATTTTTCAAATGAGAAGGATTACTTTACAAATAATTAATCTTAAAGTTTTAAATATTGTGCAATCAAAACAGAAATTGTTTTTTTTTATGGCTGAAAAGTGATTGTGTTATCCACTGACATATTTGTACAAAGTTAAAAGTTTGATTAAAAAAATATTCTTAAAAAAAGTCTGTTAGCTGGCTAAAAAGTTAGCATAAATAAAAAACTAAGGTAATATTTTTTTATTTTTAACATTAACTTTACTGAACAATTTATTTACCATGTTTCAGGAAACTTTATAATTCCATCCTCAATACATTTTACTTATTCTTTTCAGAAAAAAAAAAAAAAAAAAAAAATCATTCTTTTTGTTTTTTTAAGACCAGAAAAAATTGTAATCCAAAATTTCCATAGCTGCTGAATGTAGCTGATAAATGAAAACCTTCCACTTAAAATGCAATCATTTTCTTTCACTGGTTATTAAAGAAACAAGGCAATCTAGCAACATTTTCATAGAATAGTATGCACTTTGACTAATTCCATAAAGCTGTTCTTTTTTTTTTTTTACCTTTGAGTTGCATTTTTACTTAAAATATAAAATATTGAAAATGTCACTCATTTTCTGCAATATTAGAATCAATAAACAAAGATGTTAATTTTGAGAATATTTAAAACTAAACACTCCCAATGCCATTTAATTATAAAAGCAGAACAAACATTTTGGTCATTCTAATACACACTTTATAATCATAAAAGACGAGACCTCAAGCTGACATGTCTGCAGCAGTTTGGCCTGTTTTACTTGATATATAAACAAATATTGATGTGACACTATTTGGAAAGGTGCTAATCAATTGAAAAACCTACAAGACAGAAAAACACTAATTTTTGATGAACTGAAGATATACTGATGACTCGATGGAGGAAAACAGAAGAAAATGGTAATTAAATTTTTTCATCTGCCAGAAAGGTAAAACAAAAAGACTATCTAATTTGGGCCAATACTAAGATTAGGTGACACCATATTCTGAGGACCTCCTAAGAAGAAATAGATAACATTTTTATGACCATTGAAAGCAAGCGCTAAGCTTAGATAATATTTTTGCTTCCATTGAATACAGAACGACAGCTGGGAGCAAAATTTGGTTGATTGATAAAATCTAACTTAAGACCAGACAGGCTTTCAAACAAAAATAGAAAAGAATAGTAATTAAATTTTTTGTTTGCCAAAATGCAATAAAACATTTCAAATCAAGGAATTACCCCTTCTTGGTTACTTGTTGGCAAAAGGGTTGAAAACAAACACACACAATGACATGATAAGAGTGAATTTTGGAGCAATAGTTAAAATTTGTCAATTTGGGCTAGACCACGCCTACCTCCTGAGAGATGGGTTTAGTCAGATGACCAAAAAGGAGAAGGCCAAGTGGAATTTCAAGGAAGATGGAGGTCGTATTATGCCCCTCAGGCAGTGATGGTGAATGGTACTCACACAAAGCAAGAAGAAGACAGGTTTGATCAGGTGACCAAAAGTAGGAGAGCTCAGGTAGAATTCCAAGGAGAGAGAAGGAACTCCCTCATACTTGAACATTTGTGGAGAGAGCCCTGATAGGTTGTTGGGGGAATAATGGCATTTCCAGAGCATATTATGCCCCACCCCAGCCCTTGTGCAAGGGTCGATAAAAAGAACAGAATGTCGAGCAGAGTCAGTTCAGCTGGCCACCAAGAAAGTAGTGGTTTTTTTAGATTGTCACTAAGTGTCAGGTTAGTGAAGTTTGTTACTATATTCAGTCAAACTTTCAAATCAACTGTCATTGAGCTGTAAACCACTAGTAAAGAAATATAGAATTGATTGTTGGTAATCTACAAAGCCATTACACTGGCCTGCATTAAAAATTTTTTCCAAAGGTCAAATGTTTATCAAGTGATAGAGGATCGCCATTTCATGCTGAATTCAAAAATAGCATTCATTGTGTTTGGTCAGGTATGATTTTAAGATGTGCTTGAATACTTCACAAGGTGTACACAATAATAACACTTATTCAAAAGCCTGTGGACTCTACTTATCACAGCTGATCATGGGTGTCTAATGTTTAGTAGAGAATATAATGTTGTATGTGTACCTGACTACAGTGTACTACCCTAGTCGCTAACACCCACATACCTAGAGCAGGCAGGGCTTATCCCTTAGCTTAAAATGATTTTAATGTACTGTGTCAAGTGTCAATGACCAGCTGAGTGTTGATTTATTTGTATTCCTGTAAGAATAATCCTGACAGATTCTGTTATATCTGCAGTAATGTGGTTCTTCCTAACATTCAAGAAAAAAATAACTGACTTCATAAAGAAGGTATGCCATTTGCCATTTCAATGGTCTGGAAGGAAAGAAAAGCTCACACTATGGACTGCTATTTCTGCATGATAAATCTAAAAGGCAATAAATAGCAAGAACAAGCACCATGTCCAATACCCCAATGTTCCTTTCTGTTATAAGACAATCCCTCATGGTCCAGACTTTACCCATTTCTGAGCCAGATGGTAACATGGAATATAGCTCTGATTCCGAACATAGTGACATGGATATTGTAGCTGGAGTTGATGCATACAAGCCAGAAGAGGAAGACCAGCCAGTACCCTTGACACAAGCAGAACTCAATGACCTGACACAAGACCTGAACTTTTCAAAGGAGTCTGCTCAGCTGCTGGGTTCACGTCTCAAAGAGAAACATTTGTTGGCACCAGCAACAATATTCTATTGGTATCAAGACTATGAGAAAATTATGGCAGTTTTTCACATTCCATATGTCATCATTGGTTTATTGCAACAACATTACTAGATTGATCAAATAGGATTAGAGTATGAAATGAAGACTATCAACTCATCCAGCAGAAATCTCAAAGCAGTTCTGCTACATAATGTGGATAGTTTTTCATCTATCAATAAAACTATGCCTATTTTTTTTTCTTTTAGATAAAGTTTTAATTGGTTTTATGAACAATATATATTAAGGATATTATAGTCTGAAAACTGAAAAGAAAAATTTTTTTCAATGAATAATTAATTTTTACAAGAATTATTTTCATTTTTATTATAAAGTTTCAAAAATCTTTTAAAATTTTCTCCTTCATTGTTTATGCTAGGTTGTTAATACATGAAGACTATATTTACTAAAATTGAAAAGCTCAATACAAATAATCAAGCCATTTGATGTTTTAAATAATTAAAACACTTTAATTGTGTGCATATGATGCCCTTATTTTCGTTTTACAGGAGGCCGTATATGATATATATGTATCATAAAAGGTCATGCTCCTTAAAGGAATAACAAAAAAAAAAAAAATTTCAACATTTTCAGCAGGGTACAATTCTTTCATCTCACTTCCATGTTTTCTATGCCCTATGTTCAACGAGCTTTGCAAATCAACTCTTTAAAATTTAAAGCAAGCTTTATAGTTCAATTTCTAGTTTCTTAATTTTGTTTAAAAAAAAAATTTTTAAAAAATCACAATTTGCAGATGTCCCTAAAAATATGAAAAGTGATATTAAAAATAAAAATTAATAAATGCCATAACATTTTATAAATTATTGAGTTACCTCTGTCATGTTATTAAATTGTAAAATTATTTTAAAATAAAGCTCTACATTATTTTAATTTTTATTTTTCATAAAACATATTCAAACATAAGGCTAGAAAGCTAAACTAACTAAAATTCTATAAAATATTAGATAATTACTGAAAATATTGTGTTAATTTTTTAATTTTACTATATAGTTAAAAACAAAGCATACAATTAAGATTATGTCGAATTCATTTTCCATACTTAGCATTTTTTGACAGCTTCTGTCTGTCATATCAATTATCAGCTCTGATAACACGATGATAACCCCTAATAACAAGGCTACCGTAATTAAGAAACTTTTATAGTACATTTCAATCAGTAAGCAAGTAATACTTTTAACAAATCAGATAAAGGTTAGTTTAAATTTACTAATTTGAATAAAATAATGTGTCAGTGAGATATATTTTATTTTTGCAAGATTTTTTGAAACTGAGAATTGGCTTCTGTTTACAAAATGTGTTGATCAATGAAAAATGGCTGAAAAATTGAAATTTTTTTAATATCAAAAAAGTTGTATAATTTCAGTTAGAAATACACCAGAGTATTTTGCTTACTGGAATTAGTAAATTTAACCTCTTGGCTTTCAATTAAAGCTTCAAGAAAACTTTATTTTTAAAAATTCAATTTAAATTTAGGTATTGAAAATGAGTGGAGGTACCTATATATATATATATATATATATATATATATATATACACACACACAGCAAAACGCAACACATTATTTAAAATGGTTATAAATTATAATTTATTTCAACAAATGTATAAACCCATCTCTTCAGACCAGAATTTTATTCAAACCAAATGAAATCCTGGTCTGAAGAGATAAGTTTATATGCTAGGCAAAATAAATCATAGTTTATAACTACTTTAGATGATGTATTGAGTTTTGATGTATTGCTCAGGATAATATCCATTGAGCTCTCTATACAAATCTATCTCTTAATATTTTATATTAAATAGATATTTTTGGATTATCCTCTCCATTTATGGGCTAAGCATCATTATCTCTCTCATATAGTAGGCAATTTGCAGAGAAAAAGTTGGCCTTCTTTGGCTGTCAATTGTTAAAAGTTAACTTGTTTAAAACTTTATAAATGCCTCTAACTATATACAGAAACTTTACCACTGGACATTTGATGTTAGAGGATTTTTAAAAAGAGAATAGGACTTATTGGCTCAAGATGATGTATGTTGTCTCCAAGAAACGAAAATAAAAAAAAGGCTTGATATAAATATCAGAGTTAATCGTGTTGAAAACAGTAAATATCATGGAAATATTCTTGTGATCAATACCAAATGGATGAATAACATCTGTAGACATTGGATGAGCAACCACAGTAAACACATTGAGCTTTAAAAGAGATATCAATGAAATTACATTATTCCCTGTAAAACCTTTGAAGAGCTTGGAAGACCTGCAGCACTTTTGTAAAATAGCAAAACACAGTAAGTCTGATCAGATGGATAAGATCAAATTGGCAGCTTATCTGAAAAATTACCTACAGCTAGTTATTAACTGGGATAAAGGGTGGCTTCTTAATGTCTCCAAAACAAAACTGCTCACTACTATTCATTTGAGAGGCCTCTTTCAGCTTTCCATGAGCATGGCTGATACTAACCTCCAAGAGAATAACTTGTTGTGCCTTCTTGTTTTTCTCATCTGAGTCTATCTTACATATCTATAAGTCTACCATTTGTCCATGCCTCAAATATTGCTGTAACATATGGTCCAGTGCACCTATATATTTAGAGATTCTTGATAAAATTCAAAGAAGAATCAGCCATATTATTGGTCCTGACCTGGCATCTCGGGTTCAGTCACTTTTTTATTGCTGTAAAGTTGCTTTCCTGTGAATTTTCTATAAATACGTTAATGGTAATTGTATGGATAAACTTTTCACTACGGTATCTAGATTTTATGAATTTAATGCAGTACTAGACTGGCAACAAGGTCTCATCAATTAACAGTTGAAATGGCTAAATATCAGTTTCTTTCGTTGCACTTGTGGAACTCTCTTCCAGCTATTTGTTTTTCAGTCAAATTTGATCTTAAAAAAATTGAAATGTAATGTCAGTTACTATCTACTGTCTGATTTCTCTGCTAATGTTTTCACTCCTCAATAATACTTTTGCTTTCTTTCACATCCAGTAACCCATTGTGTCTTAGTGGCATTACCGCATTGTTTGAGATGATTCCAATTAAAAAAAAACCAAAAAAAACTGACAACCACATCACATGGAAGTACTGATTTCCAACTAATCACCAATGTTAAGCAATGTCAAGCCAGGTCAGTACCTAGATGAGTGACGGCTTGGGAGTACCAGGTACTGTAAGCTTGAATGTGCAGGTGGTGTAATGGATAATGACACAGAATTACTAATTGGAGAGTTGAGTTCCAATTCCAGTTGCATTATATTGACTTAAATGCAAATAATCTTGGGAAAGGTATGAATCTGCCTCTACTCCTCCCAGTTATAGGTTAATTAGTAAAAACTTGTGTATCTATATATATTTATTCAGAAATTATAACATGGATATGTTATAATATCACTACAAAAGTAGCTATTTTGTTTCGACACTTCTTGTGTCTTGTCAAGTGATATGATTTATTTTAAATTGAATGATTTAAAAGCATTCAATTACAAATAAATCACATCACTTGACAAGACACAAGAAGTGTCGAAACAAAATAGCTACTTTTGTAGTGATATTATAACATATCCATGTTATAATTTCTGAATAAATATTATTAGCTCTACTTTGTATTGAGCACTTTTTTAAGAATAGGGTTTCTTTGGACTAAGAATATTATTCCATCCATACGTACCTTATACTCAGATATATAGAGATATATATATATATTGTGGAAATTAACAAAGATTAATGAAACTTGGTTATAAACAATCGACACTTTGAAATGATTTGTTTGAACATTATTTTTTATCGATACTTGTATTTAAGTAGATATTCTGTTTTTAATTAAACAGTATTATATATTTAAATCTACCAGCCTGATTTTTTACGATAAATTTTTATTACGAAAATGTGTGTCATTCGTCAGGATTCGAACCTGTGACCCCTATCCACAGAGGGTAAGCTACCATATGATCTGGCACATCTTAGACCTCTCGACCACGAATGACTATTAGTCTAAACGAGGTTTTAATTAAGCCTATATAAATGAGGTTTTAATTAAGCCTATATAACACATTGTTCGATTAATAGATACTGAAATGTATTGTAATGTAACATGTTTACATTTGTTGACATTACGATACATTTCAGAGCACATATGGTTATTGCAATAAATCTCGAAAACTGTGTTATATAGGCTTGATTAAAACCTCGTTTAGACTAATGGTTATTTGTGGTCGAGAGGTCTAAAACATACAAGATCATATGGTAGCTTCAACTATGTGGATTGGGGTCACAGGTTCAAATCCTGCCGAATGACACACATTTTCGTATTAAAAATTTATCGTAAATAATTAGGCCAGTAGATATAAATATATAATACTGTTTAATTAAAAACAGAATATCTACTTAAATACAAGTATCGATAAAAAATAATGTTCAAACAAATCATTTCATATATATATATATATATATATATATATATATATATATAAAAAGACATGATTATAAAAAAACATTCTTACACTGAAAATATTTTCTGGCTTTAAATAACCTGCAATGAGTTGATTGCATTGAAAATAAGTCAATCTCTCACTTAGTAATAACATTATAGAAAAAAAATAATTGCATATAAAATATTTATATTTTGGCATTAAGTAAAACCATAGAGGCTGATATGCTGCTAAACAAAAACAACCAACTGAAAAAAAAAAAAAAGAAAAAGAAAAAAGAGAAATGTTTCAAAAGGACTGATAAAAGACATTTACAAAGCTGCTGAATGTGAGAAGCCATACTAATTTATAATGTGCTGTCAAGTCAAAACAGCTCTTATTATGATGAGTAGGTAGTGCAAGTTTTGTAAAGTTGTGTATGTCCACAACTACAGAAGAGTCAAATACATTAGAATTCAGAATCAAATGATGCTTACCAGGTAATCATGTATATATCAATATGAATCTGGTTTCACTTAATGTTGGTGGTTTTATTCATATAACCTAGATAGCAAAGGAAGCACCCAAGGCAAGACAATGGTTAATGAGAATCTAAACAACTAATTAAAATAACCTTAGCATTCAATAGCTAAATCCAATCTTCTTTCATGTAGTAATATACTTATAATTGCAGTTAGCTGGGCAGTTATCCTTGAAAGATATCTATAATCTGTTATCTTGAAGGATTAAGCATCTAATCTTCCCTTTCACCCTCTTTTCAATAATAGTGCACATGAAGGAAATATGTTTAGAAGGAGGAAGGGAGAAGATATTTGATCTGATAATCTTCCACAAAACACATGTCAAGTATTTATTTATTTGGCTTTTACAAATAAAGAGTTTCACCCTTAGCATCATATTTCTGAATTAACAGGAAATATTAGCAAATTTCTTTGCCACTTGTTTGTTTAATTATTTATATTCAGACTAATGTCCTCATCTTTCTTGTTATCACAATGTTTCCAACAGTGTGCTTTTTATCAATCTTGGTAACCTTCAGTGAATTTCAAACTGATCCCTTTATCTAATCTATAGAGATTAATTGTACTTGTTCTGCTGTCCATGTCTATGGGTATCTTTTCTTGTTCTTAGTTTTCAATGCTTACACTGTGTTGAAGTCTATACTACTCATCCCAAGAATTGAACTCACAATTACACCACCAAAATTCACAAACTAGCAATTTAATCTGCTGAAACTAGTAATTTAATCCTGAACCTATAACTTGGGACCATAAACCAACTGTTCATTTTCAAACTTCAAACGGTTTGGTGGGAATGAGCTATTTTAAAATATTTACATTGTAAAAAAAAAATAAAAAATAAAAAAATTCCATCAATTAATGTTAGAAATTTATTTCAAAAAACAAAAATAAAAAATAAATTGTCACTAAGCAGAAAAAGAAAAAGAGGAAAAAAAAACAAAACCCAAGGTTAAGTATTTTTTTAGTATTGACGAGTGTTTAGTAAACCAGACATTACATATATATATAGTCATCTATGTGTATATATATATAAAATGACAGAATAAATAAAGAGCAAATACAAAATGTATCTCAATCTCACAGGTTTCACTTTTATTAAAGCTTCTTCAGAGGCCGAGAGAAAAAAAAATGTAAAAACAGAGAATACTGGTATATTATGATTTTGGGTTTAGTTTTTCTTGGTCAGATAGGTGTCACATGTATTAAAGCAATAATTTTTAAATGTATCTATGTTGAATATTTTGGATGGTAAAGTATATAATAGTGTATGAAGAAATGCTTGTCTGTTTAGGTGTATGTTGGACAGTTATGTACGTGCATTTTAATACACAGGTCACATATATAAAAGCCATGGATAATTTTAAATATATGTGTGACGAATATTTTGGATGGTCAAGTGTGTAATTGTGTGAGTTTATGTAGAACCCCTTTGTCTAACTGTATGTTGGACAATAACATTAGTTAATGTATGTGCATATGTGTATGAGTGTGAGGAAAAGTCTGTAGATGTCATTTCTGTATAGATCATTGAGATGTTGCGATGATTTTGTGTTTAGCTAAATATTTTATATTTATATGTGTGGGTGAAGAATGTTGATATCACTGCGAGGGGCACTGAAACACAGCTAGATATAATAAATTTATTTTGGTTGGAATTTTTTTATTAAAGATGGAGTTAATATTATTTTATTTATTTTCATGCATTGGTAGACATAAGTTAGATTCATGAACAATGGATTGGTAGAAAGATTGTGATGAAATATGTTTTTAAAAGAGTATTTATAGTTGGAAGTAATACAATTATTATGTTTTCAAAATATATTGTAGGCATCCTAACATAGAATTCAGTCAGTCAGTTAAGTGCCATACGTGATACACGCTTGGGCTATCATGTCTCGAAAGAGACATGACTGACTGGGCAGAAGATTATCCCGCAGTAGGTTGCCATTGCTTTTACTCTTATACAACACAACTTAGAACACAAAACATATCCCTTGAAAATAGCTAATGAATTAGCTGAAAGTGCATGGAACAATAATCACTATAGACAATTTCTACACCTTTTTAGTCTTCATAAAAGAAAAGCTGCAAGAATTTATGAAATTCAAGTTCACCACATTCAATCAGTCAAGTGCCATACGTGATACACACTTGGGTGACCATGCCTTGAAAGAGACATGACTGACAAGGCAGAAGATTTTCCCGCAGTAGGTTGCAATTTCTTTCTGCGGCAGACTGGTTGTCAACCAAGGCTATAGAATCCAATCTGTCCTGCTATTCAACCTATAGCTGTAGGGAGAAGAGATGGATCCATACCTTTCCCAAGAGTATTTTACATGTAAGTGAATGCAACAAATACAACTGGAATGTGAACTCAACTCTCTGAATTCTCATTGACTACAATGCATATCCATCCCATGCAATAGCATGCTTAAAACAAAGATTGCTGCTCAAACATATATATAGGAAGATTCCCAAAGTGGGCAGTATATACCCCCACTACCTCCAGGATTGGTGGAAAGATCCAACGTACAGGCAATGATAAAAATGTGCGCTGTCAGAGTGGCACATTTAAACCATAACATACCCTACCAACATGTACTTGAAGTGAATCATTTATATAACAATTATTATAAGAAATACTAAGATGCTCATTTTCATGTAATACTAGCACCAAGAAACTCAAATCAAAGGCTGACTATACATTTGGAAGGTGTGAGGATTGTGTTTTAGATGACTTTCCCCAAAGAATCTACTTGCTCACTCATTGTGAGTGCAATGGCTACACAGTACACTCAATAACATCTTCAAAATATGAAGATCAATTCATGCTATCAGTACAGTGCAATAATGGAAGCCTTCTGAGAACAACTAGGTCTAAAGTAATTTCTTATAATTTAGTAAAACAATATAATCCTATAATTAAAACATTTACCTTTTTATGTTGTAAATAAAAATAATCTAATTATTGAGAATTTGGGGACATATTTGTGACTTTGCACAATCCACATTATACTAAACATAAATCAGGTATTCAACATGTTTCACTGATACTGCAGGAGACTGAGAGGCCAGGGAATGAACTTTGACAATTTCAGATATTTAGAACACATTCTTGAATAAAATAACCATTTTTCACTCGGTAACCTGTTTTTTAAAAAAAAAAAAACTAAAAAAGAGCACATCCATGAAACCCCTTTTTCATGAGGAAATGAGTCCTTTAAAAAGTAGCACTGCTCTTACAAAAATAGTGAACAAATTGGAATAAATATATTTCTAAATAGATTTTTTAATCCAACATTACTTTTAAAACATTATTTTTATTGGGTACATGTGTTTGAATTACTAATCCTACCTTTTTAAACAGGAAATTAATAACAACTACCTAAATTAAAACATCCTACTAACAAAAACTTTTGCCTCCTAATATAAACTGAACCTGTACCTCTTTTTCAATCTAGGCCAGTTGTTAATTTCACTTAGAAAAGAAAAAACTCAAACACATACCCACTAAAAATAACATTTCTGATACCCACTGAAGAGTGGACAGACAGATCCATCTACAAAACTATGGAGTTAGAATGCTGTAGATAGCATCAATCAGCTAAGAGACAAACTTTTACTTAAATTAATTCTCTTTACACATACACGTGTGTGTGTGTGTGTGTGTGTGTGTGTATAGAGGATGTATAATATTTCAAACAAAAGATGAGAAGACAAAGAAAAACATTTTTTTTATATCAAAAGAATCATTTTACCACCAGAAAAAAGAGAATGAGTGTCCTCTTTGGCTTCTTCAGTTTGATAAAGAAAGAAAGACAGACAAAAATATTGTCATCAGTACGGTTAGACATCCGATTGCTTTTACTCGATCGAATTGGTGTCAGTCGGTGATTCTACCTCTGAGCTATGGGAGCTCAGTATGTATGTGAATTAATAAATATATATATGGGAATACACACATGTATTAAAAAATATTATTTAGGTGTTAATAAAAAAGTTATGTATGTACTTAGGACACCAAAAGATTAGAGAGTCATTATGCAGTCATCAGGTGCCTATTTAAAAGTAGGCACCTGATGACTGCATAGAGTCATGCCACTGATGTAGGATGTATATATATATATATATATATATATATATATATATATATATATATTAGTTGTTCGGGAAGTTCATGCCAATTTTTAAGGGAAATTAAAGCACAAAACAAAATTATGCCATGAAATATTTATTCAACTAAATCTGAACCATTTTGTTGCACAACCCTTCTCCATTTTTCCTTTGACTTAAAGATTCCATCTTCTCAGAATTTTGATATTTTTTTGGGGCAAAGAAGTGATTAAAGTGGCTTTTTTATGTCATCAAAAAAATTAAATTTTTATCATTGAGATAATTTTGCAAGGACTGTCTGATGAATGTGGCAGGATTTTCTTGAATAGCTGTCTTTAATTTGTCCAGCTTTAAACAGTACTTTTCAGAATTAATTGACTAGTTACTTAGCAGAATCTCATAATACAGGATTCCTTTTCAATCCTACCAGATGCCCTGCATGACTTTCTTAGAATGAAAACCTGTTTTTGGAGTGGCTAAACTTGGCTCGTGTCACTTACCCCAGGATCTTTTTCACTGAACATTGTTGTAAACAATCCATTTCTCATCATCCATCACAATTTGCTTCAAATAAGGTGCATTTTCATTGTCTTTATACAGAAAATCACAGATAGAAATGTAATTAAAAAGGTTACTTTTCACTTAGATCATGTGGTTCTTGAACATCATACCAGAGTTTCACTAAGTGTTCAGAGACGATGGATTTTGATAAATGTGCTATTTCTGCCAATTTCCACATTCAGTTACACTGGTTATTCTCAATCAATATCTTGATTTAGTCATCATCTGTATTGTAAAAGGAGGGTCTGCCTGAGCATTCTTTATCAATAAGGTTACAATCATCAACTCTAAACTTAATAAACCACTTCTTCTGTACAGTTCTGTCAACTAAAGCACCTTCACTATACATAGCCTATATCTTTTTTGTTGCCATATCTGGCCAGGTACTCAACAAAATCTAAAGGAGGACCTGCAACGTAATTGGTCTTAATTTGGCAGCTTGCTTTCAGCCATTTTTTTACTGACAAAATGTGGCTTCCTCTGTCTTTTCTACAAGTATTTTCATGGCTTTTGCTCAAACGAGCTTCATTCCCTGGTGTCCCGCCATCATGAATTTACTCACGCAACTAGATTGGCAACTAGGTCCCACCCTTTTACTGTCAAAATAGGCAAATAGGACTACTACTTCTCTAGTAGTTTCTTTCCTCACACTTCTGGCCTGTGAAACGCCATTCCTCATGTTTGCTTCCCTGATAGGTACAAAAAAAAAAGTTCAAATGCAATGTCAATTAACATATATCTCCTTGACTCCCACCTCTCTCTTTCTTCAACATCCCCTATACTGTTGTTTTTTTTCTTTTGTCTTTCCCCTCCTCTCACTGTAACTCCCTGCTCACCAGTGGCAGTACTGGCTTGCTTGTAGTGAAACGATTGGAAAAAAAAAAATTAAGGTAATAAAAAGCATGTCTAAAATGCACCTTATAATCTTTCATTTTTATAGGAATGCAAAATTGACACGAATTAAGAAATTTTAAACTTTCCTAAGAAATAGTTTGAAGTGCACTCAAGCCAAAAATGTAAGTATATTATATCTGTCAATAAATTTGACATGTTCTAACGTGTTAGAACATGAATGACACAAAAAAAATAATCAGCATGAACTTTCCAAACAACCACACACACACATATCTGTACACTGTCATATATGTACCCACTCCCGACACACATATTCATGAAACCATGGCAAAACATCTTTGATCAAAAATTTTTCACAGCCTCATTATATATAACTACAGTTTTACACTTGGCTGTTAAGTTTTATTGTCATTAAAAGGCATAATACCTTCAAAATACTTGTGGTACTCTCTAATCTTTTGGTGTCCTAAGTACATACATGGTTATTTTTGTTTAATAGTTAATCCAGCTGTGAGTGTCTTGCTGCTGACTAATTAGCCTGACAGGAAAATGTGGCACAATAAGGTCTAACTCTGATGGTAAATGACATTATCATGGCAACTCACTAATTTCTCAATATATTCAAAATATCTGGGTATGGAACTTGTATATGAGCAAAAGACCAAATCTCAAACCTTGTTCTCATTGCTAGCTGTATATAAGTAAAAAAATTATGCATTTATTTTGAGAAAATAAAATATTGATTTCTGGTCAATATTTTTTAGGTGGAGGCAACTACAAATTGGTAATAAAATAAAAAAAAATCAACAAATCACTTAGTTTTTTTTTTTACCATATTTGTTTTGGCTTGTAAGAGTGGGGGATTAATAGAGTAAAAACTAGATCCCAATTAACTCTTGAAACTTAAAGGAAATTATACTCATATATACTGTGCGTATTGTACAACGGCACCTAATTTTTTTTTTAAATATTTTTGTTGAATAATTTGTTTTTTAAATACAGCATAGCCAATATGGTCAAGCAAGATGATTGAGTAACTGTAAGTGTGTAAAAGTTATTGCCCCTAACTTATAGAAGTACGTAAATTTATTTTTAATACCATATAGATATGAATTTTAAAAAGGACAAAGTCACAAAAATTATATACAAGATGGACAGGGACAGATGCAGACATATGGACGAACCACCACCACGCTCGGCAATTATATAAGTGGATATCACCCGTCAATGATTTTTTTTAGACTTAAAGTGAGATGGTCAGTGCTATTATCACGTACTTTTAACGTTACAGCTAAATAAAAATAAAAATAATAATCTCCTTTCGATTGTAAACACCCAAATAAATATTCTCGCTCGACACAAGAAATGAGAAATGTGACTGTTAAAAAAACAAGAAAACAGATTTATAATGGAGATCAATTTTTAAAAGTATACTTTTAAAAACTGGACGATGATTTCTTTTTGTTTTAAATCATTCTTAAAGTTTTTGAAATCCGTCTTTTTTCTATGGTGTTTTTAACACATGTCATATTCCCTCCATGGGAGTGATCACGTTGAAATCATCATTGTTTGATGCCAATTTAAGATTTATTGTCTGTTGAAATCTCTAGTAAAGATAATTAAAGCTACGGGGGGGGGGGGGGGCTTTCAGCGTAGAAAACGAAACAACATACAGCTTTACTCTTTAAAAAGAAAATAAAACTAAGTACTTTTTGTAATTTTTATTTTACGAGATTATTAGAAAAAGTTTTTTGGGTTTGAAACACGAGAAAAATTAATACAATTTTATTTTTAACATTTTTAGAATAAATAAAAATTTATGAAATATAGGAATTGATTTTTTCTTTTTTTTAAAAATCCATATATTTTTCAGTTGGACATATCGGTAACGAGTTGTTAGTGCTGTGGATTAATAAATAATCCACGACTTGGTTGTAGGGAAGAAAAAGGCTACAACTTAAAATTAAAAAAAAGTAAAATTAAAAAAAAATATTTGCACTCATAACTAAGATTTTAAATTGTGGGATTATTGTTTTGTTTTGTGTTATTTTTTTGTTTTTTTTTTTGTTTTGTTTTTTAATATTGTTAATTATGGTACTTAAGAACCTTACGTGCTAATTTTGAAAAAAAAGTTCTTACTCAAACAAGTGCTTGTTTGAAAAAATTCTTAAAAAAAAAAAAAGGAAAAAAAGAAAAAAAAAATCAATTCAGTCGTCCTCTTCCAAAATAATTTAAATATATATGGTGTTACATAATCTGTCATCGTATGAAATTATGTGCGTCTCTTCAGTACACAGTATCTTAAATTTGTTGTTAAACGCACCAGAACCAAATAATGACTCATCATAACAATTGCATGAGTCAGCAGGTGAACCATTTCAATCGACTTTTTTTAAACGCATTTAAAATAAAAACTTCTCGTTTCTGCAAATCGGACTTTCAGTCTCCAGTAAATCTGATAAGATTCCACATTAAATAAGTTAAATAAAAATGTAATTGCATTTTTGTTTTATGACTTTTTGTGTAAACATGAAAAAAATGTTGTTCTTTAAGAAGATTTACGTCAAATATGTGATATTTTCCAACAAGTTATCAATTCGCTATTTTAAAAATCTACTAAAGCAGCAATTCTCTTCTAAATTCTAATATCGTTTTTGTTTGTTTTTTCTTTTTTTGCTTTCAGTAAAACTGAAAAAAACGCTTTTTTTTTTTAAAAATGAAAGTTTTATTTTCTATAAATAAAAGATTCCTTTTTAACCTTTAAAAAAGGTCAAATGATTTTTAAATGTTAAATTTTTAAAACAATTTAATTAAACATGCTGAATATTACTTTTTTTTTTTTCACTAAGAAACTGCAACATACACAAGAAACTATTTTTACGTTGCTTCTTTACTTTCTCTACTAAAATTACTAAAAAAAAAAAAGATCCAATTTCATTTTTCAATACAAATTAAAAAACTAAAAAATTATCGTTTGTACTTTACTTTTGGGCTACCGATACGTCCTCTCTAGAGATTATAACTTTAAAAAAAAAAAAGTAGTTAAAATAATTTCCGAAGGTGAATAATCCTGTTCCTATGGTAATTTTTAAAAATACATTTTTCAAAATAATTCATATAATTTTTAATAAATTCCAACAAAAAGTAAATCATTTTATTTTTAATCAAATTTACATTAGTGAAAAACGTAAAAGAATCTTTCAAAAACTCTGTAACACCAAGAATGTGTTTGTAAAGAGATTAAAAAATAATTTTTAAATTTGGTCATAACGATAAAGCAGGTGTCATGCTGATTACATTTAAAGAAAAAAATTGACGGTATATTATTTTTTACGGACCGTTAAAAAGAAGGGGAGAAAGTGAAACACTAGACAAAAATTTAATATTAAAAATTGCCGTTGGCGCTGAGGTTTTTTCTTTCTTTTTACGTTCTTTTTTACCCTATCTGATCAGGTAGACATCTGTTTTTTTTTGTTTTTTTTGTACTATAATCAGTCTTACTTTTATTGATTTTTTTTTTTGCATTCGTTGGTTATTTGTTTTTTAACATACTGTAAAAAAAAACATTATACACATTTTTGACACAATTAAATGTTAACAATATCGAGAAAAATAGTTTGTTTTTGACTTTGAGTTTTTCACGATCTAAAAATATAAATATAAAAATTAAATATAACTATTTTTTTACTTTTAAAATAAATAATTTCGTTTTTAAATTTTTACATACAAATAAATCTAAAGAAAATTGTAGTAAATGTACTGATTTGACATATTTTCATAATGAAAATTATATGTAGATGTCAATTTTTACCGCTTGCGTAGGTTTTACAAAAGAATTCTATTCTCGTTGCAGAGAACGAAAAATATATGACTATAAAAAAAAATGTCCTTTTCATTTTTTATATTATTTTATTTACTTATTTAGATAAGCTAATAATTGTGACATTATTGTGACAACAGTAACACAATAAAATTAACAAGTAGACTGGACAGTGAGATTGATATTTTTAAACTAAAGGAAACAAGTGCTACTTAATTTTTTAAGTAAATCCAGATTTCATATGTTGCATTTGTAAAAGAAATTTAAAACTTATGGAGATCATTTTGTTTTAAGAAGAAAAAAAACCCCTCTAAGGCCACGCAATTGTATTTTAGTTTAATTCGGGAGAAATTAAACTTACATTTGTTTTTAATAAAAAGAAAATTGGTCATTTAAGAAAAAGAAGAAGATTCCTTAAATTTTTATTTATTTTCAAACTGAAATCAACAACCAAGAAAAAATGAAAAGTTATTGATTTGATTGATCAGCTGTTAAATTTGAAGAGTATTTTTTTTTTGATCAAGAAGTGTCAAGTTTTCTTTTTGTTTGAGGAAAAACAAATTTATAGACCGACAGTGTGTGAGTGTAACAATAAAAAAATCAAGTGCTTTCGTTTTAACTTAAGAAATCAAATAGAAAATAAATTAAATAAACAAATGGTCAAAGAAAGTGCATGAAAAAAATTAGTAGACATTTACAAAGAAATAAAAAAGATATTGACTTATTTCAACTTTTTTCTCTCGCAAACAAAAATAAATCAATTTCAAATTGCTATATAAACAATTAACAATATGCTGAATTTTAAATTTATGTCCTCTCCTTTTTATATCAATTATTAATTAATCGACTTGGAATAGTTTTTTTTTTTATACTTTTTTAAAAAATAAACTTTTTTTACTAAACAAATGAAATAAAATTGTTATTTTTGTTGTGATCAAATAAAATTAAATATTAATAATTAAAAAATATGCGTCATTAAAAAACATTTAGATTTAAATTTTTTTTCAATATGAAGATCTTACTCTTCACTTTTTTCGATGTTTTTTTTTTACTTCAAGTGACAAAACAAGCGGTTGGTATTCAATGACAAATGTCAAATACAATTAAAGAACGTCTTACATTGTTTAATATTTATGTTGAAAAGATCAAATATTTGAATTTGATCATTTTCAGCTTTTTAGGCTAATACTTTATATGAATGTTGATAACAAATCCAGCCTTTCTTTTAAAAGGACACATTACACGATAAAAAACGATTCGATAGTTTTTAAATTGTTTTTCATAAAATCTTTTTCTGGACAAACATTAAAGTAGAAAAAAAAAAAAACAGGTAAACATGTTAAATACAAATAATGCCATTTCACAAAATAAAAAAAAACGATTTAAAAACAGTTTTTTTTTCTTACCAGTTTAGAACTGCAAGCAAGGGAATAACCATGGCGAAGAACTTGATTTTTTAATATTCGTCGATTCGAAGTTTGAGTAAACGGAAAAACAATAAAATGAACGAAGAAACTAAAATATCAGCAACTTAACAAAGAGAAAGCCAAATTATGTACAATCTAATCCGATCGACGGTAAGTAAAATAAAAGAAGGAAATCGTTCATCTACTACATAGTTATTTTCTAACACATCGCCAGACAAACATATGCTGGCCGGGCGAATAGTCGTCAATTGTAAAATCTTGTAGCTTTACTGTTATGAACCCGGTGACAGTTCCGTATAAAAATACAAGTACTGACTGTCCCTCTGTGCCACATATTGACAACAGTAGATACCATAAAGTATAAAAGTATCTAAAAAGCCTACTTTTATCGGCTTTAGATTTAGAATTTAGCAGTTTTAAAATTATACAATATCATGAAAAAACAAAATCATGAAATTATGTAATTTTAATTTACTCAAAAATGCGGTTCTAACATGATTTAGTCTAGAAATCAACAAACAAAAAAAAAGTTAATTTTAAAAAAAGTAATTTATTTCAGTTGCCTGTGAATTGGTGCTGAAATAGAAATTTGTAGACACTGAAGCCGAGCTGCCAAATCAGGACTAATTTAATAATATTATATTATTTATTGTATTGTTGAATGATTGTTGAGTGTTCTGTTGACTCTTCTTTGGGTTGTGTGTGTGTGTGTGTGTGTGTGTGTAATTTCTAAAGAATTAATGAATTTTATTTTTAATCTGACAGTTTGAAGTAGTAAAAATGAATCTGTCAATTCTTTAGAAATTGGTTTGTTTACTTTTCAGATGAAACTGAGCAGATATGGGCTTTTGAGAAAATCTGAATGAGGGGATGTACTTTCTTTAAAAAAAGAAAATAAATAGAGCCTTGCTGAATTGTGACTCTACTGTAGTTGAATGGTAAAGCACACTGGACCATATACATGTGACATGTATATGGTCCAGTGTGCTCTAGACTAGTGTATAGGTGGTGTATGTATGTATTTGTATATTTATGTGTATATGAATGTATGTATATGTGTATGGATATTGTAAATATATGTAATTTGTTTCATGTGTAGATATGTATACCGTTTGGAATTATGTATATGTGTGACTGATGGGTATAGTTATGTGTATGTGTGGGTGTCTGTATGTGTCATTTAATATGTGAGGGTGTATTTTTAATTGTATGTATATGTGGATATGAATATGGGTATGTGGGTGTTAGTGTGTGGATGTGTGTGATTGTGTGTGTATGTATACTTATATCTATATTTATATTAATTGCTCATTTCTCTTTTTAGACCTATTAAATTTTTTTAAAATCATTTAGACTAAATAGTTCCACCATATGATTTTTTTTATTATTAATTTAAACAAAAATTTTTATGGTAAATTTCAGAGTCTATTGTCTCCTTTCTCTTCCTTTCCCCATTTTTTAACTTCTCCCTTTTTTCTTTCTTCCTTTTTATCTTTCCTTTCCTTTCACCATCGAAAGTCGTTGTCAATTGTTACCTTGGTTACAAAAAATTATTTTATCTCTTATTTCTTCATTAACTTTTCCCTTGTCTACCCTTTTGTCTTTTCTTTCCTTTCTCTCTACCATTTCTATCCCTGTGACATGGTTAACTATTCTTTCATACAGACATAATCTAAAGTCTTCTTCTAATATTGAGTAATGAATCTCTGTTTCTGCTTTTTCGTTTTCTTATGTTTGGACGACAAATTTAAATAAAATTTTTTTTCTTTCTTAATCCCATGAAGTTTTTATTTTTTTTTTTACTTCTTGTTTATGGATATGTGTTTTGGCTTCTTCCAGTATAGAAATTTTGTACCATATTTGAATTAATAAATTTTTGTTTTTGATTCTTACTGATGAAACGAGAATTTTCTCGCTGAAATGGCCATTCAACAAATGTAAATAGATAATTCTATTTACATCAAGCTCTCCACCTTGATCAATTTTAATATTAATAAAATTAATATTATTAGGATCTGGTTTTGGGGATTTTACCTATTTGCTCATCCTTTATGGATTTAATATATATATATATATATATATATAGGTTTCAATTCTGGGCAAAAATCAATCAGATGTCTAACCGTACTGATGAGCTGTGATACAACGAAACAGATCTGTCTGCAAATGACTATATATATATATATATATATATATATATATATATATACCAACAAGTCTGATTACAAGAAACTGACAATGTCTGCCTGTTTAATTTTATTATTATATTTTTCTAATTTTCCGATAAGGTATTAAGTATTGTGCTTGAAGTTGTGATTGGCACAATCAGTCAGTTAAGTGCCATATGTGATACACACTTTGGGTGATCATGTTTCAAAAGAGACATGACTGACTGGGCAGAAGATTATCCCACAGTAGGTTACCATTACTTTCTGCAGTAGACTGGTTGCCAGCCAAAGCTATAGAACCCAAACTGCCCTACTATTTAACCCATAACTGGAGGAAAGATATGGATTAATACCTTTCCCAAGGGTATAAATTGTGAAATTATAATAAAAATTCAGCAAACAGACCTTCTTGGTTCTTTTTAATCAAACTTGTTTGGAAGAATACTTACTGTCTAAATATATCTTATTCACACACACACACACACACACACACACACACACACACACACACACACACACCAAATAAATAGATAATTTCTAAGATATTAATGGATTTTTAAAGAAAGAGACTCACATTTAGAAAGAGACTTACCCGCCTACCAACAAAAATAATGAAGAATTGAAATAGCCTCAACTTATAAATATAAACTTTTGTACAATCTTTATGATAACCTATCAAAATCTATTCTAAAATATAACAAAAAATGTTTGCTCTCATCAAATCTATCACATTTCATGAAGCACATTCAAAACAGATGCATAAATGGAGGATGCTAAAAAATTCTCACCCCAACCATTTCCCAAAATCTGATCAGAGAGATTACCATAACTAATTTTTCCCATGAAAGCTTCTCAAAAATAGTCTAATTTTTAATTCAAGTTTTTAACCCTATACTTTTCAGGGGAAATTAAAAATTTCAACCTATCTCATTAAGAGCTCTCATAAAACTCAAGAAAATAACACAGAAAGTTTATAATTTTACATAATGTGAAGGTACTTTCATAGAGACATAGAACAGAGAGATAGTGTATACATGAGAGTTTTTTTCATGCTAACAATTGGCAATTGACAATTGAGGGATTGAGATGAATTCGAAATATATTTTTTTAAATGTTTGAGAAATTAAAATAAATAATTCATGCAAAGGTCTTTCTTCTACATTTAAAACCTCTTCATGTTCTATATTCTGATAAAAGTGAATCACCAGCTTAGAAGGAAACAGACACCAAATATTAGCACCAAAAACTAATGATGACAACTGTATGTCTTTCCTTTTGGATAAAATCTGTGTGATGGGTAAATCAAAACAAAGTTAACATCAAATAACTTTGAAAACTCAACTTAAATTGGTAAAACCCAGCCTGGTTAGTTTATAAAACCCCTGTGTGTCTATAAAAATAACTAATTTTCTAATCTGGCAACCTTACACTAGACATGCATACATTGGTAACCCTATCAGCAGCAGTAATCCCTTTTTAGCTTTTAGGGATACGTAAAAAGAAAAAACCTAGGAGCATGACTGTTGTGAATGTGAAGAGGCTAGCTCACTTTCATTTCAGGTCAAGGTCGTGATAGGACCCTAAAATTAGCACTCTGTGCAGTAGATGCACATATCTGAGACAATATACCTCACTCACTCTTTAACTCCTCAACAAAGTAAGTTAAACTTTTTCTTCACCTCTTTTATAAAGACACTCTTAACGACATTCCTTGTAAATGTTTGATTATATATCTCTAGGTTTTTATTGAAAAAAATATAGTGAAAAAAACTTTTAAAAGTCCAAGCCGGTAGATGTCAATTATTACAAGTAAGTTCAACATTTTCTTTATGCCTTTTACAAAGACACTCTTAAGAATTGCTTGAATTTGCACTTTTTTTCAGGAAATTGGTATAGTTTATAGGGAAAAAGGGCTCAATATGAGAAATAGAGAATTTATAGATATTGGTAGTGTGGACATAGGAATCAACAATGCATGGATCTTCAATGTAATCTTCAGACCAGACTTGGTTTGATTGTATTGAAGCATGAAACTAATAGTCACTATGCAGTGTTGATCTCTGTTACCACTGTGTGTGTGTGTGTGTGTATGTGTGCATGCATGCATGCGCATGCACAAAGAGTGTGATAAAATAAATTCTAAAACCAATTCTTGATGGCTCAGATTTTTGAAAATGGGTCAAGCCAAGAACCTTTTAGCCACCCCCACCATATATATATATGTGTGTGTGTGTGTGTGTGTGTGTGTGTGTGTGTGTGTGTGTGTGTGTCAGATTAAATAAATTGCAAACACTATGTTTGCTTATTTTTAATAAAATCCATTCATACTCACAGATAATTTTTTGCATATTACAATCAAAAGATGTTAGAAATGAGCTGTAATGCTGACAGATGTTATTTTCATTCATTTTTTTAAGGTACCCAAGTACTTTGAAACCTCTTTCCAAGATTATCTTCAGGGGTGTGAGTTATAGTAACAAATGTAACCAAAAAACTGTGTTGCTAAAAATTACTGTACATTTTTTTTCTGCTTCAAATATAACAATTGCCAACAATTTTCCGGTTACATGTGTTACCAAAATTCACACCCCTGAAGGTGATCTCGGAAAGAGGTTGAAAGTACTTGGGTACCTTAAGAAATGAATGAAAATAACATCTGTCACTGTTACAGCTCATTTCTAACATCTTTTGATTGTAATATGCGAAAGATTATCTGTGAGTATGAACGGATTTTATTAAAAATAAGCAAACATAGTGTTTGCAATTTATTTAATCTGACATGTTTAAAAGAAAATTTGCTGCCTAAATACACAAATATATGAGAAAATTTTGTAATTTGCTTGAAACATTGTGTATATTAGGTGCATGGTTAGATCTTGAAAGCTATCACAATGCGTTTAGTAAAATAAAGGAAGGTAAAGAAGTTGTTGGTTATTACCTATTTATTATACATTAATATTTCGAGTTCAAAATCTCATTTTCAGAATGGTAGGAGAGTTTGTGTTTGAATTCATGCCTTTACATAAATATATATATATATATATATATATATATATAGAGAGAGAGAGAGAGAGAGAAAGGGCACCTCCACCTCCAGACTACTTCAGAATCTTCTGCAAATCCTCTGGACGATCTTCTTATTAAATTGCTGAATTCTGCCATAATCCTTGCCTTCAGTTCATCTTTGGTGTTACAAGGAGTTTTGCTGGTTTCTCACTCAGCTGCACCCTACACATAATAATCAAGGGGGTTGCGGTCTGGGGAGTTAGGTGGCCAGATGTAAGGGGTGATGTGTTTGTAGAAATTGGCTCCTGCTTGTTTTGCATGGTGCAGAGTCTTGTTGCCAGATATAGTGGGATTACAGTTCCTGTATGATCACCAAAGTTAAGCAAGGTTGAGCCTGGTCAGTACTTAGATGGGTGACAGATTTGGAATACCAGGCGCTGTAAGCTTGGGTGTGCAGATGGTGTAATAGATAATGGTTTGGAATTGTTAATCAAAGTGCCAAGTTTCAATTCCAGTTGTGTTCATTATATTCAATTATGCACAAACACCCTTGGAAAAAGTATGGCTAACCTCTTCTCCATTCATCTATGGGTTAATTAGTTAAACTTGTATCACTAAAACCATTATTATCTGAAAAACAAAATTGCATACAAAATAGTTAGATTTCAGCGTTAAATGATCCATAGAGGTTGATATGCTACTAAACAAAAAAAAAACCAAAACCAAAAAAACACTAGATATAGAGTCTTCCATCTGCTACCCTCTTGATACAGGACAACACTACCTCCTCCAGGCACTTCATGTGTTGAGTCTGAGGCCCTGTGGGGAAAAAGAACAGAGGCATAACATCACTATCACTAGTAATCACTCCAAGAACCATGATTTTGAGTGGATATTTGGTTTTCCTCACTCCTGGTACATCTTTTTGGAACACAGCAAGTCAACGGTTGTTCTGTGTGTTCCCCATCTTAGTACAATAAATTTTCACTATTATTTAATGAAAAAATTAAAAGTTTTATTATTTAACATGCAAAATAGTCCCACTGTTTAAAAACAAAGATTAAAATTACAAATACTTATTAATAAAAATACAATATTGTTTTTTGCATTTCTTTTCTTTAAGTTTTTATATTTCATTAATTGGTTTGCAAAATTGAATGAAATGTATCTCAACAAAAAATGTTAGCAATAACTTTAACAACATTAAATACTGTAAGGATTTCAACACGAATTAACATGTTGCAAAAAA
This sequence comes from Ascarosepion bandense, assembly GCA_037127315.1. Taxonomy (NCBI): domain Eukaryota; kingdom Metazoa; phylum Mollusca; class Cephalopoda; order Sepiida; family Sepiidae; genus Ascarosepion; species Ascarosepion bandense. The sequence continues at coordinate 2,391,221 of JBBBDQ010000224.1, read as the reverse complement.
TTTCTTGTACTGTAAAAGTTCAGTAAACTTTTTATGTAAGTAGGCTGTTAAATGAAAAAACAGGGTATCATTTTTTTTGCAATATGCTTCATTAAACAGTTTTAGACCAGCAAATAACTGCCAACCTACAAAGGAAAAAGATTAAAAACTTTTACAGACCCAAGAAAAGAATGTCTTCGTTCTTGCAACTTGAATCCAGCTTTCACTGTCTGACCCATTTTATTCCCCATTGCAATGGAATGTCTCTGTTCATTTTCTTTGGTGTCTTTTGTTAATTTATTCCATCACTGCCTTCGTTTTTTCATTTTTCTTCTTTCAAATTTTCATTCCTTTTATTCATTCTTTGCTTCTTTAAATCCTTTATTCTTCTTTATTCCAAATATTTCATGCATATTTTTTTTTACTCACATGAGCACATTTGCTTTATTTTTCACTTTGTTTTCTCTCTTTTGTCTTTTTGAATTTCTTCTCTTTTTGGAAACACCTTTTTTGTTTCATTTTTCTCTCACACTTCTGTTTCTCTATCATCTTCAGACTCTTTTTCTTTTTAGTCCATTTCTTTTCCTTTTCATAGTTCTTTATTCACCCTTATTTTTCAATTTTATTCATTCTTTCTTTCATTCTTAACTTCAAATTCCACTGAGTCTTTAGCCTGATGTTTTCATTTCTTATGAACTTCTTTACTCTTCTTTTATTTTTATTTTAAGTTTTTCTTTTTCTTTCCTATTCTTCTTAAGATGATTTTTTCTAACTTTCCTTTTTTACCAGGTTTAATTTCATCTTTTATTTTTTATTCTATCTTTCTTCCATCTTTCTTTACCTTCTTTCTTACCTCAGTCCAAAGTTCAAATTTCTTGGCTTTCTATTACTCCATTTTTATATTTCTGTTCATTTCTTATTAGATTCTTAATTTTCTTTGAATTTATTCATTCCTTTTAGGTTTCTTTTTTCTTTCATGCTTTCTTCTGTTTTCATTCTTTCCTTTTTTTTTAATTCTTCCTTGTTATTTTTATTTTCATAAAGTTATTAATTTAATTCTTGAAATCAAGCCACAGAAAATCTTTAGGTTAGCGGCTGCCTTGTGGTTGAGTCTGTTGCTCATTTCCTTTGTTTGATACTATATAAAAAGTAGAAAATTTCAGATACTGATTTTTAAGATGTGGTGCATTGGATATCAGCTTGGAACGAGAAATCGAGGAGCTGAGTTCAAATTCCAGCTCAATTCACTGCATTCACTTACGCGCAAATACCCTTGGTAAAGGTATTAATCCGTCTCTTCCTTCCAGTTATGGGTTAAATAACAGGACAGATTGGGTTCTATAGCCTTGGTCGGCAACCAGTCTACCGCAAAAAGCAATGGCAACCTACTGTGGGATAATCTTCTGCCCAGTCAGTCATGTCTCTTTCGAAACATGATCGCCCAAGCGTGTATCACGTATGGCACAACTGACTGACTGAGACTCTTCCCACTTGAAAGATTGACACAAAACAATCTTCCTAACTCATTATTTCGATTTAGTGGACCTTGTACCATATTAAGCTCAAAGTTAGTAAATCAGAAACTTAATTTTATTAAAGCTAGCTCAGAATATTAAATGTTCACATTCATAAAAAAAAGGACAAATATTTCAATAAAAGATTAAACAAATGTTTTTGTTTAACCTGTGAAGGGCTGGCTATAATTCACAGTTGGAGCTTTTTTCTTGCCACCAACATTTGTCACTGCAGGGATACAGAAAGCACTTATCTCTCTTTGGTGGAGATATGTCACATGGGAAACATAACAACTGCTTAGTGAAGCCACTCCATATAGTGACGAAAGGGGCAGTCAAATTCAGTTTTGCTTGCAGCAGTAAAACTAAAAGGTTGCTTTCTTTAGCCCCCACTCCCATGGCTTAAACAAGGGCTAAATCTGCCTCACCAGCAGCATAAAAGTTCATTGTGTGATTTCCCTTTAGAAATATATCTTTTCCAGTTGTAGAAAAAACTCCAGCTCGCAGTTTTCAATTTGGGAAAACTCAAACTGTTTTCTGTTTGTGGAATGTGTCCTCGCCTCATGCATAGATGAATCTGATCTATCTGAATCTGCATTTATTTATTATTTTTCTAAACAATTCTCAAGAACAAAGAAAATGTATGAATTCACTTTTATATGTTTAAGTTTTATTAAAATTTCAGTCATTAAAACAATGAACAATGCAGAGGAGTGAATATATTTAAAATAATGGTAGTATTAAGAGAAAAACCATCCTTTTAACACTCCATATTTTTGTGGGCATGAAGGTCCAAGATTGCCTATATTCCTATATTTATATACATATATATGCCTTAATATATAATATTAAATGCCTGCATATCATAACAACTATATGAGTGAAACTTCTAGAACATTAAAAGCCCACATCTAGGAACACAAGAGAGACCTCTATTGAGACAACCTACTGAACTCTCACATAACACACAAAAATAAAAAGAAGCTATAACTTTGATTTAAAAAAACACCACCCTAATAAATAAAAAACATATCACATTACAAAGAAAATATCTAGAGGGAATATTAATTAATATCCTTCCATTTATAAACACATACTAGACACACTTTTTCATGTCATCAACATTTATGTGTTTTTTTACTCCAAAACACAAAATATTTCCTGGTATATTCAAAAGTCATATATAATTGCAATAATAATATCAATAATAGAATAAAACTTATACCCACAGACCCAAAATTTCCCAATACACAAGATTTTTCCTCAATAAACATTACATAATAATATTAATAGTTAAACCAAAATACACACATACCACCAAATTTCCAGATACAAACAATGTTTTCTTCTACCATAGCATTTATCCTCATATTAATAATGTGCATCTAACCAACAGTCAACATATGTAACAACACCACTAACACTTGCAAGACCAACTAAAAAAATTTACATACACATACATTTTCCTCTCACAACTATCTTCAGAAATTAAACATGCAAACACTACCAGACAGACCCTAAAATCAAGATACACACAGACACAAACACCACAAGACCAAATCATGTGACATCTACCTAACCAATGAAAACCAAACAATAAAACTCAAAAATACTGGAACATTCTCTTCCATAATTCAAATATTTTTAATCATTTCTCCCAAGCACCTTAGTATGTTGTCATGGTTATTTTTCTTGATAGAACTATTATTATTGAGTAGTGGGTTCAGTCATCACTTTCAGTCTTAGAAAATCACTATTTTATCCGAAGCAAGGCAATATTGCCAACAGAACACACTGGATTACTGGGAGAAAAAGAGAATAAGAAAACTTTACTGTAAAACAGGATTCTGTCATTTTCAAAGATTTCTGATGAAGCTTAAATAAAAGGGAAATATGTTAAATTTAGAAACATTTCTTATTTGTTTCTTAATCTATCATATATATATATATATATATATATATATATATATATATATATCTTTACACACACATACACACACACGCACATATATATACAGGATGGCAATAAAGTCACTATGCAGTTACTTACAATAGCAATTAAGACAAAGCAATTAATCAACAGCCTAGAAATCTATTATTGAAATGGTTCTGGTTAATTCTGGTTAATAACAATAAAATTCTATGGTAAACAATACCAAATTAATTAATGATACTGTTCAAACAACAATCCACCTGCTTCAATGCATTCCCTACAACATGAGAGAATGCTTCAATAAATGTCACAACACAAATGCTTATGATTGCTTAAGTCTGCAAATACATCTCAAATAAATTGCTTGAGATCATTGATATTTATCATTTTTTTTTTGGTAAAAACAGGATCTTTGATAATTCCCTATATATAAGTAACAGTATAGTGATTTTATTGCCACCCTGTATATATATATATATATATATATATATATATATATATATAGTGATGATCCACGTATACTGTCTTAATATGTATCAGAAAAACTACTAAAAAGTTGTAAGTTTAAAAATGTATAGCAATCAACCGGGACTTCAATCAACTGGGACACTTCAATAAACCAGGACACACATTAGAAAACTGCAAATGTTTACTAATAGATTCTGATTTTAGTTCTACATACTCACTCAGAAAGAAAGAAAAATACTGGATTTTAAAATTAAACACATACAGGCTAGGGTTAAATAGGGACTTAGGTGTTTTGAATCTTTATAAATATTTCAATAGTTAAACATTTTTTAGATACACTGAAAAAAATTTCCTTTAAAACAACATTTATAAGTATTATTAAAGATAGGTTTATGTTTACAAATATTAAAAAAAATTGTCGCTTTCTGCATCACGTGATGTAAACAATCTCTCCACAAAGATAGATCTATCTAATTGGAGTAGATAGATCTATCTTTAATTGGAGTAGATAGATCTATCTATTGCCCGGTTCACACTCCACCCACGTCTATTGAACAGGTTAAGAGGCTCAACCCTTGTTCCCTGTTTAGGATGTGGTTTCCGGCTTTCTCTTTTCCGATCTTTTCACTATTATATAGCCTCCTGCATATCAGTGGCGTTACCGCCTTGCTCGGGGTGATACAATTAAAAAAAAAAATGCTCCTCATGAAAACATTTCTAATTTAAATTTTAAAATCATTTGTTTCTGATGAAAGGCCGAGGACGGTCTGAAATATCAAATATAATAATATAAATAAATAAATACTATATATATATATATATAGTAACAAAGTTGTGGAACTCGTAGGTTTTTTTACCTGTAGTTCATGCATTTACTTTTATAAAGAGTGCTTGTTACAACGTAGAGCATTATATTGTAATAGTTGTTACAATATAACAGTTGTTAATAGTTCCATTTATAAATTCATAGTATCACTACACTATATATATATATATATATATATATATATGCAGATATATAGGTAGATAGATGGAAACCTGGTGTAGCCATAGAAACTAACACAATCTAATAACTGCTTAAGGTACAAAACTACCAGTCACTGTGGTGTATTGATTTCAGTGTTGAGATAAATTTAATAAAGTGTGAATGTTCAGTTATTGTTTTGTGTTATTTATATGATTTCTTTATTTACTGTAAAATAAAAGAAAAAAATTTGCAAGAACATCCTTTAAGTATGGGGATTCCATCATTTTTATCAGTCATTGTGTACACACACACACACATACATATATATATACTAGCAGTATAGCCCGGCATTGCTCGGGTGTAATGAAAGCTTTAAAACTAATCCATGGTCCTGGAGCTCAGACTCTTTGGACGTTGGCACGAAAGACTAAAAAGCAATACTTGTTTCCAGTTAAAGTGAAACCGTAGACTGAAAGAAAAATGAATGGATGTAAATCAAATTTTGGTTTCCTGGTATCGATATCAAATTTTCTGCAAAAAATATATATATATATGCATATTGTGCATCGGTTATATTTCCAACAAGATGGGGCCCCTCCACATTATTCAAGAGCAGTCTCTGAGTAATTTGATGAAACCTTTCCTGAGAAATGAATTGACCAAAGAAGTTCAATTGATTGGCCAGCACATTCACCTGATTTAATCCCAATAGATTTCTTCTTTTCGGGAGTACTCAAGGACAAAATTTATAGTTGAAAGCCAAGGAGTGTTGGTGATTTCAAAAATGACATAAGAGATGCAATTCAAGAAATTAAAAGACAAAAAGATTTGTGCAAAAATGTCAAAGTGTGAGAGTTAAATTTCAAAGCCGTGTAAATTGTGATGGACACCAATTTGATCACCTGCATTGATAAAATTTAAGCACTTTTGTATTATTGTGCACAATAAAATATAATTGTCAATGTAATAATTGTATTAGTAAATATAACTGTATATGTAATTTCAAAATAAATGCTATCATTTATGCCCACCTATTTTCGGATCACCCTCTGTCTCTGTCTCTCTGTCTCTCTCTCTCTCAATTGTGTGTAAAAAGTTATGGTATAAATTGAAAAATATCTGTAAAAAATAAAATATCTGTAAAAAATAAAATGAATTAAGAAAAAAGGAAAATTGTTCTTTAACAATGCGTTTCTTCCTCTAATGAACTTTATCAAGGCAAAATTAAAGGTTTTATTTTGTAACATCTATTTATAAACAGAAGTAAGAATATACATGACCTTAAAAAAATTAAAGAATTAAAAGAAACAAGTTGAATCAAAACCTCATATTATTTAAAACATATAAATACATAAATGCTTAATCAAATTAAAATAACAATTAAATTGACAAAAATAAATAAATATATATAAACAGATTATAGAAAAACATTTACAAATGACAATAACAACATTTATTCACTTTTGTTTAAATTACATTACTTAGCATCTGCCATAGTTTATCTTGACTTTCACAGAACAGTTAGTCTCAAGAATATTTATGAGTGTTTTTATATTTAAAAATTCTTACAAACCTCACAATATTTTTTCACTGTTTAGAATACATGTTTTTAAAAAATATCCTAATATCTGCCTTGATAAAGTCCATCAAAAATGGATTGGTAAAATGGTAAAATAGTTTTTCCTTTTGTTTTTATTCATATATATATATATATATATATATACTAGCAGTATAGCCCAGCATTGCTCGGGTGTAATGAAAGCTTTAAAACTAATCCATGGTCCTGGAGCTCAGACTCTTTGGACGTTGACACAAAAGACTAAAAAGCAATAGTTGTTTCCAGTTAAAGTGAAACCGTAGACTGAAATAAAAATGAATAAACATAAGTCAAATTTTGATTTCCTGGTATCGATATCAAATGTTTTTTCATCGTAAACTGAATTTTGAAGGCTAAATAAGTCCTCTGAGTAAATGCTATCATGGCTGAGACTAAGAACTACAATTATATCTACTTAGAGCCAAACCTGAAGCAAAAACTAAAATAAAAGGGCTGAAAAAAATACAGACATACTGGCAGTTAAACAGACACACACACAAACATCTTGCCTTTTATATATATATATATATATTATCAATTTTCTGCACTATTGTAAAAACTGCAATCTTGAAACTTCTGAATATCATTTCTTATGTCTTTGTCTATGAGTGTATCAAATTTGATTAAAATCGGACCACTCCTTCTATAACCCGATTTTTTCGATTATCAATATTTATCAGGGGTACCTTGACACAAAATCTAGCTAAGAACACTCGCAAACGCTTATAGTACAACTGTGTAAATTTTTAAGAAAATCGGTTCAGCTGTTTCGGAGTCTACAGGTAACGGACACACACACACACACACACACACACAGACAAAGTTCCATTTATAAATAAGTTTATATATATATATATTTGCATTAGTCTGTTTCATGTATAAATGCAATTGTCAGGTCAGACAATTGCGTTTAAGATTGAAACAGATTTTTACTGCTGAGTGTTGACTTCAGTATTCATTTTTATATCTGCATATGCTTTATCTGTGGTATTGAGCACTTTAACCATAAATATAACACATCTTAAAACTATATTTCTATCATATATATATTTCGGTTGGGAATTAATTATTTTTGCAACCTAAGTTTCAACATTTTGGTATCTTTCTTAAGGTTTTCCAGAAGAATTTTACCAAACTGGCTGACTACATTTGGAAATTAAAAATGAAAAATCAAAAAGACCCTGGTATAACTTGAAGTATAGTGAAGAAAACCAAACCATACAATGGTGGTAATGTCTGTAAATTGTGCCAAGAGAAAAAATTAACCATTATTTTGTTTCCAGAACAAAAAAAATATATTGAATGAGAGATCAGCAATGTAATCAAAAATCAGATGTAATCCAACTTATAAATACATACTAGGTTTATACAAACCTGGATGAAATGTTTTATGATCCTTAAATAACTCCTCCCTCATTTAAAAAATTCTTGGTTGCTTAAGAATACTAGTCATGTGTTCATAAAAATTCCTGTTTGTATGTTTGAAAAACATTAGAAAATCAGTTATTATAAATTCTCTGAAAATACTGAAAGGTTGAAATCTAGGTTGCTAAATAACTAATTTCTAAATGGAAAATATTAAAAAGTTTCACAATATAAATGTATTGAACAATTTTTAATACAACTGAGTATTGGTCTAATTTAATTATGATCAAAACTAATTAATTAATTTCTAACATATATATATATATATATATATATATATATATATATATATATATACGTTGTTTAAAACTTTCTATATTTATAGGAGAAGGATACTCAGTATTGAAGATAGTTTTCGTAGATATAAGCAGCATGAAGATAGAAATCAACACTGTATGGTGACTAGCAATTTCACATTTTAAGTGATTACCAGATCCTATATATGTTTTGTTTGATGTGTAAATATCAAAAATTGTAATTAAACCATAACACTGTAAAAACTCCAGAGGGTGAACAGATTGCTATTTTTATAGCAACTAATACAGTCCTAGCTTGTTCATAAATAAACCTAGAAAGGCAAGTTATGCAAAAAATGATGTCAGACTATTTACTTTGTATTCATAAGGAGGAATGAAAAAGAAGTTATATAACTTGACACAGTTACATTAAGTGCATGGTGTAGAAACCTAATGACTGACTACAAACACCCACACAAATATACTTGTGTCTCCAGTCCAATACAAATAAATGCATAGAGTACACAACAGTAGTTCTTTAACTTTTTAGACTGATGTTTCTTTCACTAAAAGATTCACTTAAAGGTAACTTTTGATTAAATTTGTTGATATTTACTTTATGAGAAATCAAAATTGATAAATATTTTAAATATATATTTTAATAATTTATCTGAAATATATTATTAGTTACTAATATTAAAAATCAATTTAACTTCAAAATAAATTCAATGAATCCACAAAAGTAGAAAAACCAAGACTTTAGAAGAACCACTTTTCTTTAAAAATCAAAATAATAGACATATTTGCTTCCTGCACTTTCATTTTCTTGCTTGGTTGAAAAAAGTTGAAAGATTTCATTAGGGGAATTACAACATACAGCGTGCGATCGATAAATTCTCGTCTGAATTAAACAAAACTGAAAATAACACTGACAATCTCATTTTAACAGATATATTTACCAAAATTACGCAAAGATATTTTGAAATATTAAAGATTAAATTTATTCAATAAAATTACAATTAGCTTCAACTACTGTCTTTAGATGACTTCAGAATCACCTGCAACTCTTCTGGACAGTCTTCTTGTTTGAGTTGGTGAATGCTGCCATAATCCTTGCCTTCAGTTCATCTTTGGTATTACAAGGAGTTTTGTTGGTCTTTTGCTCAAAGGGTTGCAGGTTGGAGAGTTAGGTGGCCAGATGTAAAGAGTGATGTGGTCGCAGAAATTGTCTGACAGTCATGACTGAGTTCTCCTCCTTGAGTGACAAGTGTCCTGTTGCCAGACACAGGGTCATTTAACAGCCACTCCCTTGACTCAGAGCAGCACTACCTCCTCAAGGCACTTGATATAGGTCTCCATGTTGAGTCTGAGGCCCTCACTAACAAATTCAGGAGTTCTTTTTTTTTTCAGAGTAAGTTTTCCGAGTTGCTGTACCTTTGTAATCACTGTTAGACTCATCGAGCTCTTTCCAAATCCTCTGCACTGTCCTTAGATTGACACCTAAATATGCTAAATTGTTTGTACTGGAGCTTCCGATGTGAATTTCAAGCAGTATAGCATGTCATTTTCAATTTTTTTGTGGAATGAATTGCGACATTATGCTCGTCTTTTCACAGATGGTGCTCAATTGACTTTAGTTTACTGTTCAGTCAACAAAATCTAAAATAACACACATGCACAAAATTAAAAATCTAAAATGGCGACAATTTACCCATTGCATCATATAATTCTGCTATCATTCAATGAAGCTTCTTTATCCCTTCTGAAAAGAAGCTTTACAGCTGCTTATGAAGCCATGTCTGCACCACTTGCTTGTTTAGGCGCAAACAGTGCATGGAGTACCATAAAGTTTATGCATGGGTTGTGTAGATCCATACCATAATTGCTGCCACTTGGGAGCAGGAAGCATCCATACATCTGACCTTATTGCTCCTTGCCACTAGACTGAACAATAAAAGGCTGCACACAAATCGCTAGCTGTCATCATCTGCACATATGTGATATCATGCATTGATGCCTCCCTATTGTTTTTATTACATAATTTTAAAATTGTTTTTGTTTTGATTTATCCCTGTATGTACCTAACTGTTATTCATTTATATTAACTTCAGGAAAAGAAAGAAAATCAATGTCTTTTTTTAAAAATATTTTCACTTTTAATCTCAGAATCCCTAATTAGAAAGTAATTAGTGTTATTCCATTAACATGAGTCATTTTTATCCATTTCTCTTTTCAATAAACTTTGATGTGCAGGTTGTGTAATGGATAGCAGCTCAGAATGAGAAATCAAAGAGACAAATTAGAATTTGTTATGTTTCTTACACTCTTCTGTTTAACCAGGTGTTGACTGCTTGACGACCAAAGTAGAATAACAGATTTGAGTTCTGCACATGGGATCAATGCATATCTTCCGATAACAAAACAATTATTTTTTATTACTCACTTAGTGAGCCAATGTTAAAAAAATATATATTGACCAAGAGAAAAAGGAATTGCCTATGAACTGAAGAGATAACCAGTGAAAGAAGAGAAACTGAGAAAAAGTAACAAGTCTATGCGAACTTTAGTCTTGTTATAAAAAACGTATGCATCAAACAGAGGAGAGAGACAGAGTGTTTTGTACATATGCAGATAAATTACACATTTATTTACCCAAAGTCAGATGTATTCTTTTTTTCCTGAATTTATGATTGCTGAGGCAAAGAAGTCATTAACTCTACAGCAGTAACAGCAACAGCTACTGTTCAGTCTTCCAGGTCACCCATTCTTTCATTTCTGCAACAAATTCTAGTTTGGCCCGTTATGTTCACTTACATGCAAATACCTTTGGGAAAAATATGAATCCATCTTCTTTCCTCATCTATGGGTAGACTAGTATGACTTGTATCTGGGAAAATTATTGTTATTCTCAAAATATTGTTAATGCAATATTTGCTTGCACAAAAAGAATTATTCTTACAATCCCAAATATGTTTCAGCTTTGAATAATTCATAAAAGCTTCATAAACTGTAAAAACACAAATCAGTTACTTATTCAATTAGCCAGTAAAGTTATTTGTAAGAAAAAAATTAAAAATAAAATCTAGTTCCGCTTTATATCACCAACCTCAAGCATCACGGTACTTTGTCTGTCGGGATTTCTCTTAAATACATGGCATTGTATAGTATAAAAGAGCAAAAAGCTTCTCTATCTTCTTTCTCTTCTAAACCACAGGATGCTATAATGATAAGGTACATCTCTTTTATGCTCAGGAGGACTTCTTAGTTCCTATTTGAATGTGTATCATAGACAATATACTAAACCACTTGCTATTGACAAAAGAACACTCACGTGACCTGTTGTAACCCTAAAACGTTAATACGTGAGTAATCACCAAAACAAAGTTTTGGGAATAACTGTATATCTACAAGTACAAAACTAGCATGCTGCATGAAGTAGATACACTGCTAAAGAACTGCTAGTCAGTATAATCATTCTAATTTACTAGGTATTTACCACCTCCTCACCAAGGCGGACGTGACACAAGGTCAATTAAAGTGAGTATTCCGAGCCCTTAAGTTCAGTAAAAAATATCTCATAGACCCAGTTTAAGGCTCTTGTTTATTCACTCCAGATGAGACTCTACCCTTCAGTGGAGCCTTTTTTGGGTCTGTCACTGCTCAGAAGCAGAGAGATGAACAAGAGAGAGCATGGGTCGTTTATGATCATTCTGCTCTACTACACTTTGCTCCAAAAGTGTCCACGTATTTAAGAGGATAGGCACATTCCATTCCTGTATACAGGTAGCTATACAACATGACCACAATGATATCTCCACAACAACCTAATGCATAAATATATATCTTTATTCAACACAAGAATATATCCATGTCTTCAACAACATGTTCAGTATTGCAACAAACTATTGTGGGAATTACTTTTGTTGCGTGGTATGAATATTTCTTCAGTAAATATTTAATGGCTCTTGGTACATTTGTCCCACAAACAATATTGGCGGACTCGTGTAAGTTCGGGCAAAAATAAGAGACAAAAACATGGACTTTAAACAAACAATTATTTATAAATATATTAAATGGACATCTCGCAAAAAGAAAATGAGAAATGAAATTAAAGTTGTGAAGAGTTCAAAGCAACCTTTATTATGTGTTTCTAAGGTACTTAGATACTGACAGAATGAGAAGAGAACATCTTGCTGCTGTTAAAGTTAAAACGGAAAGAGGAAAAGGCTTAAAACCTCGCACTACCTGAGATTATCGTCAGGAGGTGGTAATTCAACAAAACTGGTAACTTAATGCCATTTCAATCTTGCTTCATTTTATTATCTTATTTTTATCGTATTATTTTCCGACAATACGTTAATATGATAAAACATTTCCATTTTTATATTATGCAAATGAAGACAATAAATGTTGAATTCATTTATTTTGAAATTGTTGAAATTTTCTCCAGAATTTTGCTAGGGGACTCACAGTTGATCTAAACGGGTTAAGTTTGGGTTTTCTTCAACGATATCAAATGAGTGAATATGTAAAAAAATGTTCTACGTCAAAGTATATTAAAAGTAATAGAAAACAAAGCAGTAATAAACTCTTGTCGTCTAAAGTGCCGTAGGTGATTCACACATGGATGAATGATCCGAATTCACAGAGTTCAAAACCTCTTGCTACTCTATTGCTATTTTCAGGGCAAATGTTCTGACAAGCGTCACCGAGGAACAGCACAACACTCTCTTGAGACCTACTTGGCCGAATTCATGTGGAGAAGCCAACTAGACGATGGAGTTGATCCATTTGACGCTAACCTACAGGCTATCTCCATATTCATGCCAAAGATTTCCGAACTCTGTCAGTCCTAAGCCATACAAATTTACATTGGTTTAGGTCCTTTGGTATATCAGGTTTTGGTAACAAATGTAAATGTCCAGAGAAATGGTCCTCCCTGTCAAACTTTTGTATTTCCTTCACCAGGAGTTTTATTGCCAGGATTTTTTATTGATCAGGTTTGCATCGTTGTCCTTGTCACATGGGTCATTGGGTGTGATTCTGATACATAAAAGTACAATAGGTAAGGCTGATAGCCATGAATCCTTCCTAGCAATAACTGCTGTCTTTAACGTCCTGTATAAACGTTCAGTTAATCCGTTCGCCTGAGGATAGTAGGAAGTTGTTATCAGTCTGTGAAAGCCTATGATCTCTGACAGCTTTGAAAACAATTCTGACTCATACTGGCTACCCCTATCAGTGATGATATATAAATATACACCGAATCTAGCTACTAATGTACTAATGTGTTAATGAAACCAGTAGCGACATTTTATGCAATTACCTTGCTTGCTGGCAATTTTGGCACTCTTTGCAGAACTCTTTGACTGACTTGTCCATCTGTGTCCAGTAAAATCTTGTTTTAATAAGCGTATAGGAGTTATGGGAAATGCTTAATTTCCCCAACACTATATTTTTTAGGCACACAAATGAATGACGAAACTTGCTTTTAGAATAACAACAAAGAATGGTTTATTATACAGTAAACGTACAAGCTTGGTAGTATGTAAGTGTCCATGGTGAAGCTAGCAGCAGATAGTATGTAAGTGTCCATGGTGAAGCTAGCAGCAGCGTCTTCCGTGGAAGCATTCCATGGGGAATCAGTGGCAGCGGTGTGAGAGAGGCGTCCGTTACTCTCGCTGGCTCATGGCTCTCTGCCTTTCCTCTGTTCTACAAACAGCACTAGGGAAAATAGTTCTAGAGAGGAATCAATGCGCTCCGCCCGTTGATTGGTCAGTGAGTGACCGAATCTCCCGTCGGGGGCATTGATTCGCTAAAGGAAATAGATCTGTGGCTGCTACAAGCGTAATGTGGCTGATATTGTTGGGTATGAAAATGCGTGCAGACTATCAAATATAGATTTTCTAAGCTCTTACGGTACAGACAACGGTAACGGTATGTAGCACAGTATAACTTGGTTTTTACCTGTATGTTATGTTTTCAATCTGTTTTTTAATTACGTTCTTCATCCGATTATTGATGAAGTACAATTTCCTGTAACTCACAAAGATCTATTGTTACAGCATTGGCCGGTTTTGATAAGTAATTTGCAATTATATTTTCCTGTCTTCTTATATGAGAAATGTCTGTGATATATTCATTTATAAAGCTCAAATATCATTGTTGTTTGTCCGACTTTAAAGGCAAATAGTATAACATAACATTTGCCAAGAAATACATACACAGTTCCCATACGATCATTGAAATTGTTTAACACCGAGACTGGTCGGTACCTCGATGGGTAACTGATTGGGAATAGTGTGCTGCAAAGTTGGAGTGTAGGTGGCATAACGGATAATGGCTTGAAGTTGTTAATCGGAGAGCCCAGTTCCAATTCTATTTGGGTTGGTTATGTTCACTTACATGCAAATACCATTGGGAAAGGTACGAGTCCACCCCTTTTTAAAAAGTGATGACTTTATTTGTATTTGTGATAGAAATAATCTGTAAAAATGTTATAAATCAACAAGATGGAGCTCCTTGTAACTTTGCTCTACGTGATAGACAGTTTCTAAATCAGGAATTTCCTAACAGATGGACCGGAAGGAGTGTACCAGTTTATTGGCCTCCAGGTTCGCCAGATTTGACTCCATTAGATTTTTATGGGGATATGTGAAAACAATTATGTATACAACCAAACCTAGTTCATTAGAAAATATGAAAGCTAAAATAACTAGTGTGATTTCAGGCATTACTGTAAATCAGTCGGCAAATGTTTTCCGCAAACTGCACAATCGTATTATTACCCTTTGCTAATGATGGAGGACATATGGAAACTTAAATAAAATTTCAATAAAACCTAAAAAATATAGATTTACTCCTTTGTAATCCTTTTGACAAATTATTTCTATCGCAAATACAAATAAAGTTATAAATTTTCTTAAAGTGCACACGAACTTTATGGACACCCTGTATTTATAAAAAAAAAAAATTTAAAAAATAATTACGGCGTAAAAAAACAAACTTTATCTTCAAACTTTTCAAGTCCTTACCATGTGATTAACAGAAAGGAAAAGTATTTTATCACCATAAAAAATGGAAAAAATGATAATATTGCTATCAATCGGATTAAACTGGTTTCTGCCGATAAACGATTCTCACAACAGCAACTAACATAAAACATGTGCATCCAGATTCAAATATCACTCAAAAGATGAATGAACAAACATCCAGCAAAGCAGATGACACCCGACCAGAGACAATAATACAAAAGGATGTTACAAAAAGATCTGGGAGACATATGCATTGATCACAACATTACAAAATATACCTTAGACATTAAATATTGTTTCCTGCATAAATTTCTAACGATCTCGAGAGTGATTTTGTCGTGTCCACTAAAATAACTAATAAAGTATGAAACATACTTCGCACAATGAGACTTATTAATTTTAAACATGAGAAGCATTTTCAGTCAACATTAGCTACATAAACGTTAACACACGCCAACAAAATATTTATAAACCAATAAAAAAAAAATTCAAATATCTGGGAAGTGTTTTGACAAAGGATAGAAAGTGCGATATGGAGATCCAAAGACGCATTAGCATTGCCAAAGACGCATTTCAGAAGCTAGCCCAGAGTACTGATGTGACGCGGCGTACCGTTGGAGCTTTCATGGCCTGTTGTCTCTTGTGTCAGAATCGATCCTGGTCTGAGAACAAGCCGTTGGCTCACACTCGTCGGTCGTTGATGGCGCTGACACAGCACCTGGTCTTGGGTTGACCTCTTCAATTGTAATCTCTCTTACCCACGTTGTGATTTTGATCTTAAGAGCGTTAAACCGAATTCTCATTGGGTATCTCAACCAAACTAAACCAAATTGGATACGCGCGTACAAATGTTGAAAACAAAAACGACACCAATTTTAGAAATAAAATGAATGACGCCTGCATAAACTGTAAATAGTATTTATATACAAAAAATAAGAGAAAAATGATTAGAGTCGTCTTTTCCTCTTAGTCATTGCAGCTTCCACTTCGGATTTTAGTATTTCCGGTCTATCCACCTCCTTGTGTATTCTCGGTTGTTCTCTCCTGTCACAAAAAAGATCCTTTATCTATCAAAATATCTATTCTTCCTATCGCTGGAGTATTTTCTCTTTCTCCAATATGATTGTTCTTATGCGACAATTTTTACATCGCACCTTAGCGACAATTTAATAATCGCACATGATGTTTTTAAAGATTTTGTGCAAACTTAATCCAAAGAGGATCCAAGAACTAATTTCGAAATAACCAGCGTTGATTGGTCAATATATCTAAATATTTCCTAAACGCCTACGCACACGTGTTTAGTTCTCAAATTGCGCCAAATTTCGTGGAGCCTACCACGTGACTAAAATAAGTATAATGCTTTAGCGCGAAGCTAATTCTTCAGTTAGTGACGAGGAAGCAGAACTGTCCACGCCAAACACGATGTAGCAAGAAAATTGTCAAACTGCTGAATCGGAGACAAGGTCCCGGCGACATACATTCGCACTCTTTTCTTTTCACCTAATCGCCGTCAACACAACGAAAGAAAGGAACAAGCTCGTCACATAACTCCACGTCGAGACACACTTTCGTACTTAAAGTAGGGAGCTTGATCATGTTTATTAAATCAGAAGGTTGGAAAGAAATAAAAGTGTTTCGTTTGTATAAACATTAATTAGTGTGAAATGAAATTATTAACTCTGGAAATGCTCTAAGAGAAATTGTAGTAAAGAGTTAAATGAATCCAGAGTTCTTTTGTTATAGTAAGGTCTTCGTTTCTTTCTTTCTTTTCGCGGCTGCCGAGTAAGTGAAGAAGAAGAAAAAACAATAAAGGAAAATCGTACTTATTGACGTTAATTTTTAGGAGCCAGTTGAAGTGTTGACAGCGAGTGGGCAAAAACAAAGAAGAGATATAAGAAAATAACACGCGAGAAAGAGAGGGAGTGCGAATATTTGTCGCTAGGACAGTTGTGTCGATCAGCGATTTAAATTTTTTCTTTTACAGCGTGGCGGTGTCCTAAATGATCTCAGCTCTCATCTGACTGATTCAACTTCCTCTATTTATATCAAAAAACTTTTTGACACTGGCTTTTTAATTTTTCTCTGCTTTGTAAATCGCTCCCCTTTCATTGGTTAAAACATTATTCCCACAAGCTCGTGAAATTTGCTTTGATCATTTTCCTTCAATCCTTTTTTCTATTGGTCAGAAATAGATTTTCACACCGACTTGCGAATTTGCAGACAGTGACGAAAAGAGAGTTATTTTTATTTCGTATCCACTACACACTTTTTTTTCACCTAATCGCCGTCAACACAAAGAAAGAAACAAACAAACAAACACGTCACGCGAAACTCTTATAAAAAAATAAATTTCTTAGCTTTAAGTTAATATTTTATTAACACCAATTCGGCTTAAGAAACACAATATCTTGTCAACATCTTCAAGAACACTTACACTTACACTTCAACTCATCAAGCAAGACGAAATACCAAAACTAAACTGTAAGTTAAAAGAACTTTATTAAACAACACAAATTGTTAAATTTCCTTACGAACTTTCACATACATTTTCAAAGTTCTGATATTTACACTTTTACCTTTTAATACTCAAGATTTTTAACATAACATTTTTAAATGTTTCCATTATTCACTATAAATTTGTAACTCTTAAATAAAAAGGTTACAAATTAGTTTAATATAACATTTTGTACTTGTTGCGATTTGTCTTTGTACCTTAAAACAAAATTAAAATGTTGTTGGAGTTATTTTTTTACGCAGCCGTAAGTAAAATTTCTTTCTGATAAAATGTAAACTTAACATCAGTCAGTCAGTTAAGTGCCAAACGTGATCGCTTGGGCGATCATGTCTCGAAAGAGACATGACTGACTGGGCAGAAGATTATCCCGCAGTAGGTTGCCATTGCTTTCTGCGGTAGAATGGTTGCCAGCTAAGGCTATAGAACCCAATCTGTCCTGTTATTTAACCCATAACTAGAGGAAAGAGACAGATTAATACCTTTCCCATGGGTATTTGCGCGTAAGTGAATGCAAAGCATTCAACTGGAATTCGAACTCGGCTCCCCGATTTCTAGTTCCGAGCCGATATCCACTGCACCACAACGCACATGAATATTCCTAACTCAGCAACACACCCTAAATGTTTAATAATTTTACGCTTCTTCACCGCTCAGTGAAATAAATCCAGACACGTAGTGTCTCTAGTGGTATACGGCCTATATTCCCCACATTTTATTTTTGTAGCTTTGGTTGTTGACAAAGAACACGCGGACAAATAATTAACGAAGAAAATTCTGGTAACAACAAAACAAACAATATTGATATTCATAACATGTATGCAATGTGGAAATGAGATTATGTGTTGAGAGAGTGAATAGAGAAAGTAAATATAACTTTAAAATGAATGGTTCATGATTAAAGTAAGAATACATTCTCTTTCTTTTTTATGTTCAATAAAAAAGCAAGTACACAAAGCAGTTTTTCGAAAAAGGTTGCTTGTAAGTGAGTTTATAGGATACAAATCCTATATCGTCCAACAATTAACTGAAATGCAAAACGTAAAATTGCACACCCGAAAAATTGGATCAGAATGACTGAAAATATTTTGGGAAAACCAGACCAAGGCAAATTTCACAAGCCGCTGTGAAAATTAATGATTCTGGATTCTGATTGGATGGGAAATAGCAAACTGACCTATGACCCCGGTCAAATTTTCTTAACACCTAGGAAATGAGTATGCGGTTGTATCCGACCACGTGACCTGCTAAGTACTTATTCACCTCCCTTGACCGGCCAAAGACAGTCAGATGGGAGCAGAGAGACGACACGTTAAAATGTAACAAGTCTGACTTGGACATAAAGTCCCAACACACATTCGTTTCCTTTCTTCACTCATGCCAATTTCTTTTACCCCTTCTTCTCCATCTTCAACTTCCTAGCAGTAAAAAAAAAAAAAAAAAGACGACAACAAGATATGTCAACTGACTCCTAAAAACTAATGTCCGATAAGTACAATTTCCTTTATTGTTTCACCTTCCTTTTTACTTTCTCACCGGCCATAAAAAAAGAGAAAGGAAAACAGACTTTATTAAACACATTCGCAACTTGCAACTAGAATTCTGGACACGTAACTCCTTACTACTATTCCTCTGGAACATTTAACTACGTACATTTTTCTCTTTGAACATTTAACTTTTACAAATTAATTAACTACGTACATTTTTTATTTGAACATTTTCTTCTTACAAATTTGTTATTCTGTTCAGTTAATAAAATTTCACTTATTTTACCAACAAAACACTTTTATTCTTCCAATCTTCAATCAACCTTCTGATATTTGAAATTGTGTGGATTGTCGGTTATGTTTGTGAAATGGC
Source organism: Ascarosepion bandense (assembly GCA_037127315.1). Taxonomy (NCBI): domain Eukaryota; kingdom Metazoa; phylum Mollusca; class Cephalopoda; order Sepiida; family Sepiidae; genus Ascarosepion; species Ascarosepion bandense. Next base: position 2,371,693 of record JBBBDQ010000224.1, on the reverse strand, counting down.
CTTGTACCAGGCATGGCCGAACATCTCTACAGGTTCAAAGGTACATGTAGAAAATGTTAAATGATTATTCCTTTGAGCTAATTAATATAATTGTGTGAGTGAGTGAGTGAGTGAGTGAGTGAGTGAGTGAGTGAGTGAGTGAGTATATAAATTGTATGAGCGAGTAAGTGAATCGCACTTTTGGTGTGTGTTAAGCGTTACTTAGCAAAATTCAACAATTCGTAGTTGCGTGGATTTCTGTGGTACTCGGTTGACGTTCGAATTCTCTTTGAGGATTAATATTGAGTGAGAGAAATTTGAAATTGAAGTAAATGAGCGAGAGAGAGAGAGAGAGAGAGTGAGTGAGTGTGAGAGAGAGAGAGCCAGTGAGAGAGAGAGAGAGAGAGAGAGAGAGAGAGAGAGAGAGAGAGTCAAAAAGTAAATTTCTCACTTTGCGCCGCATGGCGAAAAAAGTGGGCGATTGTGCGACTTACTTGGGCGTCTGCTTCCTTCCCCGAAGTGAAAGTTCTCGTTAAGTTATTTCCTTTCCTGGGTAGGCTCTGGAACATATCGTAAGTTTCGGCGGAATTTACATTTGAACATGTTCACACACGTCTTCTCAAGTACCTTCGATTTATTGGCCAGTCAGCGAAGACCAGTGCGAGAGTCAAACTTTGTTTTCAATCCAGCGTCTGTGCTTAAGAAACACGAGTTATTGTTCTGAAGCAAGTTTTGTACAATTGATTTTTTTTTTTGCAAGGTGGATTCCACATGTCCAATAAATGTAAAAATTAAAATAAAATAATTTTCATTCATTGTTTGTTTCAAGATGGATAATTAAGGACTATTGACTTCAAAAATAATTAAAAAAATATAATTAATCTAAGTTTGGAATTACTAGAAGAAGATGAAAATTTAAAAGAAAAAATTTAAACATGGAGAAGCCCTCATCAAAAATCTTAAGGTAGAAATTCGACTTTTGGATGACAAAATTTAGAAGATTCGTATCAAAGTCAAACTAAAGTTAAAGGATAGAGGTTTTATAAAAGAACAACGGAACGAAATTGGTTTTCGTAGCAGAGTCTGTAACCGGCTTGCTGATATCGAACAATCTGTGGTGATACCACCGACCGAGCAAAAGCGAGCAACCCGGATGTTGGCTCTATGCCGACCAGAAAGCTAATGAATAAAAAGTCGTCGTACGCAAGTGACTCCGCGCAGATGTTCCGGTTGAAAAATAAAAATTAATCAAATATCAAATTACCATTTTTATTTTTCAGCCAATGAGAAACCCGGAACCAAATACAAGGATGAAATGCGAAACGACCAGCGTTTTGAGCCAGAAGAAAAATATAAAAGCCGTGACAAAAGGCACCCAGACAGACAGGCACAGACAGAGGAGAAGAGTGTAATTAGTTTCTTCCTTGACCTAGGTCAAGCGGCTACTATGTTCGCCTCCTTCTTCCTGCCCTGTTCTCAAAGTACTAACTGACCTTTTCTAAGGCACTCCACAAACCAACTTGCTGACCTACTGACCTTAGAAACGGCTACTTGATAATGAACATTAATCATACTACCAAGCTTTCACCTTTCAGCATTATATCTTCAATGAACATTCTTTTATCTCCTTCATTTCTTTACTATCTGTCATGAACTCTCTCTAACTTCGTTGGACCTTTATTCCAATTAATGTTTTACAATTAAAACCATACGATACCCGCTATAAATCTATTCGAGAAACAATAACTTTCCACAGCAGCAAAGTCAGTTCCGTATCCACCAACCATTCAATGATCTCAGTTCTCAAAGTACCATGTGCTATTTATAGCGGTAATAATCTTTCTCAATTTGAGTTCAAGAATTTTATAGCACAATTTAATAATTATACTAACTCTATTAATTCTAACAAAGCGAAGCTAGCCCTCTTAAAGATTTATCTTGCTGGCTATACTCTACAGCTAATCTCTCATCTCACCTTAGAAGACGACAATTATGATATGGCAATAAAATTTAGCAGATTTATTGAATAAATCTGTTAAAAAAAGAATTCTTGGATGTGCCTTTTATAATTCAGGAGATCAAACAGATATTAACCAGTTTTCCTAAGTATGACCCGATGTTGCGACTGTTAAAAATTGAGTTTCGTAATATTACATTATCCATCTTCCATAGTAAACTCTGGTAAAAATTTGGTTATGTGCTAACGAAAAAAAAAGAAAAAAAAAGAAAGAAAACAACATTTTTAATAAAATTTCGACCTAGCAAGAAAGAATAAAAAAATTTAAATACTTAGAAATACTTTGATTTAATATCTTAATAATAACAAACATTTCAACGGAAAAACTTTGTTTTATTAAGTTTAGTGCTTTTTCTTCATGCTATGTTGCTTTTATTTCAGTGAATTAATGGAGGTATCTAATTTATGCACATCATGATTCGATGAAAATGAGTGTATCAATGATTGCAAAAGAAACAAAATAGACAAATTCCAGGGAACTTCAAAAAAGAATTCATATTACGTGGAATTACCCTGGTACGAAGGCAGGATCAAATCAGCGCCATCTAATTATCAAGGCGGCGTAAAGGTGCTTGATAAAACTATGAATTCTTTTAAAAATTAAAAATTTTCAGTACTGCCTACAATGATATATTTCACCACAAGATACCAAAGGGATTATAGAGAATCGAAGTACCCCCTCGTGACTTTTCAAAATATATTTGGATTCTTCATAGACAAGTCTTCAAATCTGATGAACAAGTAACTATAAAGATTAGACCAGTATTCAACTGTTCTGTGTTGATTAGATAGGTAGTAGTTAAATATACCCTTTGAAATATACCTTTTCCTCTTTACTAATAGAGGTCCAAAGAAACTATTTCTCTTTCTTTTTCTCTCAATACATACATCCTTTCCCTACTTCTATTCTTCCATATTTTTGGTAACCTAGATATGACCCGGACATAGCTTGATAGGTTAACTGACAGCATGCAAAAGTCAACCAATAACTAACGCTCCCGCCAAAATCAAATCAGAAACGCGTAGACATTAAGAAAATATAAAAAGAATAATAAACACGTGAAGAGAAGTTGGTCCTAGTTTGCTACCGGGCGTGTGAAGTTTGTGTCAACCGTCGAAAATTCAATCAACACACCAACAAGCCAAAAGAAAGCTACATCTGTGTAAGCAAAAGATGTGCTGGAATAATCTTCACGAAAAGAATATGCAAAATAAATAAATAAAATGAAATAATATATATAAATAAATAAAAATAAAGAATAAATTCAAGAATGCAATCCACACACTAAAATACCCGGGACATAATATCACATAGCACAAACAGCAACCTGATATTACATTCCACCTGACTCACACATGAATATACATAAACACGGATGAAAACGCTTTATAACGTGAACACAGCAATACATATATAATAATGAACATCCATATGAATACCACAATAACTTATACAAGAAAAATAGCAAGAACACAAAAAAATCAAAAAGGACAGAAATTATAATCATTCACATATAATAAAAAGAGGTGACCTTATAGAGTCAACAAAATAAAAATGGTGATATAGCTAATAAAATCTGGCCTTTACTCATTTATTATCTCACCCTCTCGAATACCATAGTTCCTTATAGACTCGTTAAATGAATCAGCGTATCTTGGAGTCAACCTGATCAATAATTTGATCGAAGTTTTATTAAAATTCAGAACAAATTAGTACGTGATGTCAGGGGGAGGACATTAAAAAAACTTTCCTCATGATAAAATGCAAAGAAAAATAAACGAACATCAAAATTGATTTTGTCTCTTTTTTTTTTTTTGAAGAGAGAAAACGAGTTAATCTGCTATAGTTACGAGACTGTTGTTAGAGTTCAATGCATTACATATTGCAATATTACATCAAACAGTATGCTAATGAATAATGAATTAAGAATAAGATGATAATAAATAGTTTTTATGTAAGCGATTAGATCGTCACTGACGACAATGTCAGTAATACACGTCTATAAAACTGCTATAGCTAGATTGCAAGAAGGAAATTTCTCTTTGAGATCTTGTAATTCTAATTCTAAGAAGTTAATAACATAAGATAATTCTTTTTAGTTCAACACGTCTCTCTGTTTGAAAAAGATCCTTGTAACGATCGGTTAAATATTGAAGCTTGCTCCATTGATAAAGAAACTGATACCAATAAAAGTATCCTGGCTCAGAGTGCCAGAACTTTTTATCACTGTATGCTCCCATCAAAGTCAGTATGTGTATGTATGCATATTAGTAACGTAGATAAAGAAGATAGGTAGAAGTTGGTTCTTAGGCAGTCTTTTTTAATTTGCTCGGATGAGCATTGTTTTTTTGTTTTGTTTTTTTGTTTGTTTGTTTGTGTGTGTGTGTGTGTGTGTGTGTGTGTGTGTGTGTGTGTGTGTGTGTGTGTGTGTGTGTGTGTGAACGTAAATAGTGTCTTCAATATCAGCATCTAGAGTGATGTGGACTTTGGTGCCATTTCTGAGTCTTTTTTTAAGGCCGGACTTCATTATATTTATAACATTTATTCTAAGAAATCAGCTAGAATTATATTGTTTATTTATACCTAATTGACCCTAAAATACCACGTGGTATGTCTACTACTACATTCACACGATATTTTTTGCGGTATCTACTGAAATTATGATTTCTAATAAAACAACCTTTTTGTATTCTATGGTTTTATATTGTACGTTTTAATCGGCTTGTTTTAAGATTTAAGCACTTTATTGCGTGTTATTGGTTTTTAAATATTTGTAGGTATGTTTTTTTATGTTTATGTAGCTATTGTATTAGATATTTTAGTGGACACAACCTCCTCCAGATCATTTCTAATGATATGTAGGAAACAATAATTTAACATCACAGTTATGTTTTGTAATGTTTTGGCCAATGCACATAACTCCCAGATCTTGTCGGAACATGCTCCTATGTTACTGTTTCTGATGGAGTGTCATCAGCTTCCCTGGATGCGTGTTCATTAATGTTTTGAGTGATATTTGAATCTGAATGCTCACGTTTTTCTGATGTTGTTGTGAGAATTGGTTATCGACAAAAGCTAATTTAATTTTATTCATAACAATATTATCATGTTTTTCATTTTTCAAGATGGTGACATACTTGTCCTTTGTGCTAATGACTTGATCTGGACTTGAATAATTTGAACATAAAAGTTTTTTTACGCCGTCATTTCTTGTAAATATGTAAGTGCATGTATAAAGGTCATTTGATAAGTATATATTTTTGTTTAATTTCTGTGTAGGTGTAAAAGTCTGTGTAGGTGTAAAAGTCTGTGTAGGTGTAAAAACATGATAATATTGCTATGAATAAAATTAAATTAGCTTTTGTCGATAACCAATTCTCACAACAACATCAGAAAAACGTGAGCATTCAGATTCAAATATCACTCAAAACATTCTGCATTTCAGTTCCTGTTCAAACGATGTTGTATGTAAAATGTTCGTGTTGACATCATAGTATTGACAAGGTAGAGTCGATAATGTACCAAAAACCATTTCAGCTGGTGTACAACTCAAGTCCTCTTTTACGATGTTTCTGATTGATCAAATCACCATCTACCTTTAAGAGTCTATGAAAATGTTCTACCATCCTGTTTGTACAAGGGTGATAGGCTGTAGTTTTATGTGTCGACTTCCGAGTAGGTGATGGAATTCTCTAAATGATGTAGACTGAAACTGAGCTCCTTTGCCTGTTGCGAGCACTGAAGGAACCCCAAATATTGCAATCCAATCAGTAAGGATAGTTTTAACTGTTGTTTTGGCTGTGATATATTCGATTGCTATTGCAACAGGCGAGTAAACCTATCTTCAACCCGGAGCCAATACCCTTTTCTATTGATCAAAAATAAATTTCGCACTGGCTCGCGATTTTGAAAGCAGTGAAGAAAAGAAAGTTATTTTTATTCCGTATTCACCACATGCTCACCATTTGTAGGAATCCTTCTACTCGTTTTTTTTAAAAATTAAATGTCGAAATTCGATGTGCCAGGATTCGATACAATAAATTAAAATATTGTTGCAAGACTGTCCGTAATTTGGCCATTTAGAATAATTCCAATACTTTCATGGAAATAATAAAACTCAGTAGGAAAAGGCAACATAGTATTAAAGAAAGAAGGATGTTTGATAGTGTATAATGACGAGGAAACACGTGTGTATATTTTAACAACACAAAATAAATTTATTTACAAACTTACACAGTTGTAATTGTCAGCAGCTTATTTCAAGACAAGTAATCACACATTAAAAGTTGTAGATTTGATTAACAGAGAAAATATTAAAATATCAGGTACTAAGTACATTTTCGAAACTCATTTTCACACAGAAGAATTAGGTTGAATTCCATATAAACAAGGTTTCAAAAATGATCAAAACAAATTGAAAGAGTTCAGTTGAATTCCGTATAAACAATGTTTCTAAAATGATCAAAACAAATTGAAAGAGTTTAGTTGAATTCCATACAAACAAGGTTTCCATAATGTTAAAAAAAATATGAAAGAGTTCATTTTTCACATTACAATATTACAGTGGAATTCAATATAAAAGATATATTTTTAGATACTTAGCTTCAGCAGTAGAGTCTTCACAATCAACGGTTGTCATTAAAAGCTAATAATATATTGGCGTGAAATGGACATCGGTGAAGCATAGTCTCTACTTTCCTTTTCTCTGACGCCGACTGACTTTCGTGTTGTGATTATTAAACTGGGTGAAACAGTATTCAAGTTAGCGCCGCATGGCGAAAGAAGTGGGCGATTGTTGTTACATTACATAGCAGATACACACAGGCGTCTACTTCCGGGTCGAACTGAAATCGTCGGTGGGTTTTCGCGTTAAATAGTAGCAGAAGTGGCTCAAATCGCCTCGGCGGGAAAATTACATCTTGTGCAAAAATATTTTTGTGAAGTGAATTAGCCAATCAGATTTCGAGTTTTAGCAAAATTAAGGAAGTTAGCTGGAGCCTGCTTTCAAGAAAACTGCACAAAATTTACCTAGTAAAAATAAAGCGATAAATAAATTGTCGCCAATCTGCGATCAGTAAATTGTCCTATAATGGCCAAGTAGTATTTTTTTATCAAATGACATTGCGAGTTTGCAAATCGTGAAGAAAAGAAAGTAATTCTTATTTCGTATTCACCACAGTATTAACAAATAACATTAATTTTATATAAAAACAATGCTGGTTGAATGTATTGAAAAAGTAATGTTCTTTTTTTTGGCTGTTAGTAAGGGTCTTGAATAGAATATAAACTGTATTGTATACATATGTGAGAACGGTGAAATGTGGTTACATGTGTGCTTGTGTGAAAGAGTATGTGCATTTGTGCGTAGTAGCAACGTGGATAAAGGAGCTAAGTAGAATTTAGTTCTTACTGTGACGGTGGCACCGTAGTCTGAGGTGGTCTCTTTGGTTAGTGCTGAGTTGAGCGTTGCTTTTGCATGTGAACGTGAATGTGGTCTTGAATATCAGTAGCTAGAGTGACGTGAACTTTGGTGGTATTTATGAGTCTCTTTTTGGGGGGCCGGACTTCGTGATATCTATATTTTTTATACTAAGAAATAGGCTCTGAATCGTGTTATTTTATTTTCTCTTAGTTTGCTCTAAAATATCATTTAGTATTTCTACTACTATGTCCGCACGATATTTTTGCGATATCTACAAATTATGATGATTGATAAAACAAACTTTATGATTTGTATTCTATGGTTTTGTTGTACGACTTAATTGGTGTGTTTTAAGATGTAAGTACTTTATTGCGTGTAACTGGTTTATAATTTTTTTTTTAATCATTTCACCCCGAGCAAGGCGGAAACGCCACTGATGTGCAGGGGGTTACATAAATGTAAAAAGATTAATTAGAAAAGAGTGAGGAGTACAAACTAGTTAGAAAGGAACAATAGAAAGCTGAGAAAGCAGGTGCAATGACAGATACATAGGTGGAGAGAAAGGGAAGGTTATACAGGGGAGGGGAGAGAGCTAGAGTCCAGTGGTTAGTAGATGAGTATTGACTTTGCATTTAAATTTCTGGAGGTTGTAGCCGTCAGGAAAGCAAGAATACGGGAGCGAGTTCCACAGGCGGGAAGTGCGAGAGAGGAAGCTGCAGAAGTAGAATTATTTTGTAGACATGTTTTAATGTTTATGTAGCTATTGTATTAGGTATTTTAGTGCACACGACAGTACAATACACTAAGCCACATTACTATATAGTTATTATTTTTATTTTATTTTTATTTTTTATTTATTTTTTTATCTTTTTTTTTTTAATTTGTTCTTGCCTTTTTCAATAAATTTCACTTTGGATTTTTTTCAATCAAATTGTAATTAAAACAACTGTTACGCACAGATCTGGCCAGCTGTTATTTGCTTATGTACACGGCGGCCATGCCCCGGTAGAATGGAAACAGAAGACTCGTGAACACAAAAAGAAAGAAATAACAGGTATTAAAAAATAAAATACAGTAAAACTTCAGAAAATATCTGAATAAAAAAAAAATTACTTTCTCGAGTGTAGTACATTGTTTATATCCTGCTTTGTGTTTCCCTGGTCAGTGCATTGAGTTGGTGATTAGTGAAACAGCTACTCGCACGTTAGGATGATATGGAGTGCACCTGGTTATTGATAAAAATGACGTCATCGCCACTTTCTACTCATCGATGATGTAATGATATAAAATGCAAAACGTTTGGGGTGGTAATAACATCATTATCCGATACATTTATTTTCTTTTACTTTTTTTTAATCTCACTTCCCATGCTTCTATTTTTTTCTTTTCATTTCATTACCAAATGAAGTGCTCTTTTTTCTTTCTTTCTCCCAAATTACCATTCATTACGAGAAGTTGCCACAAAAAATGATATCGACCCTACCTAAAAGCCCTTCCCACAACAGTTGGTCAGATTCTGGGAATTAGCTCACGCCGAGAACTTTTGACAACCGAGATTTTGAAAATATTAAAATTAACTCTGGGTATTTTTAACGTTTATATTTAATTTCCCAAAATAATGATGAGTAACTGAATATTATCATCCCAGTAGACAATATTGAATGATAGCCATAGAAGACTTTGATTTATTGATGATAATAAAAACACAAAAAAACTCACTAGGATAAATACACGAACGGATATACATTCTTTTATATATATATATATATATATATATATATATATACAAGTATGGGTGGAATAATATTCCCCATCCAAAGAAACACTATTTTTTAAAAAGTGCTCAATACAAAGTAGAGCTAATAATAATAATAATATTTATTAATAAATTATAACATTGATATGTTATAATATCACTACAAAAGTAGCTATTTTGTTTCGACACTTTATTTGAAATAACAACATCACTTGAAAAGACACAAAAAGTGTCGAAACAAAATAGCTACTTTTGTAGTGATATTATAACATATCAATGTTATAATTTATTGATAAATATTATTATTATTATTATTATATATATATATATATATATATATATATATATATTAAATTTATTTAAATTAAATTTATTATTCCACATTTTAAAAATTTATTATAAATTTATCAAATGCGTAAATTATTTATATGTGTACTGATTGTTAGGGAGCTGCATTTGTGGGTTGGGGAGCTGATCTATTTGCTTATTCTGATCTTAATTAATGATTAGTGACAAATTTGTAAATTTCAAAACCATTCAACTTAGCCAAATATAGATTTGAATGGGATAGATAGATAGATAGATAGATAGATAGATAGATAGATAGATAGATATGATAATGAACAGGTCAGAGATAGATAGATAGATAGATAGATAGATAGATAGATAGATAATGAACAGGTCAGAAGATAGGATAGATAGATAGATAGATAGATAGATAGATAGATAGATAGATAGATAATGAACAGATCAGAGATAGATAGATAGATAGATAGATAGATAGATAGATAGATAGATAGATAGATATGAATAGGATAGAGATAAGAATAGGTCATAGATAGATAGATAGATAGATAGATAGATAGATAGATAGATAATGATAGGATAGATAGATAATGAATAGGATAGATAGATAGATAGATAGATAGATAGATAGATAGATAGATAGATAAGGATCAAGATCAAATATAAATCGGAATCCGATATAATTATAAGTTTAAGAACAAATAGGAAACGTTTATCAATCTATGTTTCACTTTTATTAAAGCTTCATCAGAGAATGAGATATGAGATATGGAGAAAAAAAAGAAATCTTGGTATTTTTACTTTTTGTGTTGCTTGATTTTCATTGGTCAATCATCTTTCGCTTGCATTCAACTTTTTAAACCAGTCAGTCAGTTAAGTGACATACGTGATACACGCTTTTGGGCGATCATGTCTTGAAAGAGACATGACTGACTGGGCAGAAGATTATCCCGCAGTAGGTTGCCATTGCTTTCTGCGGTGGGCTGGTTGCCAGCCAAGGCTATAGAACCCAATCTGTTCTGTTATTTGACCCATAACTGGAGGGAAGAGACAGATTAATACCTTTCCTAAAGCTATTTGTGCGTAAGTGAAATGCAAGAAATTCAACTGGAATTCAAACTCGATTCCCCGATTTGTTGTTCCGAGTCGATTTCTACTTATTGTGGCGTTCCGAATTCAAGGGGAGATGACACGTTCACCCAAAGTTTCAATAAATCAACGGATTCCAATCCTACCTTAAAAATTGTAATTGATGGATAGATAGAATGATATGATCTAAATCAGTGGTTCCTAATCTTCTTTCGGCCGTGCCCCACCTAAGCATCTCTAAAATCTTGATTCTTATTATTCAAAAAGTAAACTCCTATTCACTTGAAGGGAGCCTAAAAAGAAAAAGTCGGATTCGTGCTTTGGGCTTAATTGTGAGTAAAGTAGAAAATCCAGATTCACAAAAGTAAGTTGTAAAAACAGAATGAGAATTTTTAATGCGTTGGGGGTGTGCTACAGGCACAGTTGGGGGTGTGCTACAGGCACATCAAACCAGAAATCTTGAAGATCTTGCATACCAAACTCATCCAGTCTGTCCTATTATTTAACCCATAACTGGAAGGAAGAGACGGATTAATACCTTTCCCGAGGATATTTGTGCGTAAGTGAATGCAATGAATTCAACTGGAATTCGAACTCAACTCCCGGATTTGTTGTTCCGAGTCGATATCTACTTATTGTAGCATTTCGAATTCGAGGGAAGATGACACGTCCATCCAAAGTTTCAATAAATCAACGTAATAATTAATTACGCAATTACACTTTTGTCAATTTTGAGTTCCAAGAACTCTTTTTACATATTATCAGGGACACCTTCCACCTGACATATACATGGGTTTATTGAAATGTCTTCAGTGTTGATATCAGAGAAATATCGTTTGAGCTCGTCTCCCAAAATGTTTAAGGTGAGTGATGAGTTCCTCTTTCAATGGGTGCTCGATGTCTTTCTCATTAAGTGTATCACTTTAATACTGACAGAATGCTGGGTTTCCTTTTTTCATTTGCTTTCATCAAAATTGGAGATTTGCTATGAACGCATTAATGACGTCAGCGTGCACAATGACATTGCTCCTGTGTCCTTGTAATTTCTGATTTAGTTCATTCAGAATTTAAAAAATAACAGCAAGATAAGTCATTCGTGCTATGAATCCTTCTTTGGTGAAAGCAGACAGCGAGTCGTCTTTATTTTTGTAACTCAAAAACAACTTCACTTCTTCCCGCAGTTCAAAGACTCGTGCCAGCCTGTTTTCTTTTGAAAGTCATCACACTTGTGCGTGAAATAAAACATCAGTGTGTTCATCATCCATGTCTCGACAGATTTCGCGGAAGAGGCGAGTGTTCAAAGCAGACCCCTTCACATAGTTTACAATATTTATGATGACAGTCAAGTAAACATAAAGATTCTTTCATCATGCCGTGTGTTCCTTTTAAATCACGTTAAGGCGAATTGGCATGGCAAAGGACGCGTTCCAGAAGATGAGTAAAGTACTAACACACAGGAAAATTTCAATAGAAAGAAAGAAAAGAGTGCTGGATTGCTACGTGATGTCAGTTCTTCATTACGGCAGTGAATGCTGGACAATACCATCGAATATGAGGACAAAACTGGAAGCAGTGGAAATGTGGTTCTACAGAAGGATGCTGCGGATATCGTGGACTGAGCATGCAAGCAACGATGAGGTGTTGGAAAGAATGGCAACGAAAAGGAAATTAATACTGAGCACCAGGAAGAGACAACTGAAGTTCCTAGGACACGCAATGAGGAAGGAGAGCCTGGAGAACCTGATACTGACTGGCCAGATAGAAGGAAAGAGAGACAGAGGAAGGCAGCGGATAACATATTTGCAGGGCCTGATCAGGTGGATGACGGAACGGGGGTTGACAGGAGTAACAGGAACAAACATACTAAGAACCACAGGGGATAGGGAGACGTGGAGAACCATAATCGCCTACGTCCTGAAGGGACAGGGCACATAGAAGAAGAAGAAGAAGAAGAAGAAGAAGAAGAAGAAGAAGAAGAAGAAGAAGAATATTAGGACCACCGTCTGTACAAACTCGTTCAAATTTGTTCCAACTCAGTTCCGCAACTACTGCCGTTACATCAACTGCTTTTGTTGCCTCTATAATGGCCGGCAAAAAAAAAATCCTGCTCAATTCCTCTGTCAGTAATGTAGCAGCTGAAAAAAATCAGTTAGGCAATGTTGGTGACATCTGTAGACTAGTCAAAAAGGCGATGACTATCTTTGACACCACATTTTCCTTGTGTTTTCAGACGTTCCAGCAACTCTGTTCTTGATAGTGTTGTTAGACAAAGAGATCTGTTTAATTTTCTGGTATGCTTCTTCTAGCACAAGCCTCAGACTCTCAATGATACATGGTTTGAAGAGACTTTCACCAATCGTGTGGGGTTTATTTGCCTTGGCCACTTGAAAAGCGATCACATATGAAACCAGCATTATGCTGATGTTGGTTTTGCCGATAGGTCCCAGATTCAATAATTTCATTCTTCTTTTTTTTAACTGGATAACTTCACCTCAAAAATATGTGATTCTTATCTTTCACATGTAGATGGGCATTTGTCAGATGCTGCTTCAGTTGAAAAGGTTTCATGATGCCATTAGAGAGGTTTTTAGAATACACAACACACTTAGGGATGCGTACACCGTTCTTGACAAGATAGGTAAACCCGTAATCCAAATAACTATCTTGATACAATCTTTTCTTTTGTGACATCTGAAATAAATAAATTAACTTCTCATGTTTGAACGTGAACCAAACTCGTTATACATAGTGCCGCTCATCTACAATAAGCAAACTCTCTCCCAGACATGAGAAAATCCAGATTAGAATTGTTATCATTATTATTATTTCTAGTAAGCAGTGTAATTATTTCCCCCTTTATAGCTTTAAATTTCCTCACAGGAAAAAAATTCCCGCAGTTTGGGAAACGCTGGGAACTTACTTCACTAGTGCAGTAAATTTGATCCTCATAAGGAACCTTTTGTTAAACTATAATTAGTAAATTCCCCAACTCTTTCTCCCTCTCTCTATCTCACTTTTCATATATATATATATATATATATATATATATATATATTATAAAATATAGTTTTTAGGTATGCTATATTTATGGATACCCATGCTCAATATCAGAGATAGAGTATATGCAAATATTAGATATAAAAGTGAACACCCATGTCAATACCAAGCAGAGACAGCCTGTTTCATGCTACAACGGAATCTTTAGGCTATGCATGCTGTATCTGAATGATTGTCCCTTAAATGGAAATTGCTTGAAAAACAATGTAGACGCTGTAAAATCAGCAGATAACAAAGAAAATACTATAGGAGTAAGTGAGGGACCCTGGAAACAAAAATTATGCACACGAAACATCCTTTACAAAAAGTAAATGTGCAAACAGCACAATACTTTCTAAACATATATGGGAAATTCAAAATAAAAACCAAATTAAACCAGAAATATTATGCTAAATAAGGAAAACAACATCAGTTACCATACCAACAATAAATTTAAAAACTGTAAACATTGCCTGAAGAAGAAAATAACTATAATCACCTTCCCAGGCCAACATAAATTACTCAATAAATGATGAGAACTCATCTCAAAATCGAAAATTAAAATAAATACTTTTGTGAAATACCAGCATAAAAAATGCAAATATATTCATTACTTTACTAGTAAGCGCCAATAATTTAAGCTAAACAAAGATAACCAACATCAGAAAAAGAGAAAAGAATAAAATTACCAAAAATCTAAATAACCACATTAAGTAAATGATAAACAAATTACCTGACTATGAATGAATACATAAAAAAGTAAATGTAATAATAATAATAATAATAATAATAATAATAATAATAATAATAATAATAATAATAATTAAAGTAAACAAAAATAATTAATGAGCAAAATGTTAACAAATAACCAAATTCTGATCTGAAATTATTCCTACTCTATATAGCCTCCAGACTAATTTGAAAAATAACTGTTACTGCACCCAATAACTGTTAGGGTAATAAAATAGATCTTACTACCTAACATGCACCACTGACCAACATATAGTCACTAGTCAAGCCAAAACACAACATATTGCTCGAAGATTAAGTTGAAGGTTGAACAGAATGTCGAAGCTTGGTTTTGTTTGACTACTGTTTACTTTTATATTTTCCTATATATACACAAACACACACACACACACACATAGATAGTGATGTGATTCGAGAAATTCACAATAGATTGCACAAATCATTTTCGAAAATGACACAAGTTCAGTGAACTTGTTTATTTATTTGTTTATTAGTTCATGTCTCATTTAGACTAAAAGTTTAGAGATGCAAAAAAAGAAAAGAGAACTGATTCCGAAAACAGCTTTAATCTTACTATATATATATATATATATATATATATATATATATATATATATATATATATATATATAACATAGCACACTTAGTATACAATCCAGGTAAATTCCGATAGAGACGAACTCAAGAGAACTCAATGTTAAATTCATTTATTTAATTTAACAGAGTAATATAATTTATAAAAGATTTTAGATTATTACAATGGGTTAATCCATTGTACTAATCTAAAATCTTTTATAAATTATATATATATATATATATATATATATATATATATATATATGTGTGTGTGTGTGTGTGTGTGTGTGTGTGTGTGTGTGTGTGTGTGGTGAATACACAAATAAAAGTAACTCTCTTTCTCTTATCTTCAATTTTTACAAATTTCACAATCCAGTGTAAAATCTAATTTTGACCAATAGAACAAAGGATTGACCCCGTACAGAAGAAAAAAGACGAAGCCAAATTTTGCGATCCGAGGCTAAATTAATTTTCTAACCAATGAAAAGCGATTTACAAAACTGACAGAAATTCACGAGCCAGTGCGAAAAATGTCTTTTGCAATAAATATAGAGAAAGAAAGTCGAATCAGTCAGATGGGAGCGAGATCAAAGACCGCCAAGATGTGACAAAAGAAATTTCAAGCTACTGACCCGGACATAAAGTTCCGACACACATTCGTTCTCCCTTTTTTTCTTGCATACTATTTTCCTTTATCTCTCCTTCTTCGTCCTCGCCATTCTCGTCGTCAACAAAATAAAAAGGCGACAACAATGACAACAAGACACTTCAACTGACTCCTAAAGATTAACGTCGATAAGTACAATTTTCCTTTATTGCTTTACCTTCCTCCTTATTTACTTGCCGATCATAAAAAGAAAGAAACACAGCTTTATTACAAATTTGTTAATCCCTTCTGCATACACACATTTTGCACTAACTTGAACTCTGGATCCACGTGACTTCTTACAACACATTGTCTTTGAACACTTAACTCCTACAAATTGATGTTATTCTGTTCTGTCAGTAAAATTCAACTTTAACATACAAACGAAATACTTTTATTCTTCCAACCTTAAACCTTCTGATGATTCTGATAATCTTAAGCTGTAGGGAGTTCGGTTATGTTTGGCACAAGGCCAATTTAATAAACATTCAACTTTCTCCTTACTTCATATATGTATGTATATATTGATAAAAAATATTGTTTTAAGGTACGCTATATGCTGTATTTATGGGTTAAAGTGTTCAATATCAGGGCTAGAGTGTATGTAAACATAAAGATGGACATTAAAGTCATAACACAGTGGTGACAGTCTGTGTCATACTTAAATGTCGGAAGATTGCGTTTAAGCATGAAACAGACTGCCGCCACTGGATGTTGACCTTAGTGTCCACTTTATATATATATATATATTTTGGTTCCAATCGTGCGAGGAATTACGGCAAAACACTTTCCCTCTCCAATTTATAGACAGAAGCACACAAATGAATGCTGGCATTTCTTTTTAGCCGATAAGATAGGCCATTTGTAGGTGTCACCTGACTTAGTTCTGGTCTCTGTTGTCTTCAAGTCAGAAAGATGGCTTCTCTAAATATGCTCCTATGTGTTAATCCCAATGCTTAATTTTACTTTTTGCCATATTACTGTTGCTTTGCTTTATTACTGTTAATTTGCCAAGCATATATTCTTTACTTGCTTTATATTGTTTGTTTTTCGCCCTGTTCTTTTCTTTTTCTGATTATTCCTTATTGCAGACTTTGTCAATTCTGTTGAACAGTTTTGTTATTTATTTTACATTTAGCTATGGATACTCGCTTTACAGTATTCCCCAGTCACTTTATCAGGCACACCTTTCTAGTGCCAGGTTAGACACGCTTTTGCATTCAGAAGTTCCTCAATTCTTCTTGGTATAAATTCGATGATGTTCTGGAAGCACTCTTTCAAAGTTTTGGTTCATGCTTTTGTTATGGAATCCCACAATTCCTCCAGATTGGTTAGCTGCACATCTACGATTCAAATCTTCCTTTCCACCACAATAAGGTACTCTGTCAGATTGATACCTGGTAACTGAGGAGACCTTTCTAGCAAAGAAGATTTACTATTGTGTTCTATGAATCAATCTGCCACTATGTCCGATTTTTGACATGGCGTGTTGTACTGCAGGATATGGCCACCGGAGAAGTTGCATTGTTTGTTTTACTTTCTTTCTTTTTTTTTTCTTTTTAAATCATTTAATCCCAAGCAAGGCAGGACCGCCACTGATGCATAGGGGGCTACAGTGGAAGAAAAGATTGGATACAGAGGGTATTGAAGAAATTATAAAAAGTGAAAGGGGTTCAAGAGGATAGAAGATAGCAGTTGATATTGCATTTAAATTTTTGGAGATTGTAGCCATCAGGGAAGCAAGTAAATGGAAGGGATTTCTACAGGCGGGAAGTGTGAGAAAAGAAACTGTTCAAGTAGAAGTGAGGGTAACATTTAACTATTTCAACAGTAGAAGGGTTGGACCTAGATGCCAATCTAGTAGCGCAATGAAATTCATGTCGTCAATGGACCAGGGGAAAAAATGCTCTTCATAAGAGTTGCTGTGAAAATATTCATAGAAGAGACCGAGGGAAGCCACATCATGTCGGTGAGAAGGTGACTGGAGTCGATATGATAAGGCAAGACTTGGATTTTGTTAAGAACCTTTTGATGCATGGTAGGAGCATCCCACCAGATATGGCAACACTATTCAATGAACAGACAAATAGTAGATTTATAAATGTGCATAATCGAGTCTGGCAAAAAAAACTTTCTGGTCCAACACAAAGACCCAACCTTCATAACAGTAGATGCAGCTATAGATTCAATCTATGTCAAGTCAATTGAAAAGGCGCAGTATGTTGATTTCCAGGAGACTTGTACCATCCATACTGATGGCTGGCCGAAAGTTTCTCTATAGTGGTTAAAGGGGAGCAGTGTTGTTTTGGCGGTATTAAAATTTACAAGCCATTTCCTGTCCCAGTTAACCACTGATGTACATGGTCAGCCACAATACCTCACTAAGCAGCAATATTTAAACAATCTGTTATTGGTACCAAGAGTTTCAATGTATGCCAAGAAAATATTCCCTATATTATGGACTCTACCACTGCCATCAGCCTGAACGTTTTTGATACAAGGCAGGGTGGATCCATGTTTTCATGATGCATGTTGTTTAAGCCAAATTAAAGCCTATCAACTTTTCTTCTATTTGCCATGTCCCTTTAAGATGCTGCCAATCATAGCTCTCCACAATCTCCTATCCTGTGTAGCCTTTAATAAATTTTGTCTTTTTTGTTATCTCAACTAAACCCTGTTGTTCCATTCATTTACACAAGGTTGTTAGATAAGTTATTTACTGTTTTCCTCTATCCCTCTTGCCTTCAGTATGCCTTGTCAGTATCAAATTTTCCAAACTCTCTTTCGTCATTATATGCTCTAGAAATTTAACTGACTCTTTCTGATGTTAAGTATAAGCGTCCTTTTTGTTTCCATTTAGTCTAAAATTCCATTGTTGCTTATATGTTCAGTCCATGGTATTCTCAGTATCCCTCTGTAGAATCATATTTCTGTTACTTCAAGTTTCTTTTTCATCTGGGATGAAATTGTCCAGCATTCATTACCATATACAAGGACTGATAGTATGTAACAGTTCAGTATTCTTTTCTTTGTTTCTAATTGAATTTTCCTGTTTCTTAATATTTTGCTTAGCTTTTGGAAGGTATTGTTTTCTATCTTATCAGAAATTGAGGTTCATTGGATCAGACCATGTTCTTCAAACCTTTTATTGTCCAATTATTGCAATCCTTGTTTCTTGGGTTTTTTTGGGTTCTTTTATCTGACAAGAGTATTGTCTTCTGTTGCTGTTGCTGTTGCTCGTCAGCTTCAAGGTTGACATGACATGTATCTGGAGATGTTTTTCTGTTTACTTCTATTGTAAAAAATTTGCCTGTCAGTTTGAAACCAGTCTGAACATTCTCCTCTCACCTATTTCATCAACAAAGGATTTCCATCCAGAGAATTGCCACTCACTGGAATTTTTTTCTTTTTCTATTAGATCAGCAGTTATTGGAATATTCAAACCCACCACTTGGCACTAATCGCCATACCATGCTCAAATTCCTTTAATTCTTCAGCATGTGGCACACCCCAATCTGTCCCCCATAAATATTGACTCTCAAAGTTTCACTATTTGTGGGATCTTCTGCATTATTTGTGATGATATTGTTATATATTATGACTGGTTATACCTGGAATGTATAGTGCAGTAGATATTGGCTTGGAACAAGAAATCGGGGAGCCGAGTTCAAATTTCAGTTGAATTCCTCAAATTCACTTACGCACAATACTCTTGGGAAAAGCATTAATCCGTCTCTTCCTTCCAATTATGAGTTAAATAGCAGGACAGATTAGGTTCTATAGCCTTGGCTGGCAACCAGTCTACTGCAGAAAGCAATGGCAACCTACTGTGGGATAATCTTCTGCTCAGTCAGTCATGTTTCTTTTGAGATATGATCGCTCAAGCATGTATCATGTATGGTACTTAACTGGCTGATACATGGAATGGGTTACAGTGGATTGAACACTGAGAGCTGATATTTATGAAGCGAGTTTGGGCGGATTGAATGCTAAAGAGTTAAATTATCTTTTTATCTCATACAGCAGATCCCCATCACCATGATTTGCTGCCATGTGATTGGCTGATTAGAAATTTACATTAAAGAGCTTATGTGACCAGTGAATATCTAGACATGTCTCTCAATTAAAAGACAACCGAATTCCCAAACAGATGTTGTACAGAGATCGGAACTTCATTTCAAAGACTGTCTCAAAGACTCGTTCTCTAAGTGTTATATTGACAATAACAACTGGAAAGAGCTAACTAGCAACCAAGGGTCATAGAGAACCAACATTATTAATGGCATCAAGACCTTCCACAAAACATCCAAAAAAGCAGAAATAAGATAAGCACCCAGGAAAGGGACTTTAACTAATCCTGACATTCTGACTTGGCCTTTTGATCAATGAGATCATGTCTGACTCTCTAAGGATAGTCTTGTGGTGAGTAGATAGGTGAAAAGCATATTGAAATATATCTGTTCCTCTATACTAAGAAAGTGACAGAGAAACTTTATCTCTCTCAATCTATCTCTCTTTTCTCTTAACACATACATTTTCCCCTCTTTCTATTCTTCCATATTTCTGGTAACCTAGATATAACCCAGTCATGGCTGACATCATGCAAAAGTCAACCAATGATTAACACTCCTGCCAAAATCAAATCAGAAATGCGTAGGTGTTAAGCAAATATAAACAGAAAGGTGAACACGTACATAGCAGTTTGTCCACCGTTTGCCCACCACACTGGCATTTGTGTCAGTCGTCGGAGATTCAATCAATATACCAACGAGCCAAAAGAAGACTAACTCCCTGCAAACCAGATATGTTCTTAAATAATCTTCACAAAAATAATATGCAGAAAACCAAGGAATGAATTCTAGATGACAATCCACACACTCAAATATCCAGAACATAATATGACAGAGCACAAACAGTAACCTGATTCTAAACTACACCAGGCACACACATGTAGGAACAAATATGTTGTATTTACATGAATATACATATACACGGAAGAAAAACTCTTTATAACCTGAGTACAGCAATACACATATATTAATGAACATTCACATGAATGTATACTTCTGTATACAATGATTTATAGAAGAAACATACCAAAGATACAAAATACAAAAAGTACAGAAACGATAATCATTCACATATAATAAAGATATAATCTTATGTAATCGACAAACATAAAATGGTATAGTTAACAAAACCTGGCCATTATTTATTATCTCAACCACGTCTATACCATAGTTTGATCAGTCAATCATAGATCTCACCAATGACAGTAAAACAGTTGGCTATAATTCATTTTGCCAACCAGACTTTGGTGGCTGAACAGTCAGCATGTATGTACCTCTAGGTCAGGCCTAAAAAAACACATGACACAGATGCCAACACCCCAAATCAACCACGACTAGCAACTACCACCAGGTGAGTTTATATGTCATCTTCAATAAACAGTGCAAAACTCTAGAAGGCTTCATGAGCCATAGAAGGTCTCATAAGAGATGAATTCACATAGAACATCAACTACAAAAAAGAAAGTTTTAGCAATGATAATACAAGTTGACAGTTACTATATATATACTAGCAGTATAGCCCGGCGTTGCTCGGGTGTAATGAAAGCTTTAAAACTAATCCATGGGCCTGGAGCTCAGACTAAGCCTGAAGAATATTTGTGTGAAGTTTGGTGAGAATCAGATAAAAATTGTGGATTTGTATAAAGGACAGATAAACAGACACACACACAAACATCTTGCCTTTTATATATATATATATATATATATTATCGATTTTCTGCACTATTGTAAGAACTGCAACCTTGAAACTTCTGAATATTGTTTCTTATGTCTTTGTCTACGAGTGTATCAAATTTGATTAAAATCGGACCACTCTTTCTATAACCCGATTTTTTCGATTATCGATTTTTGATATTTATCGGGTGTACCTCAACACAAAACCTAGGTAAGAACACTCGCAGATGCTTATAGTACAACTGTGTAAATTTTCAAGAAAATCGGTTCAACTGTTTCGGAGTCTATAAGTAACGGACACACACACACACACACACACACACATTACACATACACACACACAGACACATACACACACACACAGACAAAGTTCCATTTATAAATAAGTTTAGATATATATGTCTACGGCTATATCGTGTTGAATGCACTGGTTCCCGTCCGATCACTGAAGTTAAGCAACATCGAGTCTGGTCAGTACTTAAATGGCTGACCATTTGGGAATACCAGGTGCTGTAAATGTAAGGACCAAGAATGGTCCACCAGTCCTCCAGGTTTGGGGGTTGGGTGCTGGGCTAACAACCCTGCCCCGTAAAAAACAGTTTGTCACAGAAATAGCAACAAAAAAAGAAAAAGTTGCTGCCCTATGCACCATTGGCTGTGATGGATAAATGATGATGATATATATATATATACACACACACACACACACACACACATACACACACATGCATATATATATATATATATATGGTGGCTGTCAACTCGTATTAACATATATATAGGTAATGATGTCAAATCCGTAAAAAGAGAGGATAATCTAAATAGTTCTTTTTTAATATAAATTATTAGAGAGGTAGATCCATACAGAGAAGTCAATGGGTACTATCAAGAGTAATATGATATACATAAAGGAAAACTCAAAACATCATCTGAGGTGGTTATAAACTATAATTTATTTCGACAGGTAAGTTTTTGGTACCCATCTCATCAACCGCAAATTACAAATGGTTTAATTTTATCAAAACATTAAAAAAAAGAAAAAACAGGAAGTCAAGCGGCATGACCCAGAAAAATTTATTTCATCTGGGTGTTAAACTTGAGCTCATAAGTGATGGAGGAGGGAGAATAAACTTTCCATCGGTCAAGTATAGCAATAGGTAAACACGTCAACGGCAAAATCAAGATACATACACAAAGAACCATATATATGTATTTGTTATCTAATTCTCTTCCTTCCAATTCAATCGGTATATTAATTTTTAGCCTAAATTTATTGATACCAATTTTTTTTTTAAATGTACTGATAAAATTTTCCTTATCAAAACTAAATGATTCATTTTATCTGCATTTCCTTCTCAATATTAAAGTAAAAAATTAAAAATTTATTGCTTTCATAAAAAAACAGGTCATTTTTTTTTCTCTTCACATATTTTCTTTATTTTATTTTATTTTTTGCTTTTGCACAAATTGGATTGTTTTTAAAGTAGAATTTGTTGTTTGTTGACATTCTTTTAGAGAAAAGAAAATCGGTAAATCAACATCTGATTGAAGGCAAACATAAAATTACTCCTGAAAGAATCATTAAAATTATGACGTCTCAATTCATTTTTTATTCTTCTTTATATTTTTCCCACCAAATCAAAATTCTCACTTGCTAACATTTGAAGGGTTTGGGAGAAGTTATTTGGATTATTGAATATTCTCAATTCCTTCATTACCCTAATACTACTTTTTTTTTTTTCTTGTTCACATCCTTCCTCCATATTTTTCTTTAATTTTATTTTAGTTATTCTTCCTTTTATATCTTTCCTTTTTTTTTTGTTTCAAATTCCAGAACCCTAGCTTCATTTTTTATTCCTTTTTTTTTTTTTTGGTTTCCTTACTTTTCTTTATTATTTCTTTCCTTCCTTTTTACCCATTTCTTAATCATTTTCTTCTTCCTTTCTTTATGCTCCTTAATTGTCTTGTCTTCATTTCTTTCCTTCCTTCTCATAGTTCCTTCTTCTTTTTGACATTTTTCTCCTTCCAAGATTCTCTATTATCCTTCTGTTATAACATAAATATAGTTTGATGAGGCAACAGTATAAGGGTGAACTTTCAAAACTCTAGATAACCAGAGCTTGGAAGCTGATCTCTCCACTAACTTAACTTTATGACTCAGTGGGTTTAGTTTGGTTGATTTTGTTTAGCAGCATATTAACCTCTATGGATTATTTAATGCCAAAATCTAAATAATTTGAACATAATTTTATGACTTCAACTAAATATATTTTGCATTTGCATGTCTTCAACTACAGATAAAATGTATTACTGATTCATTTTGCTATAAATAGGTATTGTTGGTAATTTATATTTTTATACTTTCACAGTGTTTTTCTTTTTGTTTGGGGGTTCACTATTACCCATACCTGGGACCCTAACAGGTGCTACTACCTCAGATCAGGGTGGACCTTAGAATGCAGCTCAGTGGTGGAAAAACTGGTTAGTCACATTCAATGCCTTGAAAACCAAATTAATGGCATTGCATTATTGCCAATCAGACCCAAAACTTTCACCAAACATGATGAATAAATGTTCCTTTAGGGAGGCCCCATGCCTTGAGTATCCATTGGGACTTAAACTCAACCCAGGCCTCACAAAGAACTTGTACATATGATTCATTGCTAAAGATACTGGAAAAATGGTCGGTTCTCTCTACCGCTCCAGTAATTTCTGATTCCTCTTTCTATTCTCTATCTTTACAAGAAGCCAGTTTTGTTTTATGGCATATCAACCACTATGGTTTATTTAATACCAGAAAGGTGGGGTTTTAAGGTATTTTTTATGTTTGGTTATAATGAGAAAGTTGATTTAGTAAAATTTTAATGAAAATTTTTGTTTTTATTCTTATTTTATTTTAGAAAACTGAAAATGTCTTCTAGATTTTTATTCAAAAATGTTTTGCTGAAAATAATTTTTTTTCTTCAAATATGTTTTATGGTAATAATTTTTTCTTCAAAAATGTATTGTTGGTAATATTTTTCCTTCAAAAATATACATTTTTCTATAAAAGTCTATTTTTATGTATATATTTCTATAAAAGTGTGTTTTTGTACTTTCATAGTGTTTTAACCCCAATTTGGGGGTTAACTATTTGCCCATAGCTGGGACCCTAACAGGTGCTACTACTCCAGGTCAGAGTGGACCTGAGAAAAACAGCAATTAAGAAGTGGTTCCATGCTTCTCACAAACTCCCAATCAGAGGCCTTGTTGCCGGATGCAGTTTACCGTAATGCCCAGGACGACAAGAAGCCAGATCAGGTACTGCTACCATATAGAGGCAGGAACTGATTTGTCTTCATTTTCAGTCTCAACAGAGTTCAAAAGCATCTCCCCATCTTTGTGGGTGATGAATTATTTCTCACCCTACAACCCTTTTCCTCACAGACTAAACCTCACAAGTCTCTTGCTGCTTTATCACTCTTTCTATGGAAATTGTTTGAATAAACTGAATTCTTTAGTTCTACCAGTTTTAACCTTCATGGCTAAGACACATTGTAGTGAACCACCCTGCTTTATGGAACTGAACTTAAGTGGATGCCTCCCTACAATTCATCTTGACAAAGAAGGATCTGCAATGTAATTGGTCCTGACTTGGCATCTTGACTTTTCTCATCAATGGGACATGGCTTCTTCTGTCTTTTGAATAAATGTTTTCATGGCAACTGCTCTGACAAGCTTTTTCCCTAATGCCCTGTCCACATGAATTTAAGCATGCTGCTAGATTGGCATCAAGGTACCACCCTTTAACCATTGAAATAGTTAAATGTAACCACCACTTACACTCCAACAGTTTCTTTCCTCACACTTCCCACCTGTGGAACTCCCTTCCATTTACTTGCTTCCCTAATAACTACAATTTCCAAAAATTTAAATGCAAAATTAATTGCAACCTTCTATCTTCTGAAATTGTATTAATCTTTTATACTTTCTTCAATAGCCCCTGTACCTAGTCTTTTCCCTCACTCTAACCCCCTACACACTAGTGGTAGTCCTGCCTTGCTTGGGGTGAAATAATTAAAAAGATGTACCTAATGAAGGCCAAATTATTTTCCACTTTACAGTCCCTTACTCAAAGACAAAATGGGAGCCTCTCACTGCTCAATTTGCTATTTCTATGGAAAGTCTTCAGAGGAAGTACTTTGCTCATTTCTACCAGCCCTAACCATCACAGCTAAGACCCACCATGCCATGCACATTGTGGCAAACCATCCCTTCATATTCAATTTGTGAGATGTGTTTCATTCGATCAGCTTCTTCCTATGAATCACTGCTCTGTGAAACCAACTCCTAAGACAATGCTTCCCTCATCATTCCAAATTTAAGGTTAACTGTTACCTTCCCCACATATTCACATAAACTTCAGCCACAAAGGTTCAAGTTTTCTCATTTGTTTAAAATGCCATGTCCCTTCTAGATGTCAGTGATCATGGGCATCCACAAGTTTTGCTTCTTTATTATCTGTAAATTGCTATGACTTCTCAGGGAAATATTGGAGTGGTTTCCTGTTACTTTTGCTCCAGTTTTAAATTCAGAAATGTCTTTCTCCTAGTTGTAATCCAAGGCTGAAGATCCCAGTCTACTCTGCTATTCTTATAATTGGGAAGAGAAGAAATAGATTCATATGTTTCCAAAGAGTATTAGCATGAAAGTGAATGGAATATATTAAATAAGAATTTGGGCTCTATTTGCCAACTTCACTTTCCATACCATTATGCTATATAAACATTTTATAATATGAACGTTAGTAATTTTTTTTTCAAACAGAATAATCATTGTAAAATTTATATGATATTTTGTACCACAGACTTTCCAAACTAGCACTAGCATTTACTTTCATAAGATAACTACTTTTTAATTTTATTTGAAATACTAGTTTTCCTTCTCCTGGTTGAATATGTAGGAGAGAATCTCATTTACATATCACTTTGAAGTAAAATGTATGTTTTTGGATGTTAAACATTCTGCCGTTAACAAACGGTCTTCTGTAATTCTAATGTGTTGTTTCCAAAAGTAACATGGTATAATATATCAGACGGGATTATCGGAGCACGACACCGTTTAACTCCTTGTTGTACACCGTTTTGTTGACTCCATGTTACTTCTTTACTAGAAACCGCATGGAATTTTCTTCAAATCGCACAAAGAATACTATGCCGAGTGTACGTCTTGTAAGTTTTGTTTTTGAATATTTTATTTATGAACGTTATTAAATATATAAAAATTAGTCTCATATTTCCTCATCCATATGTATTTTCTGTTAACTCTCTCCACGATTTTTGAAGTGTTAACGAAGACAAAACAACAGTGCTCAGAAAATATGTTTAAGACTGAATACTTGTTTTTCTTTTTAAAGTTTTGACAAATATTAATAAACTCAAAATAATAATCTTGGATTGCCAATGAATTCATCATCGACATAAATACATTATTTTTTACGCAGAAAAATGAGACTATAAAGAAAATATCCATAGAAAATTGAAATATAAATCGTTAAAATCTCTCTGATTTCTTCGTTTTTTTGGGGTTTTTTTTTTCATTACTTAACTTAACATTTGATACACATGATGATGATTATACTAAGTACTTATTATCAATGTCATCATGATGCTCCAAAATGCTCATCACAGGATAGAAAGTAATTGCGGCCTCAGTGTTATTTAGATAAATTTAAATTTAGAGAACATATTGATTTTTCGATATGCATTATGTATATTTGTATATAATAATTTTAATTTTAAAAATAATGCTAGTATAATAGTTTAGGGTATTTTTTTTTTATGCACTTTCTTTTAAGAGAAGTGTATTTTTATGGCTAAGACGGAAAACAAAACCTTTATTTCAGCCTTCCCTTGCAATAACTTCTAAGTGTTAAACTAAAAATTAAATGTGGTCATAAGCTAAGGGGATTCTATAAAATTCTGCCTTAAACTATAAATTCAGTATTGACTGAAATTAAATTCTTTTCTAAAGTTATCAGATAATTTCAATAATAAAATTCCGCTATTGATTCATCAACAATAAATCGCGTGTTCGAATTTAACCTGATGCATTAATGCGTAAAATCGGCTATTTCAAATCATTTGTCAGTGTGTTATGGCATCAGAAAATGGATTGGGACTCTTATCATCTCTTCTGAAAACCAGGATGCTTGGTCTAAAGTTTATCTAAAGATATATGGTTCTACTGGATCTATTAAAATTTCTTGGATGTCCTGTGGATTAAGCATATCCTGCAGACTTGTACATGTTTTGTGATCCCTCCAAAACAGTTAATGGATTTGTGGCTTATATCATTTATGGAAAATCTACTTTAGTTTTTGCTCAGACAAATGTAGCACTTTTAAAATCCCAAACCTTTTTGTTTGGAACTGCCTGCTGTATTTTTAGCAATCAAGTGTTTGGAAAATATTTTGGAGTTGTTTTCAAACATTTCTATCAGGAATAAATACATTTGTAGCTGTTGATACCCATAGTTACTTTCTGAAGGTATTAAAACAAAGAATCAACTTATTCTTATCTCTTTTCGTCATTTTTAAAAATCCTTGTCTTTCTAGAGTTGTAATTTTTGTTTTCCATTTTTCACTGGTGATCCTTTATCATCAATTGTATTCCTGCCTTAATAGGTGCACAAAAGAAAATTTTTATTTTTAACTTTCTTCATAATTGTAAATGTTTGTTTCCTTTTAAAATTTTACACATTGGCTGTGTAGTAGACGAAGGGTCCGTTACTAATTTAGATTTACGAGTCGACTCGACGTAACTTGGGGTCAGGCAATAAGAAAGAACGAAAAGGCGAAAGTAACGAGAAAAACAATATATTAACAAAAGTTACATAGGGTTGACAGCATGCATAAAATTAAGGAAAGAGAAGTTCTTTCCCTGGTGAGAAATAAAAAATTGCGCCCCGAATTGCTACCCGCAATTAGTGCGCGTGTGTTTTTGTGAGTTAGGGAAACATGTCTGCTCTTGTCCGGGACAAAATCCTAACTAGCGTACCACGTGACGTTCCCCGTTTTTATTGGCATTCGTTTACGCGGGAAACTAAGTTATCACGTGAACGCTGAGTGACCATGTGTGTGTGTGGGTGTCAATGTATCAAACCCCACAAATACCCCCCCTTAGATTGAAACAAATATTAAAAATACTTTTTTTCAATATGTCCGTGAATATATTGGTTTGATTACGTTGATGATGATGCTGGTAGTAGTAGTAGTCATGCCAAAAATGACAGAAAAGGCTGGTTGCTGAAAAAAAAAGGTGGGTGGCACGGACGTGGCTCATAGGTGTGGGGAAGGTTGCTGGAACGTATGACTGTTTAGACTGATGGTCCGCCATATTGGATCCTCGAAAAACACATGGTGAAATGGAAGAGTGAGAAAAATTTTACGTTGACCAATGTACATGTAGAGAAAATCGGTCTCACTTGAGTTGAAGTTTGTAAGGCGTCATTAATTACGAGTGAATTTGTGAAAGGAGAATTTTTTTGGTTGTCTCTCGTAGGCTGAAGAGAAAAAGAGTCTGAAATGCGGTGCGCGTGACTAGGGATTTTGCAGCAGTGTAACCCTGTCAGAGTGCCAGGATGTTTCATGCTCTGGAAAATTCTCGGTGGTTGATATGGCTGTTAAAAATCTTCTAATTTATTCCAATGCTCCATGTTGAGTTGCTTGCGTTTGTAAGAATTCCCGTGTTTGGCTGTGTGTGTGGATTTATGTTGGCGTTAGAAGAATTAACAGTTGGGAATAAATTTTGATTTGCAAAGTGATCGATTGAAGCTTGTGTTGATACCGAGTGTCGACGCGTGTTTGAGAGAACTAAAAAGATATCTGGGTTTAATGTCGAATTTTCTTTGGAGGTCTCAATTCTCCAGTATAAATAATTCTGCTTGTCGATCTCCTTAGAGTTCTGGTTGAGTGACATTGCGTTGAATGTTGAAAAACGTCTTTAAATCGACATTGTGCCACTCTTTTTCTGGAAAACCTGGGAGAGAGAGAGATGACAGTTGTGCTGTCTAGTGTGTGATTATTAAACTGTGCAGAGTTCTATGTGTAGTCGCCATATTATGTAGAGTCCTGTGGAGAAAGTTGGGAGCTAACGACGTTGAATAGTAGTTCTTGTTGATAGACGAAGAAGAATTGCTGAGTCCCATTTCCAACGATGCTGGACTGAATTACGTCGAATCGACATCACGTCGTAGTCACCATTTGTAGCAGATGAAGCGTCCATTACTAATTTAAGTTTACGAGTCGACTCGACGTAACAGGGGGTCATGAAATAAAACAGGCAATAAGAAAGAACGAAAAGGCGAAAGTAACGAGAAAAACAATATATTAACAAAGGTTACATAGGGTTGACAGCATGCATAAAATTAAGGAAAGAGAAGTTCTTTCCCTGGTGAGAAATAAAAAATTGCGCCCCGAATTGCTACCCGCAATTAGTGCGCGTGTGTTTTTGTGAGTTAGGGAAACATGTCTGCTCTTGTCCGGGACAAAATCCTAACTAGTGTACCACGTGACGTTCCCCGTTTTTATTGGCATTCACGTGAACGCTGAGTGACCATGTGTGTGTGTGTGTGGGTGTTAATGTATCAAACCCCACAGCTGTCTTGTGTTTTATAATTTATATTATGTCTTGCTATTTTCACTAAGTTTTTGCGCCTGTCACAAGAGCTTGGATTTGGGAAAAATAAAATTTTTAATACATGATCTAAAATTTTCATCACAGGATGGAAAGTAATTGTGGCTTTAGTGTAGTTAAATTTAGAGCACCTAGTACAAGGTACTTGAATTTTTTATATGCATTTCTCAGCTGTCTGAAGTCTTAAAAAGAAAAAAAAATCTTTACTGCATTAATATTTATTATTAGTTTTTAGTTTCTGCATCTATAATTTGAGTTTATATATCATTTTGTTTCTCTGGAAAGAATTGTCAAGTGAAGTATTATTACTAGCAGTATTTTGAATGTTAATTTATAATGGGTAAAAAAATTTATTTGAAAAAACAATAAAATAATTACATTTATATTTATTTAATCTTAAATTAAAGATTAACGACACAAATTTATACTTATTAGCAATTCCTGAGAAATTTTTGAAAATATTTTTACTTAAATTTTTCTGTTTTTTTTACTTTGATAAATCTTTGTTCTTTTTATCGAATATGAAATTCTTTCTGCTTAAATAAAGATAAGTTTAGATTTAGCAAACAAAGCGTCATTGTTGTCATTACTATACAATTATTCTTTTAAACCAAAACATAATAACAAGCAAGAAGACATTACATATTCAAAAAAATCTGTCATAATAAATATTATATAATAAATTGTCATAATAAATTTAGTATTTTTTAAATTTTGTCTTACTTTCTAGTTTGAAGGGAGATAATCCCATTTATAAATGCACAGTTTGTTGCCAAAAAAAATAAAATTAATTTTATAAATCTTTTCTTTGTAGAAAAAAAAGGATTTGAAAAAGGAACGAGAAGAACGTAAGGTTTTTTCTTTGTTTTTTCTTTTAAACAACCCCCCTTTTTTAAAGCTCAGTAACCCAAACGAAAATTTAATCAGTTAAATTTAACTCTTGTTTTTTGCCAAAACCATTAATCAAAACTTATTCACTAGTCATTTCATTTGCGATTTTCTGCTCAATGAATTTTTGTACTTTCAATATGCACACAAGGGTTCTCAGAAGTTGATACAAAACATGTTATCAGATTGTCTTGTATTGTACAATATTCACTTCACTGAACTATTCTTAGCTAATTCAATACAAAGGCATGTACTGTATTTGCCTTCATATAAGGCACCTCCTTCCATAAGATGTCCCCCTATATTATAAGGACATTTTGTGAAAAAATGCTTTTTAGTATGTTTCATTATGTATTTATTGAAATATATTTTAAAGTGAATTTGTAGTGGAAAATGTATGATTTTGTGCATGCAAATACAGTATATGGGAATAAAGAATGAAATCATATTGTAACTTTAATCATGAAAGGAAACTAAATTTAATTTGCCAAATGAGAAAATAAATGGTAGTAAATTTGTATCAATGAGTACTGGTACATATAAACAAAGCAAACTTATATAAAGTGATCAGTAAATAACAATAAATGTGAATGAATTCTTATAGATACTTACAGTAGATGCAGACAAAGCACAATATTTCACTGAATATTACCAGTAGTATACAACAAGCAATAAAGGAAAAAAAAAATGAATACATTCTAACAGAAAGTGGTATTTCAGCAAACAGTACAGACTGACTTACACAATTTACTGTAATAACTTGGCTTGTTTTCAATATTTTATGACTAGTAACAATTTTTATGCTTAGTAGAAACAGACTCACTCGATGCCCTAGCTTACTGGTACAGCACTTGGTTATCTTTCATCTGTAATACAGCTGTATTAGGCACAGGACAGCTTTTTGGTACATTTAAAAAAAAAAGAAAAGGTGTCTTATGCAAAGGCAAATACTGTACTTTGTTATCTATTAAACTTTTTGTTTATTGTTACTTCATTAATGTCTTTCGTATTATTCATTAAATTTCTATGCATAATCCAGAAATTATTTAGCAAAGTAATAAAGTTTAGAATTAAGATGGCAATATTAAGATGGCTTGCTAAAAGAAAAGAAAAACAAACTTCATCACCTGAAACATTGTCTCTGTTAGTGTGCAGAAAGATTTCAGATCATAGTTTGAATGACTACCGGCTTACAGCCACATCATGTTAAAACATATGATCACTGAAGTTAAACAATATTTTGCTTGGATGTACAGGTGGTGTAATGGATAATAATTCTTTTTTTTAATTGGAGAGCTGAGTTCCAACTTTTCTCCTGAAAGCTATGAGTTAATTTGTAAGACTTGTGTTACTAAACCATTATTAACTATAAAAATTAATTTTTTGCTTTAAATAGCCTGCAAAGGTTTGATAAATTGTAGAAAACAAATCAATCAAATGATTACTATTTAGAATAGTTTTATATATTTTTTATGTTTTCTTTCTATATTAGAATTCTTTTGAATGTTTTCTTTGTTTTGTTTTCTATAAACTCAAAACAGTAACCAAAATCTTATAAAATGGGTTTTAGAAGTTATGTGAAACCTTTATTTTAAATTCTAAAACAACCTAATTTCATTAAGTATAGCATTATGACATTCAAAATTTCTTACAAAACCATTGTTGATAGTAGAAAAATTCAATGTTGCTTTTTGACATCCAAATGATTTTGAAACAGGGAATCACTTAATACTTCTTGATGGCAAAAATGAAACATTTTTTCTTGTGTATATTATTCTTTTAACGTTTTACTATTCAAGTTTAAAATAATTCTTTTCAGTTTTCTTGTCCTCTCCACAACTTCATCAGGTGCATTGTGCTTTCACAAACAACTGATCTTTGATAACTTTCAATCAAGCTGAAATGGAGTAAACCTAGATTTTCTTTTTAATATCAGTGTAAGAACTCTCTTTGGATGAATTCCAGAAACTGCTCTGTTATAAATATTGTTGTTTATGTTTCAAGGAAAACTCCGAAAGAAAAAATGGAAAGAAGAGCGGCTCATAAGAGACATGGAAAAAAAGCTAAAGGATGAACAAATGCAGAAAGAAAAGCAAGATGCTTCCCAGAATGAACACAAAAGTGAAGAAATAGTAAATGATGCAGGTATGATTGAACATGTGGCAATAATTAGGCCACACGGTGCTACTTGTTAATTTCTACCATGTTATGTTGCTGCTTATTGGGTTGTTTCTCCATATCTGGTCTGGTTGATTCTCCATATATTTAGAGATTCTTGATAAAAGAAGAATATACATTGTTATTGGTCCTGACTTGGCATCTCTGCTTCAGTCATTTTCCCACTACTGTAACATAGTTTCCTTGTGTAATATAACAATCTGGCCCCACCCGAGGAAGGCTGATGCAAGCGGGGGTGTTTCCGGTCGTTGAAAGGAACGGATGTTGTTTGACCTTATTTCCGGCAGCAGCGGAAATAACTACAGAGGCAAACAGAACAGGTGTCTCTGAGAATTATGTGGGCGTGTGTGGGCGAGGCAAAACCGGAAGAAAAAGTCCCGGTTCTGGAAGATTATATAAAGACCTCGTCACACGGATTCGCCAGTAGAGGAGCAACAGAGATCGGCCGGTGAAGAGAGACACAACAGATAGGACTGCACTCCCGTCAACCCATTAGAAGCGCGCTCTCTCAATTCTCTGTTCCCTATTCTACACGGTTCATCGTCATTAATAAAAATATCACTTTATATTTTTATATATATGCGTGTTTGTTGTTTGTCGATATACAACACTTGTGCCTTTTGTATAAATATTTTCATGGTAATTGTTCTGATGAACTTTCCTCTGTTTAACCTAGACTTTCTGAATTTCAGCACAGTTCTAAATTGACAGCAAGGTGATCATCATTCTACAGTCAATATGGCAAGATGTAACTGTATGTTCTATGCTAACAATTTCTTCTATTGCACCTCTCACTTGTGGAACTCTCTTCTGATTTCTTGATTTCCTGTCAAGTTTGATCTTCAAAAATTTAAATGCAATGTCAATCATTATCTTCTGTCTTAATTCTTATTTTTTTTATTGTTCTCTCTGCTTAATACTGTTTTATCTCATATTCTCTCACACTGAGTAGCCCCCTTTGCATCTTAGTGGCTTTATTGCTTTGCTTGGGGTGAAATGATATCAAAAATAAAAATTCATGATGAATAGTATTAAAAATAGCATTTAAACCCAATATCATTTAATTTATAATCACAATATTTATTCTTATTATTCTTCCTGTAGGATGTGGGTGATCATGACTTTCCACAATTTTCTGTCTTTTTTATTTCTTGTATGAAGCCATGGTGAGGCACCGACTATGCAGCTAATGAAAAGATTATTCACTCAATGACCCCCTGACTATGGTCAACTCCCTTTAGCCCTTAGTAAATTTTGTCTTTTCACTATCTCTCTTAATTCCTGTTCTTTATTGTCTGACTTGGGATGAAATGATAAAAAATATTGTGTCATCGAGATGAATGATACACAGAAGAATGAATGCTTAATATATTTGTTCAGTACAGTATCTGGTGCTAGTGGATATAAACAAAAAATACAGAACAATAAGTTAAACCAACAAGACAAAATGGTGAATAGCCAGCAAAGTAAATCAATCTGAATATTAATCTGCTTGTTGCAAAAAACGATCCTTTAAATACATACTCGTAGACTCTTTCAGTCTATGAGCCAGTCCATCAGTTAGAGTGCTGAAGGGGTGCTAGCTACTCTACAACAAATATACATATATATATATATACTTTGCATTCACATTTTAGAAAACATTTGTCTTAGACTACTAATATATCAATATAAAGTGACAATTCCTTTTGGTTTACATTTTATTTACTGATTATTTAGTTCATTTTTTTTTCATTTTTTTTTTTACCTTAATTGATTCTCTTGTTAGTGAATGAAAGTGATAAGCTTTTTGTCTATTTTTTCTTTCTTTCTTAAAACAAGCTTTTCTCTCCTGTTTTTAACTTCCCTGAATCTTTTATTTCTTCTATTAAAAACCAGTTATTAGTTTAAATAATGTCTTGCTCTTCCTAAAATTGACCACCACAACAATATTAACATGTTCCTACTCTTCTCAATATCTTACTTATTTTTTGTTTAAATTTCTTTTGTTTTGACTACATCTTGTTACCAGTGTTACAAATCACTAATTTATGAATTCTTCCCAAAAACATTTCTCAATTATAAGAAGTGATAAAATTGCAACTTTTTCACCCCCTCTTTTTTTTTTTTTAATGTCTGCAAATTGCCATGACTTCCTGGAAAAGACAGTGGAATGATTTCCTGTTGCCTCCTCTCTGGTTTTGATTTTAGAGCTTTCCTTCTCTTAGATTTGTTGCTAGCCAAGGATAAAGAGACCAGTTTACCCTGCTATTTAATCTATAGAGGTAAAAGTGTGAGATGTATAGTTTGTGAAAAGTGAACACAAGAGTAGCATAGAATTTGAACTCAGCCCACATATTTCCCCTTCTGTGCTAATATCTGTTACTCTGTACACACATCCCATAAAACTGCAACTATTTAACACAAATATATTTCTTTCCAGAGATTAATATTCAAAGATTAATAAATCATGTACTGCTTTCACTTTGAAAAATGTTTTTTTTGTTATCTATTTTCTCATTAATTTAATTAAAAAAAAACTTGAGTATGAAAATAAAAACAGTTGGAGGAATAGATGTTTGTAGTTAACTTTACACAACTTATTAAATATATAGAAATTTTAAGATTTTAATTTCTTGTTCTTTTTAACTTTTTAAAACTCTAGGTTGCAATTATACAGTCTCAATTGCATTGCCTGGTTCAATTTTGGACAATGCCCAATCCTATGAACTGCGAACATATCTTGCAGGACAGGTAAGTTGGCAACATGATTTTTTTTATCTACATAAATTCTCACATTTCTTAAGCTTGTAGCTAACAAACCTGTCAAATGGATTATTTACAGTTTGTGTTTGGATTTACTTATTCAGGATTGTGGCTCTAATTTCTTTTATTTTTATCAGAAATACCATGAAGAAGATTATTATTGCTTGTATTGTCCACATCATCTCAAATGCATAAAAGGTATTATGTGGATAGCAAGAAGTGCTGTGATTTATTTTATTTTATTTTTTTTAAAACCTTTCACTGTGTTAATGCCTCTTCAAAGTAAAATCTGAAGCTGTTTTACCAATTTAAGCAACAAAAATAACCTCTTGAATTTCTATAAAGATAAAAATTTTTACTGAAATTGTCTTTATTTTACTCTGTTATCATGTACAGCAACATTCAAGTATTAAAATGGATGTTGTTTCCATTAATGAATTTGCTCAATTAAAAACAATTGTGAAAAGTTATTTTGCTTTATGTATTTGAAGAACATTTTGACATTTTTATAATGTAACTTAGTAAGTTTTATGGTGTGAATATTTAAAAATAAGAAATAGTGACCCAGTTTTTTTTTGTTCTTTTTAATGGAATAGATTTATGTTTATATTGACTTAATATTTTGGGTTTGTTTGTCTACTCTGCATATGAAATGAAGAACAAAAAAATTAGAAATATTACAAATACAGCTGCATTTGGTGAAAGAAAAAACATTTTTCAGTTATATTTATTTATCAAAAGCAAGAAAGACAATTTTCTGTTCTATAATCTATTTTTTATAAAAAAATATAATGTTTAATATATTAGAAGGTGTGTAGATGAGGTGCCACTGTCATGTGTTTTAGGGTCTTCCAGAATTTAAGCTTGTAAAAACATACTTGTGGTCATCCATGATACAAGGCAGATTTAATTTCTTTGGCCATTTTGTCAATAGAAAATATTCTTGTAAAGAAGATAAGTGTAGAAAGTGCAATGAAAAGATTTGCAGATCTAAAGGCTAGAAAAGAAAGGTTTCAGATAGGATAATGAAGGTCTTCTTTAGCTTGTATTAAGTTATATATGGTAATACTGTGGATGATCTAGCAAATAATTCACTTTTTGTTTTAATAAATTGCTTACTTTCTAATTAAAGTGGTATTTTTTTAAAATCAAAATTTGAATGCTCAGGCTCATTATTCCACTAACACACTGAGTGTGTTGTCTTAGTAAAAGATCAATGATTTAATATATTAAATCATTGATTTAAATTCCTTGAAGTTTTAGCTTTTCCTAAAATTGTTTCGATATATAAACATTTACATATCTTTTTTCCCTTCCATTTTTAACTGGGCTCTGGTACGGCTATATACTTACTACTCTTTGTAATGTAATGACCCAAAATCAGGAAATTTCAGAATTTTTCAAGTGATGATAAGGGAAATTTGTTCAATGATTAGGCTAGGAATCCTGATATCTAATAAATGTTAAGTTATGAAAATGCTATTTGTATTCTTTTTGTAAAATATCTTATTTTCTACTCCAGATTGCCCGAGCTGCAGTTGTATTCAGTGTTAATGAAATTATTATATTTGATGAAAATGGAAATGGTGATAGGTGAGTTTAATAAATAGTATTCATAGATTATCCTCTTAGGGGATCTTCCAAATTTTCTCTCTCATATTGATTAACTTTGTTTTATTTCTGAACATAGACTTTTGCTAGCTTTCCAAATTATACTTGAACAGGTTTCTTTATTTTAATTATCTGTTGATAAAACTGACTGCTTTACCCATAAATTCTCTTTAAAACTCTACTCATGACTCATCCAGAATGTCCCTGCTTAACTTCCCACCTAGAACTGAGTTTGTATTGCGTGATATGGATATAACCCCTTCTATGGTTTCTGCTATCATCTCTAATGTAGATCCCTCAAAGCATGTGGATGCTATGGTATCTATGTAATAGTTATTAAGACGTGTGCTCCCGAACTGGCTCCTGTTCTTTCTAAACTGTGTAATAAACATCTCACTGCCTCTTGCATTTCTGCCTGTTGGAAGTCATCATTAGTAGTTCCAGTTTTTAAGAATTGATGAGGCGTCCAACTCTACCAGTTATCTGTCACTTCTTGGCAAACTCCTAGAGGTCCTAATCAATAGTGAATTGGTTCATCATCTTTCATTGCAAGGCCTTTTCTCATACAAGCAATACAGCTTTTGTTTCTTCAGGTCAACTGCTGATGTACTGACAATAATTGTGGAAAGAGTCTCTCATGCCCTAGATAAAAACTGTGAAGCCTGGGCTGAAGCATTGACCATCATGAAAGCTTTTGACAGGGTCTGACATACAGGTCTTCTTCACAAGCTGAAAAGCTAGTGTCTCCAGACACATTTGTGATTTGATACAGTCTTTTTCATCAAATTGTGAAATGAAAGTTATCCTGAACAGCCACTCATCTAGATGCTTTCATACTAACATGGATGACCCACGGCTCTATCCTTGTTCCTACACAGTTTTTAATTTTCATTAACGACATTGGAATCTATGCTGACAACACAATCATTTACTCCTGTCTCAATAGTTAGGCTGATCAGTCCAACAAACCTGTCACTTTTAACACCTCTAAAACTAAACATCTTTCTATTAATCTTCTGAGAGATGCCTATCTACCTTCCATTAACATGGCTGTTGTTAACCTACAGGACTCATTGAACCTTTTTGGGCTAACATTCTCAGCTGAGATGAAGTGGAAAGACTGTATTGACTACATTACTGGGTCACATGTTAAGAAAGTTGGTTCACTGTGTTGTACGAGACAGTTTTTCTCTCAGAAATCTATCTTGTGTATCTTTAAGTCTACCATTCGTCCATGCTTACACTATTGCTGCCACATATGGTCTGGTGCCTTTGCTATTTACCTTGAGCTCTTTGATAAGATTCAAAGATAAATTGGTAATATTAATGGTCCTGATCTGGGATTTTGACTTTTGTCTCATTCACCCATCATCACAAGGTTATCTCTCTGTGCTTTTTTTTAATAAATACTTTCATGACTATTGTTCAGATGAGCTTTTCACTTCGGTATCTAGATTTTATGAATTTAAGCATAATTTTAGACTGGCATCAAGATCTCATCAGTTTACAGTTGAGCTGACTAGTTGTAGCCGTAAGTTCTATGCTAATAGTTTCTTTTCTCACACTTCTTGCCATCGCCATGGTTTCCAGCCAACTTTAATCTGCAAAACTTTAAATGCAATGTCAATCACTATTGTTTTCCTGATTACTCTTTTCTCTTCCCACTCATTATGAAGGTTTCTGTTCCTAATTCTTCCAAACCCAGTAACCCCTTTGTGTCCCAGTGGCTTTACTTGGGGTGATACCAATTTAAAAAAAAATAAAATAAAAATTATCATCAGAATATTTTGGCCATTGTACTCTATGACTTTGTTTTCTATGTGGTCACCTTCCAGAAATTTAATATGGTGGGAAACTGCATCCAGAATTGGCTCATCATCAAGCATGTCATTTGTAATACATTATAGAGTTGAATTGGAAAAAATTTACAAAGAGGGAATTTGGATTCCTTATGAGCTTGCAAACTGAACACCATGTTCGACCATTTGTAATGGTCATAGAACCAGGAATTTCATTGCATTGTTACAAGTGATGATAAATTAAGTTTGCATGTAAACTGAAAATGTAAAACGCTGGTTATCACTAACTGAGAAACCATGCCGACACCAAAACCAGTGCTCCGTCCATCAAAGTCTCTACTTTGTGTCTAGTGGAACATGAAATGTGTTGTCCATGATGAGCTACCAGAAAATGGAAGGAATAGTCCTTCCATTTTCTGGTAGCAAACATTTATTGCCAGCAACTTGATTGGGTAAAGAAAGCATTACATAAAAAAGGGTGTTAACCCTTTGTTGCATATTGGTTACAATTCTAACCTTTTCTGCATATTGGTTACAGTTGTAACCAATATGCAACAAAGGGTTAAATAGAAAAGATGTTAACACCCAGCATATCAATGAAAGAGCACATAATGCAAAACAAAATCATGAAAAAAAAAATAAGGCCATTAAGTTGGGATGTACTTTCACATGCTCTATACTCACCATATTTAGTACTTAAAGATTTCCATGTTTTAATTTCTAGAACATTTCATAAGTGGCAGAACATTCAGGAAACAAGTTGAAAATAGTCTTTCAAATTGTTTTTGTTTTGTTGGGTTTTTTTTTTGTGGGTGGTATAGATTTTTTTTATTTTTATTTCTTTAAAAAAAATTGTTGAAAATGAAAGTGGTTTCTGATAAATAACATTTGAATAAATTTAACTTAAAATTGGTTTTTAATGTTGCTGCTAAAATGTCATTACTTTGTGAATAACATAATACACTTCATTATATCTATTTGTCAACTGTACTCTCGTTCTGCTGTCTATGCTAAGGAACATAACTCATATTAGTTAATTCGTTCTTGTGCCATCTATAAACACAAAAATTGTAGGGACTCCTTGATGCCATTTATAAGCACAGACAAAAACTGCAGAAACTCTTAGACAAGGTAGTAATGGAAAGCTTGAAGAAACAACTAAGAAGACAATGTATGATTGTTAGCAAGGGGGCTAGCCCAAGATACAAACTACAAATTAGAAACATCAAATTGAAACAAGTATAAAAATGTTTTTCTTTGGGGAAAAGATAACAAAATGTGACACAGAAATCCAAAGGTTCATTGGAATCATGAAAAATGTCTTCCAAAATCTAAACAAAGTGTTAAGAAACATAAAAATTACCATAAAAACAAGGAAAGGAGTTCTAAACTGCTGTAATATTAATCCTTTTATATGGCAGTGAATGTTGAACAATTTCTTTACAGATAGAAAGGGAACTAGAGGTACCAGAGATGTGGTTCTACAGAAAGATGCCGAGAATAACATAGAAGGAAAATGAAATTGATGAGGAAGTTGCCAACAGATATATCATTTCTAATTAGAATCAGAAAGAGATAGCTGAAATTTCTGTAGGACATGATGAGGAAAGGGGGCATGGATAATCTAACACTCACATAGTGTAGTGAAGGTGAGAAGAGTAGAGGAAAAATTGAGTAACCTTTCTAATGAACTTGTGTAAAAGGATTGCAGAACAGGGACTAGGAGGGACAATTGAGAGACAAACATTACTTAGTGCGTCAAAGAATAGTTGTAAAGAGCCATGATTGCCAACATTCTGAAAGAACATAGCATATAAAAGAATATGAATTAGACACAAGGATTGAGCTTATATTTACAAGTGAAAACACTTAATGAAACTTATATTCATGAGGACAATCAGGTGGAATTTTATGCCCTTAACCCAAGAAGATTATTAGAGTTTAGTATGTGTACCGATTCTTTCAGTCGCCTTATTCTTCAGTATTGTTCCATCTTACTGAATTAATTTCACAGAGGTTAGTAACTTCTTCCCATTTTCCTCTTTATATATGATCAGCTGTACGTGATTTCATATACTCAAGAAAGAAACGAGCAAAAATCAACCATTTCAATTTTTGCTTTTTTTAAAAAATTTCTCCATTATATATATTGTTCCTCTTTTCATTTTGCAGTGCTGTTGAAGGAGATTTTAATGGTATTAGGAAGAAAGGCGAGGCGAACATCCAATTGGGTCGAATTTTGCAGTATCTAGAATGTCCTCAGTATCTTCGGAAGTTCCTCTTTCCTAAACATCAGGATCTTCAGTATGCAGGTAGATCTTAGAAATAAATAACCAACATTTATGGTGTTTTTTGTTTTTTGTTTTTTTTATACAACAAATATTTTTCATATTTATTATATATGCATTCCCTTTCTTGTTCTTATCTGTGAAATATTTCAAATTTTCTTTTTTTTTCTCCAAAAGTGTTTTAGATTTGTCTGAAATTATGAGAAGGTGCTTAAAATTTCTCAGCTTAACATGCATAAGAAAATCTAAAATTTTTATAATTTTATTTTATATAATTTTATCTTCATTTAAAAAAAAAGATTATTTAGAATAACTTCTTGGTTAGACTGAAATTTTTTCAGCATTCTGTTGTATTCTTATATTTATCTATTAATTTTTAATTATCTTTGGCAACAATGGCAATCTTTGGCAATCTGAGCTGACTTATAATTATAATTTTCTTTGTTATAGCTTAAATATTTTCCATATTTATTTCTTTGTTAGCTGAAATTAATTTCCATATCGATCTCTAGATAAACAATTAATAAAAATTGTTTGATATTTTTATATTTAGATTAATAAGTCAGAATTGTTTTCTTTCATTATATTGGGTTCTCAGTAGATGTGAAGAGAATCTTTTTTTCTTTTTTCATTATTTTCATCCAAGAAAGGTGATAATGTCACTAAGATGCAAGGAGTTACTTGGGTGAAAGAAAATGAGAAAAGATTATTAAAAAAAGAACAATAAAAGAATCATCTTCAAAAAGACAGAATATGGCAATTGATGTTGCATTTAAATTTTTGAAGATTCTAGGAAGCAGGGAAGCAAAACCCAGAAGAGCACTTCCATTGGCAAGAAATGTGTGAGAAAAGAAACTATTAGAATAGAACTTATGATCCATTTAGCTATTTCAGCAGTAAAACTATGAGACATATTTGCCCATTTGCAGTATGTCTAAATTCATGCAGTCATAATACCAATAAGGAAGGCTCAGAACAATTGAAAATGTTTATAGAAAAGACATAAAGAAGCCACATTATACCAATGGGAAAGTGACTGAAGTCGAGATGCCAGGTTAGGATTACAGACCCTTCTTTGGATCTTGTCAAAAATCTTGAGATATATATAGCCTGAGCATCAGACCAGATTTGGTAGCAATAGTCTGTATAAACAAATGATAGATTTATTAATGTGCAAGATGGATTCTGGTGAGAAAAATTGTCTGGTATGACATAGTAAACCGACGTTCCTAGCAGTGGATGTAGCAATTGACTTAATATAATCACTCCACGTCATGTTAGTGGAAAACATGAGACCAAGAAAGTGCAATGAGTTGCTTTCCTGGAGGTTAGCATCAGCCATGGAAAGCAAGATTGGTTCTCTATGATGACTAAGATTTAGCGATTTTATTTATTTTTTTAATCATGTCACCCCAAGCAAGGCGGTAACGCCACTGATGTGCAGGGGGCTACATAAGAGTAAAAAGATTGGAAAAGAGAAAGCTGGAAACCACATCCTAAACAGGGAACAAGGGATGAGCCTCTTCACCTGTTCAATAGACGTTTTGGAGACATTAAAATTTACAAGCCATTTCTTAACTCATTTGACAATTAATTGAAAGTCATTTTCAAAATCAGCTGCCAGTTTTACTTTATCAAACCAATCAGACTTAGTATTAAGACAGGAGTAAATAATTGTGTTATGAGCATAAATACCGATTTGGGAATTGATGATGTCATCACAAAGATCATTGGTGAAGGTATAAAACAAAGTAGGTTAAAGGATATAGCCCTGGGGAACTCCTGCACAGTGGCGATTGTGGAATTCTGAAAATGGGTGGAAGGGCACTTAGGGGCCGAGATTTTTCTGGGGTGGAGGGGGACAAACTCAAACAGTCATACTACACCACTATCATATATACAACTTAGGAATGAGTTTGAGTATAAGTATGTGATGTAATGAATATGTATACACCTTGGTTCCCTCTCACTCGAATGTGATTGACTGGTATTAGCCATAAATATAGATGAAGGCAAGGACGTCCAGAGTGAGTGAGAGATCTAGAGATCTTTCCACCAGAGGTCTACTGACTATGCCTACATCTCAGGACACTGCATATGATGATTATGTCTACGTAC
Source organism: Ascarosepion bandense (assembly GCA_037127315.1). Classification (NCBI taxonomy): domain Eukaryota; kingdom Metazoa; phylum Mollusca; class Cephalopoda; order Sepiida; family Sepiidae; genus Ascarosepion; species Ascarosepion bandense. The sequence continues at coordinate 2,328,069 of JBBBDQ010000224.1, read as the reverse complement.
TAGATTGACCTACCCAGTTACCTTTGCCTTAACCACTTACCAACCTCGTATTGATATATATCCCATTCCGGGACATATCAGTATGTTACTTCACTAAATTAAACGGAATAACTTTTCATTCATAGTAGTGGAGTTCTAATCTATTCTTGCCCTCTTTTCCACTCCCAAGCTGTTAAAACACAAGAGAGGTTAAATTCAAAACAAAATCAAAGGGTTTAATATTAACATCAATACTAGCAGAAAAGTATGATTTGTCTGCTCTGTTTTTTTTCTCTACAAAATGTTTTTGAAGCATAAAAAATAATATTCCCTCCAATAATAATATTATATGAAACTTTGTTAATTTTCCAGGTCTACTGAATCCTCTTGACTGTCCACATCACATGAGAGCTGATGAAGAGTCTCTGTATCGAGAAGGTCTCGTGCTCAATAAACCTATCAAAGCTGGAAGAGGAAGCTTAGTCAATGTTGGATTGAAGAAGGTATATGTAAAACAATTATTTGATTGTAATTATTATCTTTATTTTTATGACATGTTCATATACGCACTTGACACCTTCCTTGGATCTGGCCCATTGTCAATTGGTATTAACAGCATTCTGCACAATTAAGGGATTATCCACAGTCTAAATAGTTTATCCAGTTTTTGCTTCAAAAACGCAGTATCTGCACCTCATGTCTAACCTTTTGTACAGCTAGAACCGAGGCACAACTGAATGATGTCCACATTACACCTTCGCTTGTCTCTAAGATAATCTTAAAACTTGACCCTCACAAAGCGAGCGGTGGTGACGGAATCCCAACCATAGTCTTAAAGAAATGTGCCCCTGAACTCTCCTCTATCCTTTCTAAGCTCTACAACCTCTGCCTATCTGCTTCCTGCTTTCCTGCCTGTTGGAAATCTTCCTCTATAGTTCCTATATTTAAAAACACTGGAGAACCCTCTGACCCTGCAAATTACCGCCCTATCAGCCTTCTTCCGATCTTTGGCAAAGTGTTCGAAGCCATTATCAACGCCGAGGTGGTTCAGCATCTCACAGCACACAGGCTCCTCTCGGACAAGCAATATGGTTTCCGCTTCACCAGGTCTACTGCTGATATGCTAACGACCATCACCGAGTACATATACCAGGCACTCGACAGGAATGGCGAAGCTCGAACCGTTGCATTGGATATATCTAAGGCGTTCGACAGAGTTTGGCATGCTGGCCTTCTATGTAAACTGCGGAGCTATGGTATAACTGGACATTTGTTTGAACTAATCCAGTCATTCCTCTCTAACCGCACAATGAAGGTGGTATTAAACGGACATGCCTCTCAGAACTACCATACAAACGCAGGTGTCCCCCAAGGCTCCATCTTAGGTCCTACACTCTTCCTGATATATATTAATGATCTCCCTGATTCCATAAGAACCCAAATAGGTTTGTACGCCGATGACACCACAGTTTACTCTCGCCTCCAACAAAAATCTGGTGTAGGCGTCAAAGCTAAACTTGCAGCCGAGATTGAAAAAGACCTCCAATCCATATTGGACTGGGGTAAGAAATGGCTAGTAAATTTTAATGCTTCTAAAACGAAGCTACTGTCAATTAACCATCATCGACAATCTCACCTACCTCCCATTAGCATGGACCAGGCTTGCCTCCCAGAGAGTAAAACACTACGCCTCCTTGGTCTCACACTTTCAGCGGACCTCAAATGGAATGACTATATCGAATCCATTGCTAAATCCGCTGCTATGAAAGTCGGTTCCCTGTGTAGGGCCCGGAAGTTTTTTCCGTCTAAATCTATCCTGCACATTTACAAATCTACCATCCGCCCGTGCATTGAATACTGCTGCCATATCTGGTCGGGTGCCCCTGCTGTTCTCCTCGGGCTTCTCGATAAGGTTCAGAGGAGGGTCTGTAATGTGATAGATACCGACTTGGCAGACCGCCTGCAGTCTCTCTCCCACCGGCGAGACGTGGCTTCGCTGTGTCTCTTCTATAAATACTTTCACGGCTTCTGCTCCGATGAACTTATATCACTGGTGCCCCCTAAATACGAATTTGCACGAGATACTAGATTTGCAACTAGATCCCACCCTTTTACAGTGAAATCGATAAAATGCAGCCGTAACTTCTACTCCAACAGTTTCTTTCCTCGCACTTCCCGACTGTGGAATTCTCTTCCAAACGATTGCTTCCCCGACGGCTACAATCTCCAGGAGTTTAAGTGTAAGGTCAATAGACACCTCCTAACACACTAACCTGCTCCCATTCTATCAAACACTCTTCCCATCTGCCCGACACTCATCCTCGCTATCCTTACTCATCTATCACCTTTCTCCTGACATTCCCTATGTCTATCCACTCCTTCTCTTTACCTTCCCCTATGTAGCCCCATGCGCAATAGTGGCAGTGGAATGCCTTGCTTGGGGTGAGATGATTAAAAAAAAAAAAAAAAAAAAAGCTTCAGGTGAATGATTTTTTTTTTTTATTCATATTGGTTCTTCTAGACTGGTTGCTAACCAGGGCTAGAGAACATAATATACCTTGCTATTTAACCCATGTTTTGAATTTTGAACTGAACCCAGAAGTCAAAGGCAGTCAGCAAAGGCAGAAAAATTGAAAAACTAACACAGTCCGTTTCTGTTCAGTCAGAAATGATTCAAAAGATCTGCTGTGCATGTAACATCAGAATATTATTTAGAAGCAGCTCAACTTTACAGAGACATCTTTGCTGAGTCAAGCCTAATACAAAGTAGAATCTAACCAAGAACTGTGTGTATTCCGTCCCTTGTAGTTATGACAGATAATACAAAGGTGAAACTAGCTGACTTCTAAAAATAAGGCTGGAGTAACATGGAAAGTCATAATTATGGGCAAGACCATGAAATCTGGCATTGCTGATTATACATGGAAGGAATAGATGTTCAAAAACTCCTGTAAATTAAAGTAAAAGTGCTAGACTGAGAACAATGGAAAATGAGATACCTAAAAGAATCAGCACATATGCTATGATGACAACCTCCTCAGTAGGCCCAGCATAGTATAAATATTATATAGTAGACATTAATAAAGAAAAAAAAAAACATTATGCTTACCAAGGAGAAAAACAATATTTATTTTGAAAAATACAAAAACATGGCACGAGGCCAAAAGTGGGGGGAAAGGCTGGTCTTCAGTCTGTTTTTGCTAGTCATGATTACTGTCCCAAACATACCACAGTATTCCTTACACCAAAACAACAGATTCTTACCTACCGTTCTTACTACAGCCACCATAATACCTCAAAGTCTCTAGTTACCAAAAAGAAAAGCTCATTAGAACAATTGCCATGAAAATATTTATGGAAAAGATATGGAAAAAATTATGGTGGTGGGAAAGTGATTAAAATTTAGATGCCAGTTCAGGTTCAATAACATTACAGATCTTTTTTTGAATTTTGTCAAAAATCTTAAGATATATAGCAGGAGAACTAGGCCAGATATATCAGCAATCTGGCTAGCAGGTACAACAGCCAAAAGCTTGTGATCATAACAACAAAGATGAGGACATTTGTCTGGCTGTAACTAATGTATATAATAACTTCTCATTCCAGAAATTTAGATTGAAATAGCTAATATTGCAAGAGTTTAGTTGTCCTCTTGACAAACATTTTGGGTAAACAGAGATGATGAAAGACTGAATTGTTGAAAGTTGTAACTAGAGCATTGTCATTTTGATTTCTTTTATGTGGAAGACTACACTTGATTTCAGATACTGTGTTCATATTAAGAACATTACAGGTCATATTGTTTTTCAGAAACCAGAATAAAAACTTGAAACTTAACAGAAACAAAGTGAATCTATGTTGCACAGGAAGACTGGAGACAAGAAAAGCTATGGATTTTCTTTTTTTACTGCTTGAGTTATTTTAAGAAAATGGTTTGTTTATTATTTTTACCTCAAGTTTCAAAGCTGATATGATATATGTATTTTCTGCCTCATTGATTTAAGCTAAAAATTTCTTAAATTTATTGGATGAAAAATTAGATTACACAGTTATTCATTTCTAATTATTTTTAAGATATAGGAAATTTTGAGGAGATTGATTGATGTTCGGTTTTTAGGTTTCTGCTGTGTTGTCAAAGTTGAAGACAATGGCAGCCATATTGTTTCTGAAAAGTTTTGGTTACATATTTATATAAAAAAAAATCTTTCTAAAAATAATTCAAAATATGTGATTTCTAAAAGATGTAACTTTTAAAGGAACAAGAATGATATACCCCAGTGATCATAATAAAGGGTTCAGTTACAAATTCCTAGCACCTGAAGAAGGCTGAAGTTTACAACAGCCAAACCATTGTACAAATAGCAACAAAGATGAGGACAATAGTCCAAATAATGTAAATAGCGTAAATACTACCTCATCTCAGAGATAGAAACAGGTAACTTTCAAATACAAATAGCATGAATATTTAATATCTTATCTTCAAACTTTGCTTTAGTAGACTGATGCAAAATAAAAATTACAGTACCCTGAATATACACTTAATTAACTAAAAAGTAAGCATGCAGTTGGATTACAGTAAATGCTCCCATACACAGAACAATATTCACAACTTTCTAAAAGTTAGTTAAGTGCCATATATATACCATATATATGCTTAGACAATCATGATTATTTCGAGACATGACTGAGCAGAAAATCTTTCCACAATAGGTTGCCATTACCTTCTGCAGTAGACTGGTTGCCAACCAAGGCTATAAAACCCAAGCTTTCCTGCTATTTAACCCATAGCTGGTGGGAGAAAAGACATATTAATATCTTTCACAAGGGTATTTGCACATAAGTGAATGCAACAAATTCAACTGGAATTTGATTCCTCCACCCCACCCCCTTCCGATTTCTTATTTTGAACCAATATCCATTACATCACAATGCACATCCAACTTCATATACAGGGTGATTCTTAATCTGATTTCTTCCAATTTGAAAATACTTATTAACTATAATTTTTACAAAAATGTATGACAGAGGAAAGTGTTTAGCATAAGGTTTTACTTAAAATTAAATATGGGCACCAGATTTCATTACCAGCTTCTCAACATGCCCAGGAATCACAATCAACTGATTTCACCAGGAACTCTTGCGGGATGAAAGACATAACTTCTTGTATTCATCCTTAAAGTTCTTCTAAAGTCTTTGTTTAGTGTAGTAGACTTGCTCCTTTAACCAATTGCAAAGAAAAAAGTCACAGGGTGTTAAGTCAGGACTCTTATCTGGCCCCTCATATGGGCCATAGTGACACCTTCATCTCCTCTCAAGAAAGCAGGCATTCAGCCATTCATGAACAACAATAGCAAAATGTGGACAGTGGGGTGCCATCTTGTATGAAAATAAAATCTTCAGCATTCTCCCGAGCATTGATAACGGGCCAGATTTCATCTTGAAGCCTGGTATTGTACCTTTCAGCATTCATGATATTGCAAAGAATAAATAGACACATAACCCTGTCCAAAGTCATCCCACACCATATTGTTACTTTGAGCCAATTCTGCATCTTTTTTTTTTTAAAGACAACAAGATGATCTTCTGCCCAATAGTGGCAGTTGTGATGCTTCACAAACCCACTGATATGAATTACCACTTCATCACTCCAGAGGATATTTTTAAAGAGATCTGACTAATCTTCATACCAAGCTAGCATATTTTCTCAACTCCATGCAAATGTCGCAATCTTCAATGGAGAGTGATTAGCAATAGTGCAGCTTCCAAGCATATCATTTAAGCTTCTTCTTGAACACAGTTCATATTTGTATGAAAAAAAAGATCATGTTCTTTTGTAGCTTGTTAAATTGACTTTCTTGGTCTTCATGTAAACATTTATTTTGAACAGCTTGCACTGTCTCCTGGTTGCTGGACTTGAAAGGATATCTCCTTCTTTAAATATCAGCTATTAACCCTGTAACCATGAGTTTTGCATCATAATTCTTAATTATTTTTGTGTCAACTTGAGCATGTACTCCTCTAATGGTCCTCCACCATCTTTGCACTTGACTAACAGATTTTCAAACTACGTAATGTCTCATTAGCTGTAGGGCTTCGAAATTTCAAACAAAATAATCAGTCTGATGTGTGGTTAGGTCTTGAAGGCTATCACAATGTATTTAGTAAAATAAAGGAAGGTAAAAAAGGTGTTGGGTATTACCTATTTATTATTCATCGATATTTCGAGGTCAAAAGCTCATCTCCAGAATGGTAGGAGAATTTGTTTTCATGTTCGTCCACTGTGGATCTTGTCTTTCAATGAATGGTCATCCTTCACTGCTACTGTTGTCATTAATTGTAGTGAGTGTGTGCATGCATGTGTGTACTGGTAAGTGTGTTTCAGCATGTGGTATATATATGTGTGATTGATAGCTGGCACAGTTTTACGATCTGATGGTATCTCCCTGCTTTAATTTATGGTTAATATACGCATTGACCTGACTGCGTGGTAATGGGGGTTGGTGTTATATTTATCTGGTTTAATTGGGGGGGGGGGGGATGTTTATTGCTACATTTTTTTTTTTTTGCCATCCTGTATTTATTGTTCTTGTGTGTGTGCGTGTCATATGTGTGTTTATGTCCATATACTTCTCGTATTTTTTCTGCGTTCATTATATATATATATATATATATATATATATATATATATATATATATATACCTTTCCTCAGTATTATGTGTCCGTGTGTGTGTGTTCCAGTGTATAGTGTGTTGGAATGTGTGTGAAATATGTGTGTGCATGTGTACGTATGTTTATTTGTGTGCGTTAATTTGTGATGGCATGTTTGTGTGTAAACGCCTTACTGTTGTGGCTGGTGTGTGTCAGGTGGATAATAGCGTTAATTATTCTGTTATGTAATCTAGATTGAGCTCCTGTCTATTGTTGATCTGCGGGTGGAGTTTAGCTATTATTAAGGACTCTTTTATGCGTGGTTTCCTGCTGGCAGGCCTTTTGGAGGAATCGATGTGGATGTCGCTTTTTTCTGATACTTTTAGCCTGAAGTCCAGCAGTGACAGGCATCCATTGTTATCGGGGTGTTCAATGGTGAATTTTATGTTACCATCCATACTGATGAACATTGCCACCATTCTATTCGCCTCATCACGTGACGAGGTGAGGATGAGTATGTCGTCCATGTATCTTGTGAATAAGAGGTACAAATGGCAGGTGTTGAGAGTGCAACATTCCAGTTGATTTATGTATGTGATGGCAAGTAATCCCAATAGGCTGGACACCATCGGAAGGCCTGTGGTCTGCTTATAGGTGCGCCCTTGGAATGTAAAGTAGGTGTTGTCTACTATAGTCCTCAGGAGTAGGTGAATGTCTGCTGGTGTGAGGTTGTAGCAGTACAGGTTTGAAGTGGTGATGCACTCCGTTATCAAATTAACGACTGGCCAAGCCAGTACTGATGTGTATAGTGAGACAACATCAAGGCTAAATGCGTATCGGTTATGCTGTAGTTGGTTTTGTTGAAGTCCATATAGTCTATGGATGACTTCATTAGAACTTTTGACATGTCTGGGGAAGGTGGAGAGTATAGGTTTGAGGATTTGTGCCAGAAGCCATGATATTTTGTATGTGGGTCCTTCTACGCTAGAAACAATGGGTCTAATTTGTGGTGTCGTGCTGGTTTTGTGTGTTTTGATGAAGTGGTAGAATTTTGGGAGGTTGCTGTTCTCCTGGTAGTAAAATTTAGCCTGTATTTATTAGGAAGTTTTTGTAGTTTGCTTATATCATTCTATTCAGTGTTGATGTGGTATTCTATTTGGGTTGGGATAATATCTGTGACTTTTGTGTATAGTTGGATATTGCTGAGGTGTTCAAGTGCTAGCTGGTTGTATGTATCTCTGGATATGACACAGAATTCCTTTCCTTTATCAGATGGAAGGTATATTAGGTTCTTCTCTCTCAGGGTGTTATGGGTGTGGCATTGTGCTCTGGAAAGGTTGTGTGGTATTCTTCTAATATTGTCTGAAATATCAGATACAAACAGATTAAATTCTCATGCATTAACGATCACACTCAAAAATTTGAGATAAAAATTACAATAAATAATTTATATTTGAAAATATGGAGTTACTTTCAATCATCCTGTATAAATACTGCATATCCTCCTTAGGTGTTAAAAGTTTTATATTCTTGCTCACATACAAACATACAGATGCTGACTACTGTTCTGCAATACAGTTATAGGTAGGTTAACTGAACAAGTTCAATTTCATACCATCATATGCCATACATATTCAATAGGGAACAGAACATGTTGAATAATATGGGCATCATGTTGGCAGGCATTATTCTACTGAAAGAACACATCACTTTCATGTTGCAGAAATAACATCAGAACAAGTTGAATAATGTGAACAGGGTGACCAATGGGTAAGGAAAACTGAAAATCAAAGAAAAGTTGTTGAATTAAAAACTGGTAAAGGAAAACTTAGACGTTTTTATTGTTGAAGACTGTATGATTTTTATAGGTAATGTCTGTTTCCTGTGCTGTTTCTATAAGTATTTTCATGGTAATTATTCTGATGAGCTTTTCTCTTTAGGGGCCTCAACTTTGAGTTCAGTGCTAGATTGGCAGCTAGGTTTCATTATTTTACAATTGAAATTGCTAGATGTTACTGTAAATTCTATGCTACCAGTTTTTTCTCTCACACATCTCACTTGTTGGATTCCCTTCAGCTTTTTGCTTTCCAGGTAACTTTGATCTTCAAAAATTAAATGTAGTGCCAATTGTTATCTACTGTTTTCTTAATTCCCGTAATTTTATTGTTGTTTTAGTTTTGATATGCAATGGTCAGTCTCTTTTTTTTTCTTTTTCTTTTTTGACACTACTCGGACTATGTTTTTTTTTTTTATCATCAATTCACCCCAAGCAATGCAGTAAAGCTACTAAGACAAGGGGTTACTGATATGAAAAAATATAAAAGGAAAAAAATTAAGAGATTAATAAAAGAGCAGGAATTAAGAAGATAGAACATGATGCTTGATATTGCATTTACATTTTTGAAGATCAAAGTTGTCTAGAAAGAGGATGGAAGAGAGTTTCACAAGTAAGAAGTGTGATAGAAGAAACTGTTAGCATAGAACTTACGGCGACATCTAGCAATTTCAACTGTAAAATGATGAAATCTAAATGCCAATCTAATACTCAAGGTACCAAAGAGAAAGTTCATCAGAACAATTCCCATGAAATTTTACAATGGGTCAATCTTGGTGAGTACTTGTACTACATGGCCAACTAGAATCCAATCTCCAGGTTTCAGTTTGTTGATTTGACCATTTTTTCCAACATCAACACACCAATAACCTGTCACATCCAAAACTTGCATAACAATTCTTTGAAATTGACTATTCAGTTGCTCAAAGGCTCACAATCTGATGTCTCTAAAATTGCATTAATTCAACAAAAAAAATGTGTGTACATCTCTGTGCCATGACAGTTTGTTGCCTTGAAACTATTTCATCCCTCAGAACTTTATTGCAGCATGTATCATAATTTAAAGCCTATCCACTGATGGTACATTTATGTGAGTGTTACAACATCACAAGGAAGTCAAAAGCATTGAAGATTTTGTCAGAATATTTTTTACCATGATTTTTAAATTGTCAAAATTGCCATCATCCCTCACAGTTTTGCACTTTTATCTTCTCTTTTGAACAGGAAGTTGAAGTTGATAAAGTTGTTCCACATGGTATGAGAGTGACAGTGAAACTAAATAACTTAGGAACAGGTATGTTTTCGTTTTTTTTTTTCTAATGCAGATATATTTTGACCCTAAAAGGTTGCATGAACGTGCATGTCAAACAAGTAAAAACTAACAAAATTCGTTTTTAAAGGGAAGTTTTTAAGCATATTTTCACATTAATTGTATAAAAAACAAACCTATAAAAATGATATTTTAACTCTATTAGGTTATAAAGATAAAGAAATAAAACACATTCAAATATCTTTAAACAGTATAATACTCCCTGAAGATATCCAGTTGATTTCTTTGCACCAAGTTATCACCAATAAACTACTTCTGGCAGCAAGGTCTCTGATCAGTAGCATTTAAGTGCTTTTGTTCCCAGATGTACCCTGGCCTGGAGTAGTAGTGCCTGTTAGGGTCCCAGCTATGAAAAAATATTTACCCCAAACCTGGGATCAAAGCACTATGGAAGCAGAAAAATATATTTTTTATAGTTAAAATTACTGCCGTCAGGACACATGTTGTTTTTAACACTGTCTCCGTGTTTTCTTTGTTTGCTAAAGATAGTCTGCCCTATCTACAGAATACTTTGGTTGTTTCTAAATTTACATGTCAGTGAAACACTGACTACATAGAGCAACCCAGTCAGCACCTTGAAACAAGTATTGCACAACATGTGCCTGGCAGTATCAGACATGGCATGATTATAGGATTCCATGATAACCAGATGCTTTTTAGACAAAACAAATTGTGCGTACAAATCAATAGATTTGTGGTTTCCTATTTTGGGCAATGTATGGTCAGCAAAACATCTGCACACTTTAAAGGCAGTTTATATTAAATTACACCAACCATCTTCATGTCAACAGAAAGAAAAATTTATTCGTTTTCTTTTTTACTGGGGGGCTTGTGAGTCTATATTTTCATTTTTATGTTTACTGGAACTATCTCTAGTCTTTGCCATTTTTATATTTTTTTCTCTCCTTTTTAATATTAAATTTTATTTTAATCATAGTTTTTAGTTTTCTTTAGTGTGTCTATCACTCTGCAATTCACATTAACATTTTACTAATTGCCAACAATTTGCCTGATGAGGTGTTAGCCAAAAAAAAAAAGGTTACCTTTTAGGGAAAAAATCTTAATTTTTGTTGAAAATTATTTACAAGTTCTGTGGTATCAGATGTGTATACTGAATCATTATAGGTCAGATTTAAATTAATTTATACCAGTAAACAGTTGTATTAGAAAATGTTCAATACATGTTTGAAGGAAGATGAAGATTCAACATGTAGAGCTTTTAGATATTTATATAGGGAAGATCAGCCGGTCATGCTACCATGGTTTTGACCTTTTAGGTTATGTCAGGTGATTTGTATTGGCTGATAGCTTAATAGTTAATGCCTGATGAAACCAAAAAAGTTAAAACTATGGTAGTGTAACCGGCTGATCTTCCCTACCTATATATATATTTATACATATATATAATCTCTTCATTCACTTAAATCAGTGCTACTGCAGTTTCAGCTTGGTTATTATTATATCATGCATGGTTTTCGTATTTCACTATATACCATTTATATCCCATTTGATGTTGCAAACAACAAATTTGCATATCTGATTTTTATTGTTTAATTTTGATCATTGTGGTGGTGATAAGTCTTTTTCTTTTAATATTCAATTCCTGGTTTCCATTTTATAAGTAGGAACTTCCTTTCATGTCTACATTTTGCCATAATCTCTGATCTTATGTTTAGAAATTTCTTAGGGGTCTTTGAACATTACTGTTGCTAATTTTTCCTCCAAGCACAACCTGCTAAATTTTGATTCTTTGCCATAACTGTCTTAAGTATATCTCATTTGACTGTTGTAGTCATATTTCTTTCATTTGCTTCAACCATTGTACACTCTGGTTTTCTTCAGGTGATATGTTGGAATTTCAAACCAAATCCTTTATTTAGATCTATAGGGGGAGATGGTTCTAATTCTATGTGCCACACTTTCTTTGGATATATCAGTTTCATTAAATTCTCTATAGTCACTCAACTCCCCAAGTTTCATTTAAAATACAATATTTATTATTAAATATATTCATTTACACTATTGACATATTCCAGACAGATGTCCTCATCTTTATTGCAATATTTACGATGATTTGGCTGCCGTATGCTCCAGCTTTCTTCATGTGATATTTGTTGGAATTTCAGACTGAACCCATTATTTAGTCCATGGGGGGTAGATTGTTCTAATTTCCCATACCATGCCTTTCAGTTTCATCTCAGTTTCATTTAAATCCCTTGAGTAACTCAACTCTCCAAGTTTTTATTTCCTCTGCTGTAGCCATATATTGAACTTGCTACTCTCTAGGTCAAGTTGCTTTTTGGATCACTCAATCAGTGCTTTCATCCACTTTAAAATACCTTTAAAAATTTTCAAAATGGATGAAAAATTATCTAATGTTGATCAATTAATGATTACCTTTGTCTATTTTATCTTCATTTACTTTGTGCCTGAAGATTTAATAACTTGCCACCAAAAATTATAACTGTTTGTGAAAGACAGGATTTTAAATGTTGATATTTTTGAAAACAAATAGACCTTCTCAACATCAGAAGATAGACTCAACTTTCCTTTTTTTCAGTCAGTACATTTAATTATTAGTCAAATATGGATATCAACATCAATGATGGTTAAAATGTGTTTATGTATATATGAGTATGTATGTTTATATTTTTCCTGATTTAAAAATTAAATACATTCTTTAACTTGATATATAATGAGTGATTATATTTCTTTTTTAGAGAAATTAAAAGGCAAAATAGTTTCCTATTCAACTCCTTGGAAAGAAGATGGCATTTATTGGGGTTACACTGTCCGGCTGGCCAACTGCTTGAGTGCTGTGTTTTCTGAGTGTCCTTTTAATGAAGAATATGATGCAATAATTGGCACCTCCGAAAAAGGAACAAACATTGATGATTTTCAAATGAAAAAATTCAAGTTTGTATTTTCATGTTCATCATTATTTTTTTTTTCCATTTCATTTTTAAACCTTACTAATGAAATTGCATTATTTTCTGAAATGCAGTTGACTTTCCTGTCTGACAATAGACACTTTGTGACATAATTCTCTTATGATAGTTGATTATCCCTTAATTCTGACTCAAGATAAATAGTCTTCCACCAGCAAAAATATAGCCTTGTGGTAAATGAGTGAAAACAAAGAGTGAAATTCACTTCAAACAATATCTGAACTAAAGAACAAGAAGATGAATCTGTGATTTTTGAATGAATTGGAAATAAATATCTTTAACAAATTATACAAAATCTTCGTCTTTGAAGACAGTGTGAAGTGAAATGTATATTGTAAAGAAAAATTAGACAGGGACATTTGCTGGAGAAAGAAAGTCTTATAAATTTAGGTATGTGTGTGGTGTGGTTAGGTTGCAAAGTCAACTATAGACTCTCTTTAACCTGAAAGTCTTGTGGCTGAGTGAGATAGTGTATATCTCTGCATATCTCTAAGGTAGTGGTTCCCAAACAGTGCAGCATGCCTCATATGTGCGGCAGAAAGGGGATAGCAGGTGATGCAGAATGATTTAAAGACAAAGATTTAGAAACAGTTTTAAAAAATTTATATGCCAAAAATAAATATAATTTGAAAATTTAAAATATTATTATGGATTATTTGTAATTGCATTCATGAGTCCCTGTGTAAATAGTTATAAATAATTATTGATCGATTTTATCATTGTGATATTTTTGTATTGAATCAAGTAGTAAGAATATCGTAACTAGGGTCCACAAATTGTAAGAGAAAGTTATAAATAATAATGTTGACTTCGAATCTGCGGTTATCTCCCTTTCACCCTCTCTCTGTATTTTTTGGTTCCAAACGTACTTTTTATCACAGAAAGTCTGGTGAGGCATGAGCAAATTTTAATTCTGAAAATGTGGCTCAGAGAAATAAAGTGTTGTAGTTGGTCAATAAATCTAAAAAAGATGTTTCATTTCAAACTACAGAAACTTATTTGCACTATTTACATTTGGACTACATAATATCTTCATCTTTGTTGTTGTTATCACCACAATATTTTAACCATTGTGTCTTCTGGCCATATCAGGTGCATATCGATCTGCCTAGTGGATTAAAGTGTTGGTTCATGAATTTGGTGACACAGTAATTATCAGTTCAACCCCTGACCCAGGCAGTATGTACTTGGATTCAGGCAGTATTAAAAATAAGAACTAAACAAGATTTCCTTAAACATATACAGTGGAATGAGAGCAGTTTACTTACATAGATTAAAACAAGGAGTTCAATTCAGAATTTTCTATAGGCTACCTGGATTGATATACACCTGCTGAAGGCACAATGACCAAAATGTTGCGATAACAACTAAAATGAGGACAATACTACAAATGTAAATAGTGTAAATAATAATAATATTTCCTCATCTCCCCCACCAAATTCAGACAAAATCATAGTAACTTATCTGGATGTTTTATGAATCCACTGAAGTTCAGATTAGATTTTAATTTAAAAGAAGCTTTTCTTATTTGCTCTAAAGTGTCAATGTTTTTTAATAAGTGTTGTGTATGTAGTATGTAATACCTGGGAAGTGTTCTGACAGGATGAAAAGTGTAACATTGAAATCCAAAGGAATGCATTTCAAAAGCCAACCAGAGTACTGAAACACAGGTAAATCTCATTGGAAACAAAAAAAGAATGTGTTAGATTGCTGTGTGATATCTGTCCTTCTGTACGGAAGTGGATGTTGGACGATCTCATTAAAGATGAAGGAGAGGCTTGATGCAGCAGAAATGTGGTTTTACAGAATGATGCTGAGGCTACCATGGACAAAGCACGTGAGGAACGATGATGTGTTGTGGGGGTTGCAAACGAGAAGAAAACTCATAATTAACATAAGGAAGAAACAGATGAGGTTTCTGGGACACGTAATGCTGAAGGAAAGCCTAGAGAATTTAATGCTCACAGGATGGATAGAAGGAAAGTGAGACAGGGGAAAGCAGCACAAGACCTACTTGAGATAGGCCTGAGTAAATGGATGGTGGAGTGAGGTTTGGGAGAGATACCAAGAGGGAAATTTGCTGCAATCAACTTGCTGAAATGCATGCGTGCCTGCAAAAAAGGAGATCTGCATTGGTGAATCAACCTGACCCGATTCCCCATCCACAATCATGCATGGCCACATGTTGCAAGAATAACATTGCAAAAACTCACAGACTTGGGATATGAAAGTTTACCACATCCTCCATATTCTCCTGATCTTTCACACACTGATTATCATTTTTTATACACTTAATGGTAAAACTTTTCAGGCTAAACTGTAGGTGGAATCAGCTTTCAAAGATTTTGTTGCATCACAACCAATAACTTTTTATCAATGAGTAATAATCTCGTTGATCAATGGCAGAGGTGCATAGATGCTCAAGGCTCATATTTTGACTAATTTCGACATTTCTACAGTTAATTTTTCAAGAATAAATTATGTTTCTGAAATTGCCCATTATTTTTGTAACAACCTAATGGGAAAACTTGTATCACTGAATAGTTATCTCCAAAAAAAAAAAATTATATATATATTTGTGGCTTTAAATAAATTGACAAGGATTGATAATCCATGGAAAATTAATCAATTTTCTAAGAAAGAAGTGAACAAAACAGAATTGACCGAAATTTGAATTCAGCTCATTGATTTAACTTTCTTTTCCAATAATCATTACACGATTTGTGCATGCAATGCTTCATGTATGAAATTAAAGTAGAAAAGAAAAAGAAACGAAAATTAATATTAAAAATTTTGTCTTGTTTATTCCTCTAGGCATGCTCTGATTGTGTTTGGAGGTGTAAAAGGTCTTGAAGAGAGTCTTGACGCTGATGACAATCTTGCAGTAGATGATCCCAAATATCTTTTTGCTAATTATCTCAATACTTGTCCAAATCAAGGCAGCCGTACAATACGGACTGAGGTCGGTTTATAAATTAAAATTTCTCTTATTTTTTATTTTATTTTTATTTTCAAAACATAATATTCTTCCTCCTTCACATTTGTTTTTACTTTGGTAATTATATTTTTTCTTTCTTCTTGCTCTTTATTTCCTATTGTATATAACAGGTTCATCTTTACTGCAATAATAAAATTTTGTACTTCCAGGAAAATATATTAATATAAAATTCAGCGGACCTGAAGGAGACTAATACCACCTTTTAAATTTGTTGTTTTTCTTTTTTTTTTTTTTTTACTTTTTTCAGTGCAGTCTTATCAGTTATTACATAACGTTTCCGATTATCAAAAAATATTTGAAAAAAATTTCAATATTTAAACAATTTTAGCGGGGCTGTTTCTCATACAACATTATAATAAATCAATCCTCCATTTTGGAAGCTCTAATGTTGTGATCGCTTTGTTTTTTTGTTTTTTTTTTGTATGAGTTATGGCTCTTGTTTTTGTCTATATCAAGTTTTCTTTAGTTCTTACAAGGACATCTTCCTCGGAAACTCCAAGAATGGCTTTATTAAAAAGTTTTGCAAATGATTCAGTTGTTAAATATGCGCAAGCAAAAAAGTTAATTGCACAGGATCTATTTACTATAAGATTGTATGAAAAACTGAACCCTACCTCCATTGTTTAAATGATGAAATTTTACAAATTTTTTTTTTGTCAGTCGGAAAGTTTAGGGTTTAATCAATAAGATTGAACTGAAAAAAGTATTAAAAAAAATAATCAACCAATTTACATATGGTGGTAATGTCACACCGGCGAGTGGTTCCAAAATGTAGGATCAATTTACTATAACATTGTATGAAAAACTGAGCACCCCCTAAAATTGTTAAAATATTGAAATTTTTCCAAATTTTTTTGTCAGAGAGTTTAGGGTGTAGTCAATAAGATTGAAAGTAAGAAAAAATGAAAAACAACAAATTTAAAGGTGGTGGTAGTCTCCTTCATGTCCGCCTAGAATTCATTATATTATGTCAGATTATATCATGTAAGTCAATTTCGCTATTGAGCAACCAATGTTGGTAAAATGTTTAGGATATATTTATATTTTTAGGATATATTTATATAAAAAATATATTATATACCTTATAAAAAATGTTGGTAATCTGTTTTGGAGGGTGCCTTTCATGCCAAATAAAACATATGATACATATGATACATATTTTTCTATAGATAAATACATATAGATCAGAGAAGAAACATTTAATTAACACAATATCCTATAGATCTGAATAAATTGTTATTTTAGATCTTCATATTGGCTCCTTATCGGCTTCATGTCTTTTACCCATTGATTTTGTTAACTTTGCTATTGTTGCAATTTTTAAACATTATTTTTATTACTTTTCATGGACCTTTGCTTGAATAATAATCACCATTCTCATATACATTTCTTTTAAGGATCATCCATAAGTTTTCTGTAGGATTCATTTCTGGAGTGACTGAGGACCCATTTTATTAATTTGAGGTCTTTGAGTTTTTTTGTTTGTTTTTTTTTGCATAGAGAGCAATAGTTAGATTTTCAGAATGGGAAAGATTATTGTTTTGCATGAATATACTCTTTAGTTTAATTTTTTTTACTGCTGACATGTACCATAAAAATAATGTTTTATTCCAGAACTTAAAGTAATTCTTTGCATTTATCTCGATGCCATCATTAATTTTTCTAGGAACCTATAATTTTTTTTTTTTTAATCATATCACCCCAAGCAAGGCGGTAATGCCACTGATGTGCAGGGGGCTACATAAGAGTGAGAAGATTAGAAAAGAGAAAACCGGAAACCACATCCTAAACAGGAAACAAGAGATGAGCCTCTTCACCTGTTCAATAGACGTGGGTGGAGTGTGAACCGGGCGATAGTTTAGTCTATCTACTCCAATTGAAAAAAAAAAAAATACTAATTCAAAACAGCTATTTCACCTTTCCTCTTGTTGTCTTCTAAGTCGTGTTGGTTGACTGTTTCCATGAAAGAAACACAAAAAAAAACACAACCTCAAGCCTAGCAAAGAAGTCCACCAAATGTAGCTCCATATTCATCATGAAAATCTATTTCACTCAACTCATTGTGACATTTACTTAAAGATGTTAGTTTGACTGCTTGCTTGTCTCTAGCCAATGTTCTTAATATTCTTAGTCCTGGGTATGACACTACATTTGGCAGCAAGGCTTCTGATTGTGAGATTGGAGGTTTTGAATAGTGTGGGACCAAGTCTTAATTGCTGTTGTTCCCCAGGTTTACCCTAACTCCGGCTGGTAGTACCTGTTAGGTTCGCAGCTGTGGGCAAATAGTGAATCCCTGAACAAAAGCAAAATGCTATGAAAGTATAAAAATACATTTTATAGCAAAATGACAAACATTATATTTCAGCTGTAGTTGAAGCCATAAAATTGTTCAAAATATTAAAATTTTGGCATTAAATAACCCATAGAGGTTGATACGTGACTAAACAAAATCAAGCAAACAACCAACATTAAAGAACTCTTTCATGATATTAATCCATGTAATATCCTACAATATTTTAAATGAATCAAACTGTATTTCAAAATATAACTTAAGCAAAACTATATTATAAAACACACACATCGACACCTCTAGTAATAATAATCTTGACAAACATATAGGCACAAAAGCTGAGTATAATCTACCATTCAACAGTGAAAGCAGAATAACATATTTTTATTACTTCAAAGCACCCAAGAAAACAGAAGTTCAGCATTAAATGATCTATAAGGAGTTGATATGCCATTAAACAAATCAAATCAAATCTTAATATTTTGCATCATTTCTCTTTGTCTCTCTTTAACAGGCTTTTCTTGTTCTTGTGCTGCCATCTTTTTTCTATTCTATAATCTTTATTCAATTCCTTTTTCTTAAATTGGTTTAAGGTCACATGACATGGAAACACAGGTTTCACCAAAATTAAGCAATGTCAAGCTTGTTCAGTGCCTACATGGGTGACTGCTAGGGAGTACCAAGTACTGTAAGTTTTGATGTGCAGGTGGCGTAATGGATAATGATGTTGTGTAGTTGCTAATCATAGAGCTGAGTCCCAATTCCCATTAGGTTTGTTATGTTTACTTATGCACAAATACCTCTTTGGCAAAGGAATGACTCTACCTCTTCCCCCCCCCCAAGCTATGGGTTAGTTAGTAAGACTTGTATCATTAAACCATTATTATCTCAAAAAATATATCTTATAATCTAAAAATATTTTCTGGCTTTAAATAAACTGCAAAAGGCTTGATCAGTGAATCAGTTAAGTGCTATACATGATACATGTTCGGGCGATCATGTCTTGAAGAGACATGACTGCCTGGGCAGAAGATTTTTCTGCAGGAGACTGGTTGCCACCCAATCTGTCTTGCTATTTAATCCATAGCCGGAGGAAGAAGAAATGGATTCATACCTTTTCCTATTGGTATTTGCTTGTATGTGAATACAACAAATTCAACCTAAATTCAAACTCGGCTCTCCAATTTCTCATTTGGAGCCAATATCAACTGCACCACAACAAATCAATCTATTTTTTGAAATTGCTCAGTGTTCAACTTTTTTGCAATTTCCCATGTTGTGTTTCCATCACACAGATTTGTGCAAAAATGAATGTAATAATCTTGACAAAAATTCAAACTTGGCTTTACAAATCTTGTTTCGTTTTTGAGGCTATATCTTTCTTACAATCCCTGGCAATCTTTATATATCTGAAATTAAATTGATAAATATCAATAATTATGTATATTTTATTTCCAATATGAACAATTATTGAGTTTCATCATAAAATCTTACACCACCAAATAAGATATTGTAAATATTTTCCATGAAAAAAGATATTCACATAATATTTATCATATTAATATATTTTGAAAAACTTACTAACATCAGTTAATACCAATTTTATTGACTTGCATGTTAAAATCTAATAGAAGTATATATTCTGTTCATTATTAAAAGTTAGACGATTTTTTGTTTCCCTTTTAATTATGTATTTCTTATTTGTTAATTACTGAACCATTGTTTATTTTATTCTTGGTTACAAGGTGATGTATAATTGGGAAGATGTATGTCAAAACGCTTTTCTCTTTTGTCACATATCCACAAGAGATAAGAAGGAATATTTAGACATAAGATTGTTGCAGGATCCTTGTATGTTTGGATAGAAACAAATATTACAGAATCAATGTGAGTCCAAGTAAAAAATAAATATAAAACAAATGCATGCCCACAACAACTATTTTTTTTATTTTTTATTATTTATGTAGCAAAGTCAAGTGGAATAATCTACAAGATAGGTATAGTAAACATCAGTAAGCAAAATATGTGTTTTTATGTGTGTGGGAATTTAGTGACATAATTGCAAGTTCAAGTTCTGGTCCAGGCAGTGTATGTCCTTGGACAGAGTGAAAATATTGAGCAATAACTGAACAGTACTAAATGAGAAGTAGACAAAATCTCCCTGGACACGGATAATGAAACAAGAACAATCTACTGGTAGATTAAATAAAGGGTTTCAGGTTGAAATTCCTTGAAGGTTACTCAGATTGACAATCACCTGATGAAAACTGGAGGGCACTGCAGTTGAATCATTGTGATAACAACAACAAAGATGGGGATAATAGTTTACATGGAAATAATGAGCTTTTCATTTATAATCTCATTAATTGGTTACTTTGTGTTACATATAAACTAGAATCTCTTCTACACTGGTGTATAAATATAAATAAAAGCAGTTTATAGATAAAATCTATTGTAGAATCAGATTTCTTCAACTTGGGTGTTAAGCTTGATTCCAATTCTATTACCAGAGAGTGTTCTTCTGTCTTGTTTAGTTTTTAGATCAATACTTGATCCAGGTGGATAAGTTTTACCTAAAATGTTTTTGCCAATTTATTTCAGGTTTGTGCTCCTGGCATTGACAGATTTACTTTCCTTTTTGCCAGTGAATTATTTGTTTTGATAGTTTAACTATTTCTCATCATATCAGCATTGTTCTCAAATGAGATCTTTTAATTCAAAGTATTATCAACTGACATTTAATATCACATCATGATTATAATAACAATATTATCAACTTGGAGCAATCATAATTTATCCAAGAGACATGTACTTTTCAGTTGCTAAACATTAAAAATGTTTGTCTATTTTCAAAGATGAGGTATTGTAACTATTTACATTGTTTGAACTGTTGTCCTCCTCTTTATTACCATATTCATGACATTTTGACTGTTGTACACTCTGGCCATCTTCAGGTAATATTTGTTGGAATTTCAAACTGAACCTTTTAACCAGACTATGGGAGTAGATCATTCTAATTCATGTGTTATCCCTTTGGATATATGTGTTTTAGATGATTCCCCTTGATAACTCAACTCTCAGAGATTTTGTTCTCTCTGTTGTGACCCCGCCTCTGCCAAAAAAATAAAATTTATTCAACGAATTTCCATGAGTGCCAAAGAATTATATGAGGTCTAATAAAAACACGTTGTGACTGGTGCTATAAAAAGAAAATTGCAATACTTATCAATTCAGTATTTAATGTCCTTGGAAATAGTCCCCTTCTGATGCCACACACATTATTTTCATTGATGGAAGTATTCCTGGAGCTCCTTTTTAGGAATAATAAGCAGTTGTCTCCTTGCATTCTCTTGAGTTTCCTTGTTGTTTTGAAATTTTGTTCTTTACAAGTGGCATTTGATTTTTGAAGAGGAAAAAGTCACAAAGCGTAAGATCTGAGGAATATGGTGGTTGTCAGTCCTTGAGAATGTTATCCTTTGCCAAAAACTGCTGCACACGTCATGGTCATTGATAGAACCTCTGTGGTATGATGACACGACCATGCTCTACACATTTTCCTTCTAAGCCCTGCTATAAACAAGGGAAGTGAGTGAGAATGTTATAATTTAGTGTGCATACGTGACAGTTCAAGGTCAATCTGTACCAAGCGGATTCACTCTTGTGTACTTTAGCTCTGTTACCATAGCAACAGTTCCAATACTTTTTGATCATACCCCATACACTATACATCTTTTGAGCTACTATTTGGACTACACTATTCTGGAATATATGATAAAAATTTTTTTTTTTATTTATCTTTACATGCATAAAGTAGTGTTATATTTTAATAGGAAAATGAGGGAAATTAGAATAGGTGAAAAAAAAAAAAATACATAAATTTAGGTATAATCTTTATAAGAATATTTATTTTCAATTTTCTTTATTTTTTAGGAAGCAATTTTAATAACGTTGTCTGCACTTAGACCCAAAATTGAAGCAGCTATCAAATGACATTTGATGAATTTGGAGAAGAAAGTAAATCACAAAATTTATTTTTGTTATCCTTAAAAGAATTCATTTTTTTAAAAAAAAGAAAAAATCTATTTTCAATGTCTTTCTCATTGTATCTCATATATGGGAATAAAAACTTGATATTTTTATTTTGTTTTCTTTCTTTGGTTTCTATTTATCCTCTTGGGGCCGAATGCATATTCATGTCAAAAACATTGTTGATAATCACTGTCCTGTGGGATTATCTAGAGTTGTTGAAGAAATCTATTGTATTTTTTGTTTTATGTACCATCATAGTAAATGATATCCAAACATTATTTTCTATCCAATTACAGACAATATTACAAACATGCCAAAAAGATTCATGTTCAATCATAGAACACACCGTTTAAATCAAAGTCATAAATTAACATCACCATGTGAAATATTTGACCAACCAGAGGAAGCTAAAACCCTATTTTTCTCAACGCTTCTTTCGGGGAAAATTTCTTCTAAAAACCTACAGATTTTGACTCTTAGCAGCAGTGTTCAAGCCATTCAAACACAAGAGAACATGTGGCTACATAGCTCCCCACCTCCTAGTATGTGCTGAAAGAAACATATCAGCAACTTCAAGTGAATCATCTCCAACAAGAACAGCAGCATGGAGGGTGAGTGAATTTTCACTATCACAGCCATTTTTCTGTGGACTAACTACTAAAAGTCTTTTACTAAACTGTAGTTTTTTTTTTTGTGGACCAACTATCCGAAGACTTAAACTCATCTAAAGATTATTTTTATTCCTTTTTGACACTTTTGAATTCATCTGCTTATGCTTGCAAATACAAATGATTTCTTTATTTTATTATTGTTTGGAATTCGGACGTTTGAATTTTGGGCATAGAAAAACCTGGATGACAATTTACTGCACATACAGTTTTATAATATCTTGATTTAGTATGATTTGTATATCATGATTTTTATGCATGTATTTAATATTGTCTCATGTAAGCATTAAAATTCCATATCTTAAAAATAAAATTTTATGAGCAACAAATTAACATAGAAATTTTATTTCTATAGCATTTCAATTTTTCGTAATCTATAATATCAATTATAGGTTCATTATATTTTCATTGACACTTAAGAATGTTGAGTCTTAAGTGATCTTTGGTAATCATGACTACATTTTCCAGATGAATTTCAACTGTCACTTTCGGATTCTAAGTAGAAGGGACCTTTTTTATTTCTATTTTCCCCTAAGACTTCCTTAATGCTCACATGCTCGAGCCATGGTATTCTTAGCATTCTTCTATGTCAGAACATTTTTGTTGCCTCTAGTCTCTTTCTTACCTGTGATGAAATTGTTCAGTTCCATTTTATCTGGTTTACAACTTGTTTTAGAGGATTACTTAACAAGTTTCATAATTATCATTTAAAGCTGCTAATCTACTAACTATGGATAATTTCATGTATTACTATAAAATCAGTATCTATTTACATTTTATGCCTCAAACAAGTGTGGAAATTTACATATCCAGGAAGTCTTTTGACAGATAACAGAAAGTGCAACACTGAAATCCGAAGGTATATTGGTAAAGCCAAGGAAACATTCCAAAAGCTAAGTAATGTACTGAGAAATTGGAAAAGTAGATAAAAACAAGGAAAAGAGTACTAAACTGCTATGTGATCTGTCCTTTTATATGGCAGTAAGTGCTGGAGGATTTCCTCAAAGATGAAGAGGAAATTTGAAGCAACAGAAATGTGTTTCTACAGAAGGATGCTGAGGATATTATGGACCAAACCTGTGAGTAACAAAGTTTTGGAGAAAATGGAAACAAAAAAGAAACTAATACTTAACATCAAGAAAAGACAGTTATGGTTTTGAGGCTCATAATGAGGAAAGAGGACTTGGAAAATTTGATATGGGACATGCAAACAATGTATAACTGTTATGGTGCCCTATCTATAGGAATGGACACTTCCTCTATCAATAAATACTAATCTGTGAAACAGTCGAGACGCAGCTTAACTGTACTGTTCGAACGTACACTTCTATCTGCTGACTACTAACACTCTTCTTTGTATATATGTTCTGTTATTCTAATACACTAGTTGAACCTACCTTCTTGTTTTCCATGTTTTTCTTCCTGGCCCAAACAGGTCACAACAATAACATAATGAGCTTGAGTAAATGGATGATGAAACAGGGCTTAGGAAAAATAACGGAAAGACAAAATTTATTAAGAACTACAAGGAACTGGAAATTGTGGAGAGCCATGATTGCCTATGTTCTGAGGGAACACTACATAAAGAAGAGAGTCAGCTGGACTCTAGCAATTGAAAGGATAACTTGGCTTGAAAATGAACATAGGATGACTATCTAGGATCTTAGTTAATTTAGTTCAGATTGCTATTTCTAGACTATTTGCCATTCAATTTAAAAACTAAGACATTCAAATTAAATTATAAGCCATTTAACTTAAAACACTGCAATATTTTTTGTTGTCAATAGAAAATTTCATTAAATTCACAATTACCAAAGAAAAGAGGACTTCAGATGAACACCAAGAGAAGCAATCATGTACTGTCAAACTATGTGGTACTAACATAATTGCATAATTAAATTAGAATTAGTGAATTGTAAATTAATTTTTTAAATTGATTTTTTTTTAAAATTTGAATGCAGTAATATTTAATTTGAATGCCATAGTTTATAAATTAAATGTCAAATGGTGTAGTCAGACTTAAAAAGTGACACCTTTTTACATGGCACTGAATAAATGGGAAGCAATTTTGTTGTAGGCATGTTATAAAAAAAAAGATAAACCAAAAATCTTGGGCTGTCAATCAGTGGGATGAAGAATGGAATCAGATGTTGACGGGGATAATTTGTATTTACTTTTTACTAATACACTGAAGAAAGGCAATAAATAAAATGATGTAACTGAAGTTAACAAAAATTCTTGATTGAGAAAAAGTTATGCACAATAGTTGATTAAATTAGTACAGCATTATTAAAAAAAGTTTTCTACAAATATTTTCATGACTATTCCTCTGACAAGCTTTTCTTTTTTCCTGGTGTCCTTACTGCGTAAATTTACATGTGCAAGCAGATTGGCATCTCGGTCCCACC
Organism: Ascarosepion bandense; assembly: GCA_037127315.1. Lineage (NCBI taxonomy): Eukaryota > Metazoa > Mollusca > Cephalopoda > Sepiida > Sepiidae > Ascarosepion > Ascarosepion bandense. The sequence goes on along the minus strand of JBBBDQ010000224.1, from coordinate 2,302,936 downwards.
ATTTTACTGTTGAAATACTTAAATGTAACTTTTATCTTCTACTCTAACAGTTTCTTTTCTTGCACTTCTCAGTTAACTTCCTTCCATTTACTTGCTTCCTTGATCAGTACAACCTCCAAAAGTTTAAATGCATCATAAATTGGCATCTTCTAATTCCTTGAATTCCATCCATCTTTTATCCTCCCATCAGTACAACTGTTTCTTTCTCTCTTTCTCTCTCTCTCTAATCCCCCACCTGCTGCACTAGTGACAGTCCCACCTTACTTGGGGTGAAATGATTAAATAATAATAAAAACATTTTTTTAAAAATCCAACTGTCTCTTTTTACTTGGTTATCTAAATCTAAATCTAAATTTAAACTTATTTATAAATGAAACTTTGTGTGTGTCTGTTACCTATAGACTATGAAACGACTGAACCGATTTTCTTGAAAATTGACACAGTTGTAATATAAGCGTCTGCAAATGTTCTTAGCTAGGTTTTGTGTCGAGGTACCCTCGATAAATATCGAAAATCGATAATCAAAAAAATCAGGTTATAGAAGGAGTGGTCCAATTTTAATCAAATTTGATACACTCATAGACAAAGACATAAGAAACGATATTCAGAAGTTTCAAGGTTGCAGTTCTTACAATAGTACAGAAAATTGATAATATATATATATATATATATATAAAAGGCAAGATGTTTGTGTGTATGTCTGCTTATCTGCTTGTATGTCTGTATTTTTTTCAGCCCTTTCATTTTAGTTTTTGCTTCAGGTTTGGCTCTAAGTAGGTATAATTATAGTTCTTAGCCTCAGCCATGATACCATTTACTCAGAGGACTTATGTAGCCTTCAAAATTTAGTTTTTGACGAAAAAAACTTATTTGATATTGATACCAGGAAATCAAAATTTGACTTACATCCATTCATTTTCCTTTCAGTCTACGGTTTCGCTTTAACTGGAAACAACTATTGCTTTTTAGTCTTTTGTGCTAATGTCCAAAGAGTCTGAGCTCCAGGACCATGGATTAGTTTTAAAGCTTTCATTACACCTAAGCAACACCAGGCTATACTGCTAGTTAGACAATAAGAAAAGAAAATCAAATCATATATTGATGTGCTCTGCTGTAACACAATCATCAGGTAGACCAAATAAACATTTGTTGCCTCAATCCAACTTATGAAATCCGAGTGTTGCAGGTACCCACTATCCTGGATGTATGCTCTTAATTAAGTATTTATTTTCATGACTACAAAAGGCCATTAATTCATTCATCTTATTTAACAGCTGGCCATGCATTCATTGTAGAATTAATAATGATACTCCATTTTTGGTCTAATCTGACTATTATAAAGGTAGAGTTAGATTCTTTCTGGATTGATATAAGGAACTGGACATTTTTCCAGTGTCTTTAGTAATTGATCGTGTATATGGGTTCCACTTGAAGTCTGGTGTGAACTTGAGTCTCAATCAACATTCAAATTAAGAATCCTCTTTAGTAGTGCAACCATTTATCATGAATGGTGAGCTCATCCCTTGTTTCCTGTTTAGGATGCGGTTTCCGGTTTTCTCTTTTCCAATCTTTTCACTCCTATGTAGCCCCCTGCACATCAGTGGCGTTACCGCCTTGCTCGGGGTGATATGATTAAAAAGAAAAAAAAAAAAATTCTGCTAAGATGATGATGAAAAGTTACTAGATCAGCTTTTGAGGCACTTAAAGTTAAAGCCTGTTTCACCACCACCACCACCACCACCACCACCACCACCGAACTTGTCGAGCTAGATCAGAGGAGGGATCAGTTATCATCTAAATTTTGGTAGATGAATTTTTTCATTAACTTTTATTAGACGCATAATCTGCATGAAAATAAAAACAAACTGGCCACCAAAATTAATGGCATCACTAAATATATGAGAGGATAAAAAGTTCTCAGTTCAATCATCTTCTGAAAATCAGTATTGGGTGGTGACCATTTTTCCAGTGTATTTAGCCATTTATATGTGTTCCACTTGAGGTCTGGGGTGAATTTGTATGGTACAAGATTAAATAGTAAGAAAAGAAAGTAGACCAAAATTTACTCATTTCTGAAAAAAGAACCAATAAAAGCTTTCACAACCAGGATATAAGGCCATGAACCAAGAAGAAGCAAGCAGTCCTTTCAAAGTGGATCTATAGATATTCATATAAACAGACAGAAAACCAACAAAATTCAGAGTCGATAAATTCATCAAAGCTCTGTCAGACACACTGCCTTCGAGCAGAGAGGAACCCAGATGAGGCTATGCTAAAGAGAAAATAGACGAGATCCCACCCCCACATATACAGGCTCTACACAAAATTTTTGCCCAATGGAACACAATCAGAAAGCTCTTCAATAAAATTGGCCTTGTTCCACATCCCACCTTTGTGGGGAGGCACGGGTAAATACTAAGTCGATACATTTTTCAAATGGGGCATTTCTATCAGCCATCAAGAAAACCCTGTCAAACACATGATAGCATGAAAACGGGCATTAAACGATGATGATGATGATGATTGAAGTATTGCTTTCAAAGTTTGTTTTTTAACTCAATTCAAACACTAAACATTGGTAGAGACAGAAAATAACCAGCTGCTTGCTAATCAAAACTGAAAATTAATCTAAATCTTTATAATCTGTTATTGAAGATTTTTATAACTAAATTTACAAACGGCAGGCAGCATTATGGATTGTATTATGCGGTTCATATCAGATGATGCTGAAGCAGACTTTGTACTCAGTGCTTTTTTAGAGAAGCAAGGCACAGTTGATCTGAGAAGGAGATCTGCACTTTACCTGTTGTCAGTGACTGCCCCGACATGTGAATATGTGTTCAACCCAGGTTCACCTGGGATGTGACTGCATCAGGAAGAACTGTATGACAGACAGATACATTATGAGGGATTTGTGAAAGTTATTTTCTGACAATATTACTTCTATATATGAGGTATATTTGTTTTGATGGTGTATATTGGCCTTATGTGTGTTGTGGTGCAGTGGATATCAACACGGAATGACGAATTGGGATGCTGAGTTCAAATTCCAGTTGAATTCCTTGCATTCACTTATACACAAATACCCTTAGGAGAGGTATTAATCAGTCTCCTCCCTCCAGTTATGAGTTAAATAATAGGACAGATTGGGTTCTATAGCCTTGGCTGGCAACCAGTTTGCCGCAGAAAGCAATAGCAATCTAGTCAGTCATGTCTCTTTCGAGACATGATCACCCAAAGTGTGTATCATGTATGGCACTTAACTGACTGATCATGACTAAAAGAAAATGGTTTGTTTTGATAAATAAAAAATAAATCTTTATATATCAGAATAATACAAAATGATATGGTGAAAGTTGAAGTTTCAAGAGATCACATGTAAGAGTGTGAGAGAAAAATTTGGAGAGGAATATGTGTTTGTACATGTATATATATTGAGCACTATGGAAGAATGGTAGACTTTAAAAAAAACAGTAGCTACTCACGCATTTATGCATCGTTCATTTAGTAATGAATTTGAACACTCTCGGCTACTAGCATGTGTTTACATTGTATATAACACACTAAAGTCTGCCTTGCTCTACCCAGTGCCCATAGCTCAGAAGCAGAATCACCGACTGATGTCAGTTTGGTCAGGTTTCAATCCTGGCTAAAAGCAATCGGATGTCTAACTGTACTGATGAGCTGTGATACAGCAAAACAGATCTGTCTGCAGATGATTAATATATATATATATATTTGAATTTTGCTTTGTGGTATAATGGATATTGGCTTCAAATGAGAAATCAGAATGCTAAATTCAAATTCCAATCAAATTCGTTTCATTCATTTATGCACAAATACCCTTGGAAAAGGTATTAATTCATCTCTTCTCCCTTCAGCTATGGGTTGAATAGCAGGACAGAATGGGTTCTATACCCTTGGTCGACAATTGGTTTACCACAGAAAGTAATGGCAGCCTACTGTGGAAAAATTTTATGCCTAGTCACTCATGTCTCAAAAGAGGAATGATAGCCCAAGTGTGTATCACGTATGGCAATTAACTGACTGACTGATACATTATATATATATATATATATATATATATATATATATATATATATAATATTTGTAGAAAACTCAACACATAAATGGTTATAAATCCAGAATTTACTTCAGTAGTTGTAAAAATTACAAACTGCTTCTTCAAACATGGAAAATCAAATATTACATTTAACTCAGAATATTCAAAAACAATTTTTGTTGGTACAGAGAAGAAATAAGGTTAGATGAAGAGTAGAGGTGTATACAGCTAAACAATGAAGCAACTGATACCAAAAATGTCACAAAAATAACAATTACATCAAATCACACATATCCAAAAAATCTTAAAAAATAATATACAAGAACAAGCAAGAGAATAGATAAAATCCTAGACAAAACAATCGCACAAACATATAACTGTAAGAGGTCATATTGTAACGCCCCCTCCTATCAACCTATGGTTCACCAAAACCACAAATAGCTTCTTTTTCTCTCCTTGGTCATCCAAAACATTCAATACTGGTTGATCAATGAATTGATTTCTTTAGTCCTCGGTATGTTCTGCCTCATGTTGTGATGAATTGATCACAGACAGGCTGAGAGTTATCATCAATATCCCACCTCGGTTCAGTCCAAACATAGTGAAGGTGTACACTAATAATAAAAAAATTAAATACTCGGAGAAGAATGATGAATAAAAAATAAAATTACAATTTATCTCAAGTATATTATACAATGACATCGTTAGTAGTGTACATGCGGGATTGTCAATCTAAATTGTCCCCAATTATGACACTTGGTTAAACTGGTAAAGGTTAGCTGGTGTATAGTTAACAGAGTTTTGGTTATTTCTTTGTAAGTCTGATGTGTCGGAGTTATGCTTAGGCAGTAGTCATGTGCAGTCAATCTCTGTCCATACTCACAGCCCGAATCTTGGATCTCTCTGTCTTTTCACGCATTCACTTTTATTAATATCAGACCCAAACTAGTGTAGAGGCAAAGTGGGAAGTGGTAACTTGGTTGTCTTCCCTTCTCTAGGGTAATGGTTGCAGCAGGTCCCCTCTCCTCCTCTTCTGTATTGCTACCACACAAAATTTTCTGGTTTTCTTTCCCAGGAAAATCATTCAACATGTGTGAATTGTTTTAGCCAAAATAAATTTTACTTTTTCCTTCGTATGGTTTTGGATTCCTTTGTCAAGTAACCTTTTCCCCTCCCAACTAACACTCAAGGTCTTTATGGCCACTGTGATCAGCCAACTGTCAACACCTAAATTAGATATTGTCCCTTACTTGTAACAGAGTTTCAATTCCTGGGAATTTTTTTATACTGGTTAACTAATTTCATGTGATATGTATTAGTTTACTTCTGCATATATCCAAGTAATAAAATTTGTTATTAATTACCAGCAACCAAATAGTGTCAATATATGCACACAATAATATACACACAATAACACAAAACTATAACATAAAAATACAAATAAAATTGTAAAAAGGAAAAAGGAAACAAGGGTCTGTATAGTATAAAATACTTACAGTCACAACTAATTTGCAAAAATAAGTTAAAAATTATAAAGTTTCTCAAGGAAAAATATCAAAAAAATAAGAAAAAGATCCACGAAATAGTCATAAAAACAAAACTAATTTCAAACAAGACAAAAAGGAAAATAATTACATACATAATTAAGAATTACAAACATTAAAGAAAAGAAACTATAAAGTAAAAACTAAAAATACAGTCACAAGTGATTATCACAAATAAACAAAATGTTTTAAATATAAATAAAAAATAGATAAAAATAATAAAAGTAAGAGAGCATATTTACAATAGAGATTACTTATTGGTAAGGAAAAAGTCCAATTCTACTAAACAGGTAATTTAAATTTATTTCTGTGACAGCATTTAAAAATAACTTCATTCCTTTGGTTTCAAAACTGGTTACACTAAATTTAATTATTTTTAATTTTTTCATCTAAGCATAAGTTGCATCTATTTCCAAAGCTAATAGAAGTTTGTGATTTTCCTATAATCTTCCATTCAATCTGTGGAGAGGCCTCTGTCTTTTAATTCTGAGAAATATTTAGATATAGTAGTCTGGGAATTAAGGTAGGGCCTAGAGAAGGAATATTTATAATTATAAAATCTATGTTTCCAAGATCTGGCAGAAATTCTAAAATATACTTTTCTTTCTTAATCATATTCCATAGTAAAAATAGTTCCTTAGTATATATAACTTTTTCAGGCATACATATATCTCCAACTGGACAATCATCTTTAATTGTACAATTACAGGGAAGATTTCTATGTGTGTGTGTGTGTATGTATATATATATATATATATATATATATATATATATATTCAAATGTAGTAGCCACTGCTTGAATACATGGTGAAAAAAATGTTTGCTTTCAATGTATCAAAGAATAGTTTAGTTATGTAAGTTTGCCATCTAGGCATGCAAATGTTATATTTTGTCTTTGGGTATGTTACAATGACCACAGCATCAGAGAATTGATGAAATGATTTATTGACTTGGTATTTACCTAAGCCACCTCACAAAACCGGGATGTGCCACAAGGCCTATTCTTACCTTGAGGCTTTCCAAGCATATACACTTAGGCAAAAATTCCCTGTAGACCCTGCATATGCAGGGCTGGGATCTTGTTTATTTCCCCTCAGATGTGATAATTTTGTCTGTGTTCCTCTCCACCTGAAGGCAAGTGAGTCTAACAAGAACAGAGCTTTGATGAAATTATCATCTCTGAATTTTGTTGATTTTCTGTTTTTGTATACATTTGTAGATCCACATGTCACTCAAAATTTTGTTAGGAAAATATGTCTCCTCTGGCAGGATTGAAACTTTGTCCCCTATTGGAAACCATTATTAGATCTGACATTTCTTAGACTGCTCAACCATGTCAGATCTAATGATGGTTTCCCATAGGGGATACAGGTTAAAATCCGGCCAGAGGATGCATATTCCTAACAACATTTCTTGATTATTCAGGCCAGTAAATGTAAATAAATATACTATTTAATTATAAAAAACAAAGTATCTACTCAAATATGAGTATCCATTAAAAAAATAACGTTTAAACAAAGATTAAAAATATGTCAGAGTTAATCTATTTTGTAACATATTTCATAACATTTTGTAAATATATATATATACATATATATATATATATATGTGTGTGTGTATAAGAGGGAGTCACTGTGCAATATGTTGTATTTTTATTGAGGGTAGGGGTGGCAAACTTAAAGGGTTGTCCCAGGTGGCACACACTCTACCCTGGGTGGATATATCTGGAGTAATCCTTGATGCATACTTTCAGAAAAAATATTTGTAAAAATTTTCTCATAGATTAAGTGTATGAACCCAGAATGATATCATTTTATCAGAGCAAAAAATGCAAGTTTTTAACACTAAATTAAAGATGCAAATATTTTTTACTGTGAACTTGGTGATAGTTTAGTCTATCTACTCCAATTGAAAAAAAAAAATAAAGAAAAGAGTGAAAAGATTGGAAAAGAGAAAACCGGAAACCGCATCCTAAACAGGAAACAAGGGATGAGCCTCTTCACCTGTTCAATAGATGTGGGTGGAGTGTGAACCGGGCGATAGTTTAGTCTATCTATTCTGTCTTATGAAAACAGTTTTCATATGACAGAATAGATGAGATGTAGCAAGATTTTTAATGATTTCATCTTGGACTGTTATCTGGCTGCTACTTGTATTATCATGCAGACTGCTTGTACTCTGATTGGCTACTTTATATGGGGTCCTCTTATTTATACCTCTTGTACAGACATCATTGTAGATGCAAAATGTAGATGAATGTTTAACAGAAAACACTTGACTTAATTTTAAAGTGGGTTATATGGAGAGTATGAAATTTCTAATAACTTAG